>JAAWXA010000027.1:12531516-12792200 GCA_038090715.1 Florisuga fusca
CCCCCCCGCCTCACCTCCTCCCGGCTCCTGTCGCTGGGCCTGGGTGGGAAGGTGAGGGATCCACCCTCCTCCGCTCCCTTCCTTCCCCCGCCCCTCGGGACAGAGAACAGATCTTCCTCCTGAGTGCCGTGATCCGAGGGGGAGGGGGGGAAGGCAATGCTGCTGCCGCTGCTGCTCCGCCTTCCCCCGGGCTGTCGGAAAGGGGAGGGCAAAGTCGCTCCCGTTTGCGTGTGGGGGCTTGAAGAGGCAATTCTTCTCGGGCTTTGAGAGCTTCCCGAAGGAGGGAACGGCTTAAACTTGGAGTAGAGTTTTTGCTTTTCATGGCTGGGCTGGGTAGATTCAGGTTTTTCCGCTCTTTCTGTCACCTGAAAGCCAGAACGTAAAAGTGCTGCATTCAGAGGTGTGTGTTCAGGGGAAGGAACTGAGGAGGAACTCTTAAAACCCATTGAACAATCTACTGGGAGTTGGTTTATTAGGAATGTGTTATTTTCTAGTTTTGCCTTGGAAATAATCTTGGAATAATCTTGCCCCCACATCACCAGGATGTGATTTATAACTCTGTACTGTAACTCCACAATATCACATCTGCTCTCCCTCTGCTGTTTCTCCTGTCTGTGAGGATCTGGTACTAATTGACAATATAATTTTGATCTGCAGGTGAAGTAAGATTTAAACTGCTGTATTGTATTTCCTAGAAACAGCTACTTTTTTCCTGTGTCTGTGCATTCTTGATGAATTATAAAACTGCTGATCTTGAAAAGCTGCTGGCTGTTACCTCATGACAGTAATATTATATGATCATCAATTTAATTCCTTAATAAGCCTTATCTGTCTGGTCTTCCATGAGAGATTAGTTTGTGATGATGGTTCTGTTGTTGGAACAGAATTTTCAAGTGTAGGAATTAAGGCAAAAAAGTGTATTAAGTTTTTTTGTTGTCCCTTGATGGTGTCATGATAAGACAACTGCTCTTCTGGTTGAGTTGGTGATGAATTAGTTAGTTGCAACCCCTAAGGGCTTGACATTTGAGAGCTGATGGTGTGATTGCACCCAAACAGAATTCTGTCAGTGTGTAACAGGGTTTGCTCAAAATAATACAAATACCTGAAAAACAGTAGTTGTTTTTCAAACATACATTCACTTCTAGTTATCCTTTATGTTTAAAGAAGGTTGGGAAGATTGAGGGAACGGGTGTGGGAGTAGGGGTAGAAGGGATTGCTAACAACCTAAGTGGTTTGGCTAAAGCTGAACAGAAGGCCTGATTGCAGTCTTGACTTGCAGAGAGATTGAATTCTTCATCTATTTCTGTGTCTGAAATGGAGTGGCTTTTCTTTTTGAGATAATTTTTACTCGCCTGTGGTGCTAAACACCTTGTTGGTATTGAGTGGAGTGCTTTCAATATCTGCTTGTTTTAGCTTGATGAAATCTTTCTGGAGTGAGAGAAGATTTTATTAAGAAACTTCTTGGACGTGGCTATAATCTTGCTGATGGTTTAATATTATAGTTGCAGGGTCTTTCTTAAATGTCCACAGGCATTAGAATCACAGTTTCAGAATTACCGTGGTTGGAAAAGACCTTTGAGTCTGGAAAAGATCATTGGATCCAACTGTTAACCTAAAACTGACAAGCCCTTAAATAGGCCTTACCCCTAAGTACTGTATCTGTATGACTCTTGAATACCTCCAGGGATGGTGACTCCACCAGTGCCCTGGTCAGCCTGTTCTTTTCCACTGTCTGAAAACCCTTTCAGTGAAGAAATTCTTCCTAACATCCAATCTGAACCTTCCCAGGCACAACTTGAGGCCATCAACTTGTCTTATCACTTGCAGCTTCATTTAACAAATCAATCCCCACCTCTTTTCAACCTTCTTTAAAATAGTTGTAGAGAGCAATAAGGTCTCCCCATATCCTCCTTATCTCTAGGCTAAATAACCCAGCTCCCTCAGCTGCTTCTCCTAAGGCAAATGCTCCAAACCCCTCATCAACTTCCTTGCCCTCCTTTGGACACCCTCTCGTGGCTCAGTGTCCTTTCTGTAGTGAGGAGCTTAAACCTGCACTCAAGGTGAGTGTTCAAGAACTGTACTCAAGGTGAAACCTCACCAGTGCTAAGTACAGGGGTAAGATCACCTCTTGGTCCTGGTAGTCACACAATTCCTGATCCAGGCCAGGATGCCATTGGCCTTCTTGGCCACCTGAGCACACTGCTGGCTCATGTCCAGCCAAGAGGCAATCTACTCACCCAGGTCCTTTGCTGGGCAGCTCTCCAGCTGCTCCTCCCCAAGCCTGGAGAGCTGATGGGGGTTGTTGGAGCTGTTACTGAAGCTGTTTAGAGGCCACGAAGAGGGGAGGCTGTTGATGGGGTAGGTGCCGACCTTTCTTGATACTCCCTATAGAGCAGGATACTTGTTTATATACATACAGCTGCGTTACAAATGACTCGCCACTGTATGGTGCTATAGGTCTGCTAAACCTTTTCTCTAGAGCTGAAGGGAGCCCTTCTGTCTTACTCTGAACAGGCAGGAAAATACTCAAGGCTTTTTTGTGCGAGCAAGAAAATAACGTATGCTGCTATACTGTTGCCAGTCTTGTTCTTATACCCGTGCTTTCGAGTTTGTGACTATGCTTGTTTGTTGGCTAATTAAAATTTGTGACTGCTCTTCATTTTTTCAGATGAAACAGAATTGCAGTTCAGCCTTTCTGTTGCTGGTCAATATTCTGCTACAGTATAGATTTCTTTTTGCTGTTTTCAGGATGCAGTGTTTGTTCACATTTTGTGGCCTTTTGAGAGCAAATCAGCTTCTGAATTGTCAACTATAACTGAATGTACAAGGACTGCTAAATTATACCTTTTCCAAGTGGGAGGTAGGAATAAAACAGTTTGATCAGGCTTCTGGTGAAGTCTGAGAGACCAGTATCTTGTGTTTGATTCCTTCATTTACCAACCACACCACAAATTGATCTCTGTGATTAATTCACCACGCTGGCAAATAGGTCACATCTCCAAATTAGATCAAGGTAGGACTACTTGGATTTCTGCTCCTAATTTACCTAATAGTCATTACTCTGATGATTGAAAATCTAATGGGCTGACTATATTATGAGTATTTCACTTTGCCCTTATAATTGTCATTTAACTACAGAGAGTGTCTTCTCTCTCATTTTACTTGAAGTCTTGTTTGTGACTCTTCAAAATTTTGATATATTTTTCTGAACAAAGATGACAAAGAAGCAATTCCAATTGAATTGTCCAGGATTGATGAATGATATGCTGTCACACAAGCAATTTTGGTCCCCTCACCAAAATAATTGTGTTGATAATTCTTTTGATAGTATTTTATTAGAATCTGGATATATCTAATATTAAAATCCTCACCTCCATGAAGGTGGACATGTTGCAATTAATTTGGTTTCAGAAGTTGTGGAAGTGTTTCTAAGCAAACTATAAATTGATTTATAAGTGCTGTGAGCTGGTCTCTAGGCCACATTCCTTTGGACAGAAAATGTTAAGGACAGTATTGATAATGCTTTTAAGTTTGTGCTCTCTCACAGGTAAGAAAAGTACCTTAATGCATTAAGGGGCTTATTTTCTATTGCTTCCAATGGCATTTTGTTTTAACCAAGTCTCAGCAGAAAGAAAGATCTGTTTTGGTGTGTCTAGTGGTAGAGGAAAAAAAATCAGAACTCTGTTCCTGGGGGTCGTGGCAATTTTTCTTTCTAATACTAATCCTGATGTGAATTCATGGGTTTCCTGCTTGTGGGCTGTGTCTTTGGCTTTTCCCAGTGTTATTCCTCAGTTACATTGAGTGCAGAACAAATCCATGTAGCTCAAATATGCTATAAATGCTTCTTGAATTTGAATTCTATCATTATTTTTTAGCTCATGTTTGTACACAGTAGATCCTGATGTATGGGAGTTCAATTTATAAAACCAAACTCTTTTTTTTCTTTATTAACAGTCAGGCTTTGGCACTGTAGAATGTATTTTGCAGATATTTAAGTGTGAATGTCTTGAACAAATTTAGATGTGCTGGGAAAATCCAGAGGCAGTAGCTTGTTGAAAAATAGTCACAACTAAATATTGGTGCACTAGGCAAGGAAAAAAAAATCTATTAAGATGATGATTATAGAATAGTAAAGCCTTTATGGGTAGACATACAGAACCAACAAAGTAGAGGGGACACCCCTGGCAACACACACACAAAAATTATGAAAATGGGAAAAGAAAGGTCTGGTGCTTTGTAGTCCACGGCACTTTTTTAAAAATGTCAAAAAACACAAACCAAAGCAAAACCTCACAAAAGAACTCCTCAGGTAACAAAAAAGCCCCCAAAAACCCACCAGCAAAAATATGTAAAGGTATTACAAGTAACTGCTGCCACAGCCCTCCCTTTGTCATCTGTAAATTGAATTACTGAAGTAGGGGCTTTGATTACAATTCTGTGTGGTGCTGTAATGTGAATTCTGTAGTTCACAGAACACTACAGGTTACAAGGGATGTGAGGAGGCCATTTAGTCCAACCTCTTACTTCTAAAAACATGGATCAGTTTTTAATTCAGACCAGGTTGGTCAGGGCAGGATCTTCCAAACCTCTAAGGTGAGAGTTTTTGCAGTCTTCCAGGGAATTTGTTTCCTGTCATGTTCTGGAAACATGGACATTCTTGGTGATCTAAGGGTAAAGATAACACAGTATTGGGTGCAAATACACAGTTTTATTGAACACAGGCAGAACTGGTAGGTGTTAAAACTAGACTTGTTAGCCTAATCCTAGAGAGATGGAAGAGAAAACAAAGTACCACCCAGCTGTAGAGGGAGAGAGTAAGAGAGAGAAAAGGAAGGAAAGTCACCACCCAAAGATTCAGTTATTTCCTGCTGGTCTCCTGGCAGAGAATAGGGTGGTGGTGATGGTGGTCCAGTCATTGGATCAGCAAGAAATTAGTGTCTCTTTTCCTTTTATGCTGTCCACTTCTTGCTGCTCCTCAGCCACTAGCCAATTGTTGCTTGTCTACCACCTGCTGCAGCAGCAGAATTAGCAGGTTTTGGCTAGGTGTTCTTCCCTAATTGTCTCTTCTAATTAACAGTATCCAACCTGGGCTGTTTTTTCTCAAACTTTGACTTCCCTCTTATCCCTTCTAAAGCTGTCCTCAATCTTTATGGACTCCCCTCTTGTCTCTTCTCAAGGCCTTCAGACTGCTTGGTTACAGAGAGAGAGAAAAAGGTATGAGAATCACCACCTGCAAGATTCTGCATTGTGGTAATCCAGTCCTATGCAGAGCTCCAGGCAACATTTCTTTTCCCCTCCTTTTCCCCCCTTATTGCATGCCATTTGTTGGGTAGTCATTTCAGTTACCAGTTTGTCATATGAGGTAAAGCCTGACTGGAACCTCACAGTTGCTGTTTGTGGTTGTCCCTGTGGTGATTGTGTATAAGGCCTCCTCCTTATTTCATGTCAAACCTCTGTTTTAGTTTGACAATTCAAGAAAACCTGGCTCTTTTCATGTGCCATCTTGGTAGATCTTTGCTGGGTTCACTCAAGTTTATAATTCTTCACTTACTGCTGGGGCCCAGATGTGTTGCAGTACTCCAGATGTGGTCCAGTGAGTACTGAGTAAAGGGAAACAATCACTTTCGTCAGTCTGCTGGCTGGGCCTTTTGTTGATGTGTAGTATTCTCTTAGGCTTCATTGTTGCTTCCCACCCTTCCCACTTGTTGGATTTTATGAGTTCCTGCCAGTGAATTCTTCTGTGTCTCAACAGGTTGTTGGTCCTGTCCTCAAGTATACCAGTCATTCCCCCTTAAATTTGGTGTCATTCTCAAAACTGGTAAGGGGACATTCTCTCTTCACCTCTGGTTACTGATAAGGAAATTTATTAGACACCCAAGTTAGTCTCAGTACAGACCCTTTGCTTGTAACCAGACTCTGGTGTCATTAGCCACCATACTTGAAATTCTGAGCTCATTGACCCAGCCAGCTCACTTCATCATTCCAGTGGTTCCAGCCATTTGGATTGTAATGACTCGGGTTCAATACCTATGCTCTCTCCTTATTCATAGATTCTAATAATTTTATTTTATTTAGATGGCAGTTGGGCTCATTATGATTTTATTTTATTTTTATTTTTAAAGCCTTGGTAAGGGCTGGCTATTCCTTATTCCTATTTCTTTTCTTTGTGCATCTAGATGTGGCTTCCAGAAGGACTTGCTGTGTGAATTTCATAGCAGCCAAAGTGCAGCTGACCTGCTTGTGATTCTTCTTGGCCTTTTGGAAGCTGGGCATGAGATTTGTCTTTCTCCAGTTATAGAGGACTCTAATCTCTATGACCTTTCAAAGATAATAGAGAGTAGCCTTGGAAAAAATCTTAGCTACCTCTTTCAGAACCTCTGGATGAATCCTGCCTGGTCCTATTATTTTTCTTTAGTGAGTAAAACAAAAATTGTTCAAAATTCTCATTCGCTCACTTATTCTTTCTTAAAAACAATGAAACCACTTAAGGGAGAATGCTTTTTTGAGGAGCTGGGTGTTTAAAACTCCTAAACATGAAACTTTTTTGAAGCCTAGTATCAGTTTCTTGGTGATTGCTAGTGTGTAAACCTCAGTAATGGCACCCTGAAAGCATCATGTCTCAGTGTATGGTTCTGTAATTGTGGGCATCTCTGGTTGTCTTTGGCTGTGCATTCCCTTTCCCTCTTGTACATGGTACCAGTACTCACAGGATCATTTAGTGAGGTAAAGGTTCTGATTGCTTCCCCTCCTCTTCCCTTTAGCTCCAAGCTTCATTAGCTTAATTTTATTCTCATCAGCCTTGGGCACAAGCATACCTTATAATTGCCTTGGCACCATTTGACATGGCACAAGAAATGGAGATGAAAAGAAAAAGGAAGGTGAGACTGATACACCTCAGTTCTGAAATAGCTTGAATAGCTGTAGAACATCACACTGCATTCTCTTTGAATAAGTTGAGAATCAGTTGTTATACCATCAGTGTTTTACTTTGAAGATCCTCAAAACTAACTCTTGGGTGCTTTTAGCAGATAGGAAGGGGAATATTATTTTGTTTCTAGATGATATATATTTTTGGTATGTAATGCTGTCAATAAAGTTTTTTAGGAAGTAATTACAAGGCAGGTGTTGGTTTTTTTAATGAGTGCCTGCTCAAGATTTGTCTTCCAAACTGTCCTGCTTGAAAAGAGTTCTAGCAAAATCCAAATGTTAAATAGAATTATTGTTCTACAGTTTATAGCAGAGCAGGTTTGAATTTCCCATTCTTCCTTAAGTGCTGTAATAGTAGAGGGAGTTTGTCTCCATCAGTAGGAGATGAACTGATAATTAGCATCAGAGCTACTGAATAATGTATTTTTTTCAGTAAGCATCTCTCCTAGATAACTTACTGAATGCATCACTAGGACTTGTGTGCCAGATCTCACTCAGAGCAGAACATGTAAGATAGGAGCATATCCACCTTCTGTTGCTCATTCCTCCCTTTTGAGAGGTTTACCAGTTCAGTCTTCTGAGATTGGAGTTACACTTAACTGTTCTCAGTTTCTGTGGATCTCTGCTCTGCAGTTCCAGGATAAGGATGGAGCTTTTTGGGGGATAACCAAATGACCTGAAAGGCTGTTAAGAAAACTGGTCTCCCTCACTGATTTTGTCTGTTTTGGACCTTGGTACAGAGACTACTTTATCTTTTATTTTGGAGCAGTATTTGTGTGACTTAAATTAAAAAAAAGATGAAAGATATTATTAGACATTTTACTTGTTGTGAATGAATTAAGCTTTCCAATGTCCATATTAAGCTGGTGGAGGCAAAATATGCCATCCTGTTTTCTGAGGGAGCTTACACAATATGGGATTGTAATTTCAAGGCTGCAGCCATCACTTCTGACTATGGGAAATCTTTATGCTGCCTGTTCTGAGAGATGCTAATAATACCAGATTTGTAACTTCCAGGAAGTCTTTTAAAACATGTATTCTAATGAAAAGGCTGTAAGAAGACTGTCTAATTTCTGGCCCAACTTAAATAAGCTTTCTTCTAATATTACCATTATCTATTAACTTCATCTTTGCCCTCTCTGCCTCTGTTTCCCCCCTCTTACTTTTTAAAAGTTAAGATACTTAGAATCTTAATTGTAAAATTTTAGGATGCTTGTAAGCAAAACTGATTCCCTTTTCTCCTTCTCCCAGTAGCCTAGCAGCAGACATTCAGTAATTTCTCCTCAGTTTTTTTTGGATAAACTTCCTTTCTGGCATGTAACACCTACTGTTGCCAGGATCCTGAGGCTCTCAGATATCAAGTCAGGCAAAATGTGATTTGGCAAGAGCTGCAGCTGCTGTCTCCAAGATGCAATCTTGACATGCAAGTGCTGTCTAATCCTCAAAAGCCATGTCCTAGAGGCCTGCTCAGTTATTAAGTTCTGTAGGTATGCATCTGCCAGGTAGGCAATTGTGTAATCTTGCCTGGGATTGCATAGAAGAAATTGCACTGGCTTTTCACTTGATGCAGTAGGCAGGTCCATATTAAATATGTAAGCAATTCTATGGACAATGGAAATGAGTACAGCTTAATTATAAAATTCCTATGCCACTTTATTTGCCTTTTAAAATGTATTATTCTGGTTACTTACTATTTTAATGTTATAATCTGTCTAAATGTATTACTGATAATGCTCACTGAACATTTAAAGCCTAGAAAGAACCTGAATTGTTGAATCAGTAATAATAGAATATTTCAAGTAGAAACTTTCCCTTCTTTTACTGTAAAGCTAACAGCAAATACATAGTGACTGCTGATTTATATTGGCACATGTGATGGAGTTCCTCTAGTGTTCTTCTTCTGTGAATATTTCATTGTGCATCTTGTGACAGACCAGATTCCTCCATTATTGTTTGGAGTACCCTGGGATTTTGTCCCCACATTGTCCTGTTGCCATCTAGTTGTGTTTAACATTGAAAAAGCATTAGGGCATCTTTATAAGTTGTAGGATTCATAGTTAAGTTGAAGGGTTTGGTTCATAGGAAACACTGTCATCTGTCCTGAAGGTGATGGTGGAAGTGCCCTTTCAGAGGGAAGCAGTGTGCTGTGTCCTGTCACAGGAATGACTGAATGCAACATGAGTGATGAGTGAGAGAGCTGGGTGCCATCAGGTACCAGATGTGAATGGATTTTCACATGGATGACTTCAGTGTTTAGTTGCAGAGGAGCCTTGGCTCTAGTCTTTTTCCTTTTGTTTTTTTCTCCAGAGGCTTGTGTTGGAGTTTTTTGAAAGTGAGTATGAGAACATTCCCTACATGACTTGACAATTTTGTCATTTAACTAGTTCTTTTTTCAGGCTGTTAAACCTAAATTAATCCTGCTGGATGGTTTTGTGCTAAGGTTTGATTTAAATTCAGATCTCTTTTTCGTCATGAAAATGGAAGACTTAGATTTGAAGGTTTCTCTTTTTCTTTTTTTAAGGTTTATGTTGGTGAGCTCCCTCAGGATTTTCTTCGCATTACCCCAACCCAGCAGCAGCAGCAAATCCAGCTGGATGCCCAGGCAGCTCAGCAGCTACAGTATGGAGGACCAATGGGTACAGTAGGCAGACTCAGCATTACTGTAGTACAGGTATAAATTGTACCATCTTTGTAAAATTAAGTCATCATAATTGATTAACACAATCTTTTCTTGATTGGTGGCCACAAAACAGTTTTCTGTTGGATTCTGAGTTACCATATTGTATATAGGGTATGAGTAATTTTTTTAAGTTTTTGTAGTTTCATGTTTTTTTACATCATGTTGTCCAGTTTCATAGCTGCGTAGTGCATGATGCAGCAGTGTCCTTTGAACCTTGCTATTATAACACATAATCAAATAAAGCCATGGTTTTTTTACAGTGAACATGTTTCTCTAGAAACTTCTGGTAAAGCTTCCCATAGAAACAATATCTGAAGACATGGGCAATTTTGAGAAGACTTAGGGAACTGCAGTGGCCTGGTGTATTTTTCTTTAAGTGACTGCTCAGTTCCATCCCTATTTCCTCTGATGAATTTGCTGTTTCTCCTAGTGCTTTTACAGACTTTCTTTTCAATTACAAGTGGGTAGTCCTAGCTCTTTATTTCCTACTTCCTCCTTTCTCCTAGTTATCCTTTCTTTTGTTTCTTGGCAGTACTGTATTACTGCATTCATTTCAGGTCTTAAAACTTGTCTGTCTTAACACATTCCTATTTATCTACATTAACATACCAGGTGTCCTTCAAATTTACCTACTATACTTGATCTATTTACAAGAGCTGTTTCCAAGTCATTTTCTGAAAACATACCAAAAACACATTTAGCACCAAGCCTGGAACAGCACACATGGTTACAGCTTCCATGGTGAGGTTCTTATTGGGGAGTAAACTTACATGGGGTCCCTGAGGGAAAGAGGCACTGCTCCTTTCTTTGTCTTTCCCTGTTCAGTTTGCTCCCTCACAGATGACATTCCTTTGCAAACTGGGGGTGATGCCTTTTTAAAGTTTATTACCTGTCAGGTGTAGATACTTACTCATTGCATTCAGTCAGCCCTCTTTTTTTTCTGATGAGTTTCACAAAATCTGAGTTGGAGAGAGCGTAAGGTTGGAAGCTGCTTCTGCAACTTTGAACAGCAGAAAGATGTTACCACTGTCAAAGCATAGTGGAAGAAGCTTTAGTATAAACTTTTTCAAGAGCTAGGAATAGATGATTCTGGTTAAAGGCCAGAATCTATGATGAAATGAGATTTGTGGAACAATGTGCCATGTCTCAGCTTAAAGCTGTAGCAGTTTCTAGCAACTTATGGCACTACTTATGTTGTTCACCTTTGGCTATATTGAACAGTTTAGTGCTTTTTGTCACATGATATGGATCCAATCAGTACAGATGGTAAAAACTACTGGAGCAGCTCATGGGACAGAAAGTACAATGTTCAAGGAGTTTTACATCTCACTTGTGGCTCTGTACATCTCTGTACATCAAGAGTTCTGTTTGGATGGGTGCACTGATGGACTTGATATAGGTCTTTGTCAGGTTATTTTTAAGTGCTTGTGCAGACAAGAAAAAAAAAAAAATCTTGTTTGAAGAATAAAACCTAATGGCTGTTACTGATGTCATGCCTGTAAGCAACCACTTGTTAAAGAATCACAGGATAGCTGAGGTAGAAGGGGACCTCTGTCATCCAAGTCTCATCCCACTCCTACCCCCTCCCACACCAGTCCCTTGGTGAAACAACAGTAATGAGCTTCTCAAGTCAATGTGAGTATTTTTATCTTTAAATGTAAATATAAATTCACTTAATTTCTTTCCTTCCCAGGCAAAATTGGCCAAGAACTACGGGATGACTCGCATGGATCCCTACTGTCGGATTCGGCTGGGATATGCAGTGTATGAGACTCCAACAGCTCACAATGGAGCCAAGAACCCTCGCTGGAACAAAGTGATTCAGTGCACTGTCCCCCCGGGTGTGGATTCTTTTTATCTAGAGATATTTGATGAGGTCAGAACTACTATATATATGTTACCCTTTGCCCCTCCTGTTTGGGTGAAATTTTGCTTTGGTAGCTAATAAAGGGCATTAGCAGAGTTCCCTGCAGAGGAAGAAAAGCAAAAATGTCTGAGTGGTGTTTTAGATCCTCTTCTATTAAAATGCCCTTCAGCCTAACATTATGTAGTGTGCCTCTTAAAAATAGCCTGTTTATGTAATACTGTTTTCCTCAGAAATTGTGCAGTGTTTTTCTAACCCAGAAGTAACTTGGAACTTTCCCAAAGCTTGGAAACACTGAGAATAAAACTAAGATACTGTGTGTAGTCAACAAGGATTTATTAGCAGAAACTAAGTGGCTTTTTTTTTTTTTTTTTTTTTGCTGCCTCTCACTGTGTGAAATAAAGCTTGACACTGCAGCAGCTGTGTGGTCATGACACAAGTGAGGTGACTGAATGTTTTTTGTGGGCTTGGTTGGTTGACATGTCAGTTATGTTGCTGCAACAGGGGGGGCAGGTCAGTACTTGTATCTGCTCTTCAGTTACTGGAATTTGCAGCCTGTCAGGATAGTGTAAATAGGAGCTGTTTATCTTCCTTTAATGGCATCTGATATGATATCACTAGATAGTAGAGAATGCTAATATTGTTATGTTGTATTTCTGTCAGTGTCCTGTTTCAGGTTTTCAATTTCCTGCTAATAAATATCTGCAATCAATCTATAATCCCATTTAGAGCTTCCTTCATCCTTGTTGGAAAGGAGGTGGCTAAAAGATGAATTGATATTTTAGTAGTTTTGAAAGCAATAACTTAAAATAGGCCAAATGAAAGGGAATAAAACTGAAGGGTTAGTCAGGAATAATTTTTTGTCGTTGGTTTTTAGTTTTTTTTCAGAATAATTAAATGGATAATACTTTTTTTTTTTTTGCTTGTATTCCAGCGTGCCTTTTCAATGGACGACCGCATCGCATGGACACACATCACCATTCCTGAGTCACTGAAACAAGGAAATGTGGAGGATGAATGGTACAGCCTGAGTGGAAGGCAGGGTGATGATAAGGAAGGAATGATTAATCTGGTTATGTCATACACGGTAAGCCAAATTTCAGGTGGAAGGCAGACAGTCTTGGTTAGTGGAAGGAGATGTTTTAGATTGAAGGTAGTTCTGTTTTATCTTACTGGGTGTGTGTTAGCATTTAAAGTAAGTATACTTCACTTTGGGAATAGCAGCTAAAAATATTAGTTAAGGCAGTTAGATACGTTTTGTTGGGGTCATAAATCAATGTTTGAGTCTGGTTGTGCAATTGCAAAAATTCAGCTTATTCCTGTGCTAATTCCTGTACAAAAAAGTAAGTCTCAGTCAAATGTTCTGTTGTTGTTTTTATTATTATTGTTGTTACTATTATTATTATTATTTATTAATAGTGGTAATAGTTATAATAGTAATAATAATAGTAAAAAAAAACCCAAAACAACCAACCCCTGGGATAAATTAATATGTACCTAACCTTTAAAACAGTCTGCCCATGAATGTACCATACATAAAATCTGACCTTTCAATGTTTTCCAGGATTATACTGAACAGGAATTGTTGTAATGAAGTAGAATGGAGTTAAATTGATATTTAAAGTACTGGTTTGCCTCAATAATAAATTATCTGAACCAATATTTGCTAAATGACAAATTAGTTGTCACTTCACAGGATGGTAGTTCAGTTAATTTGCCAGAGTTTTTGTTTAATATACACTAGCACATAATCATATTGTAATATTGAACACGGATTTGAAATGTGACAGTTTGTTTACAAATGCTGTTAATTTTTTTAATGGCTGGTTGAGTTTTTTCTGTTTGTTGAGTAGTTCTAATCTGTGCTTTTTGTCAAGTCTTTGCCAGCTGCCATGATGATGCAGCCCCAGCCAGTGGTCCTGATGCCCACTGTGTATCAGCAAGGAGTTGGATATGTGCCTATAGCAGGTATGTGTTCTCTCCTTGCAGACCTTTACTCTTCAAAGGGTTTTGCCAAAATAACTACTACATTTCTCCTCTTTATCAGAATTTAAAGAAAACTATAAATTACTTTTGTCCTTAACTGCTTTATTCCCATGATACATTTTGGGAAGAAGAAGAGTGAGCAAATAAAGTGTAGATCTGCTTTCAGTCCTGTACTCTGATGGAACTGTGTGTTTGGGGTTTTTTTATTAAATGGATTAAATGGCTATCAAGTTGGAAAAATTAAGTTGAAGGCTTCTCTTTCTGAGTATGTCATTTTAGACATGTCTTCTGTCTGGACTTGTATAAAGCCTTTGGCATGGTCCCCCCCAAAATCCTTCTCTCCAAATTTGAGAGAGAAGTATTTGATGAGTGAACTGGTCAGTGCATGAGGTTTTGGTTGGATGGTTGCATCCAGGGGGGAGTGGTGAACAGTTCAGATGAAGATTGGTAACAAATGTTCATCAGGGGTCTCTATCAGGACCACTACTGTTTAATATCTTCATCAGTGACACAGGCAGTGGGATCTAGTGCATCATTAACAAGTTTGCTGGTGGCACCAAGCTTAGTGCTGCAGTTGACATACCTGCTGGATGGGGTACCTGTTCAGAGGGACCTGGACAGTCTCAGGAAGTAGGTTCATGTGAACCTTGTAAGGTTCACCAAGACCAAGTGACCTTGCAAGCTCCTGCACCTGGACTGGGGCAACTCCCAATATCAATACAGGTGGAGGAATGAAGGGATTCAGAGCAGTGCTGCAGAGTAGGATGTGAGGGTGGCCAGCAGGCTGAGGGAGGTGATTCTTCCCTTCATACTCTGCTCTGGTGGGACCCCACCTGAAGTACTGCATCCAGCTGTGGAGTCCTCAGCACAGCACAAAACTTGGACCTGTTGGACGAGGTCCAGAGGAGGGATACAAAAATGATCAGAGGGATGGAACACTTCTCTTACAAAGAAAGGTTGAGAGATTTGTGGTTGGCATTCAGCTTGGAGAAGGAGCTGGGGTGACCTTAAAGCAACTTCCCAGTACTTGCAGATGGGTAAAACTTTTTAGAAGGGTCTGTTGTGGTAGGACTAGAAAGTAGATTTAGGTTAGACATTAGAAAGACATTCTTCACTAAGAGGATGGTGG
Organism: Florisuga fusca; assembly: GCA_038090715.1. Taxonomy (NCBI): domain Eukaryota; kingdom Metazoa; phylum Chordata; class Aves; order Apodiformes; family Trochilidae; genus Florisuga; species Florisuga fusca. The sequence continues at coordinate 12,546,103 of JAAWXA010000027.1, forward strand.
GACACTGGAAGAGGTTGCTCAGGGAAGTGGTCAGTGCTCCATCCCTGGAAACATTCAGGATCAGGTCAGACAGGGCTCTGAGTAACCTAATCTAGTTGAAGATGGCCCTGCTTATTGCAGGGTGTTGGTTTAGGTGACCTTTAAAGGTCTCTCCCAACCCAAAATATTCTGTCTAGGATTCTGCTTGAATTTGCCCTACTTAGAAAACTGGTAAGTAAAGCTCATTTGTTTTGTTTTGTTCCACTTCTGGCTGTTAAAACCTCCAGTTTATTGTGTGACCATTTATTAAGTAATACGTTTACTTTATAGGGAAAACAGGATAGAAATTTACGTATTTTGAATGTCTCTGGATACAAGTGTAGGAATGAGTGATATGATGTAATTGCAGAAGATAAGTATTTTTTCATTTTTTAAAGACTCAATTTCTGAGATCTAAATTTCATTCTTTTTCAAAACAAACCTCACCAGAAGACTGAGTATGCAACTTAAAAATGAAACAGGGTAGTATGATTGTTTATGCAGTTAAGTTAGAGCAAAACATGGAAAAATTTCATCATTCCCTGATGAAAACAGGTAGTAGGCTTCATTTAAAGTGCTTTTATATCTATGGCCTAGTTGTCAGGATTTAACATTTGCTTGGTTTGCCAGTGAAATACTGTCAACTTGTGTATGCATCCTGAAGTGTGATTCTGTTGTAGTAAGCCAGGCTTCTGTGTAGCTTTTGTGTTCAAATTAGATCCCACATCTTTTTTCTTGTAGGTTCACCACATACCTATGCACTGAAGCAGTTAGTGAATTTCAGAGATAGTTATCTTGCCTATGGTTAAAATAAAAATAATAGCTGGGGTGGCACAAAGAGAAACAGTAGTAGAAATTATATAGGATTTCTGGAAGAAATCAAAATGAGAGTTATTTGTATTGCAAAATGACTGTGCCAACTGCAGCACAGCAGTAGAAACTGAGGATACTAATTACAGGTAGAGCTGAAACTGGGCACATATCTGAACAGATGAAACTGATACTGGAACTTCCAAGTTGAAAAAAAAGTACAGGGAGAGATCTTGGGGCTATCTTGATGTTCAGGTCTTGGAGTTCTGTAAATTCTGTATTTATCTTCAGAAAATTTTCAGTAATACTTACTAAATATACTTGGACGAGTGAAGAAATAACTAATAATTAGCAAGTGATAGTTGGATGGCATTTTAGCATGGAACAGTTTGCATTTATGTCATTATTATAGTGATCTCCCTGTTGGAGCATTGCACTTCTGCAGAGATCAGCATGTTTGTTGTAATTAATGATATGATAATCTTTTGTAGTAAAATTTATTCCTGATTCTATTACTTGTATATTAAAGCATTAATGAAGTCCCACCCCTTTATTTGAACTTTCATTGCAGGAAAGTTTGAATGTGATTTCTTGACTTCATAAATGCCAAACCTACTTCATGCCACCTTTGACCTATTTTTTATTTTGATTTCTTAAATGTTTCCATGGGTACCATCAAAATTCCTCAAAGCATTGGGTATTAAAGCATCTGCCTATTCACTAATGAATGGCCCACTCATAATAATGAGGTGGATGGTTAGGTTTAGACTTGGAAAGTGTTGTGACTTCAGAGGTGATTTCAAATCAAAAAAGGAACCACTTGTGCAACTTGGAAGACATGGAGAATGTTTTCTATATACTGGACTAGATGCTTCTCCAGGATTCTGTAAACTTTCAGGAAGGTGCATGCAAGCTGCTTGCCTTCCCTCTGCAGCTGAATTATTGCATCTTCTGGAGAAACTGTTGGCACACTTTCTTTGGAACACTGCACAGGGTTTTCTCTCTTTTTGAGACTACTTGAGGAAGGACAGGTAGGACATCAGTGTGCTCCATGGGGATATGTTTACTTCATTCCTATCTTTTTAGTCCTGATTTTTTTCCCTCTCCAGTTACATGAATGGAGTCAATTAAGCAAGTTCCATTTGTTTCCTTTGGGAGAGTGAAAGAACACTGAATAGTTTATCTGAAATGGAGGAGATTGTGCTGTTGGACAAGACTGTTAGATTCTAACTCTCATCTATGATTGAAGTACAGTGGGTGGACTAAAATGCTTATACAGACAGTTTAAGAATTGTCTGCTAACTATAAAAAAAAAAGAGCTTTAAAGAGATATGGTGGTAAATCAAATTTATCTGTGTCCCAAAGGCCAAGCAGGTTTTTCTGTAACAGGAAATTTATTTCTCTTCAAGACTCTATATACGTAACTAACCTTCTAATTAAGGTTTAAGCAACTAATTCTGTCATGCTTGGCCCTTATACAAGCTGAGCTGCAAGCAGTTAGTCACTGTGGTAAGCAGATGGAGCTTGAAATGCCAAGAAAAATAATGGTCTTTTCCCCACATTTGATGGATTGATGTTACAGAGCTGTAATGAGGGCAGAAATGGCTATAGAATATTCTTGTACCATGTAAATTAATTTCAAAAGTTTTTAAAGTTAAATCCAACTAGTGTTAGTGTGCTACAAACTCTAGTTGTTATCGATCTGTGGATTGGGTTTGGGAAGATCTGAACTTGTCAGTTCTGTTGCTTTTCTAAAAATAATAGTTTATCTACCTTCCTGTTTCTCTTTCTAAACATTACCTGATTTAGGGTTTAGAATATTGTGGTCTTCCAGTTACTTACAGTCCAAGCTGATCAACTTGATAAAAAAAAAAAAAAAAAAAAGTTCAATAAGCAAGCTGTATGTCTTAGCAGCTAATTATTCATAGGGTAAAGAGGAAATGTATTTGTACTTAACTTACAAACACCTGTAAAAAATAGGGTGAAACTTATGTGTTTCAGGGCCTTAGAGTCCAAAATGTAATTTTGCATTGAGGAAAAGTTGTGTGTGTATATATATGTATATATACACACACATATAATCTTTAGTTGTCTGTCTTGAGTTTCTTGGGTTAGCTGGTGATGCTATTGGCATTTGTCCAGAAAACCACAGATGTAAGATGTCCTCTGTGGCCTTTAAAATATAATTCTTGCTGCATATTCCCAGTAGCTTACTACTTACTTTGAAAATACTTCCTCTGATTGTTACTCCTGTAAAAGCAGCACATTTAGGAACCTTGTTCACAGTGCTGAAGCAAATCAGATGGGAAACTGAATTCTAGCAGCATTTATTTTTTGATATCAGGTAGTTCAGGTTTTATCCAGTTGCCCCAGTTTGTTCAACTTTCACCTTTGGAAGCTAAATGATTAATTTTCTTTTTAAAATAGATTAATATTTCTTACCCATGTCTTATTCCTTTTCCCTTGCCCCTTCATTTTTCACCTATCTTTAGGGCTTGAGTACTTTGCTCTGGGTAAGTTTCCAAGCTTTTTTCTCACTCCCATCCTCATTGACTCAAGAGTCTTTGCATGAACTCACCTAAACAGCTTTATTTGCTGCAGCAGACTGTATCACAAGGTATTGCCACTTGGATGTGTCAGTAGAACAATCTATTCCTTGTTCTGGAAATTATAACCCCTGTGGAAAGTCTTTTAAAGGCATCTGCTCAGCTTCAAGCTGTAATGATTAAGTGAATTTGTGGTAATGGTGTTAATGGATAAAACATGATATTTTTCTGAAACTGTTGTGTGCTGATGAGCTCTTCCAGGTGATGGTATTGGTTTCCTAAAGAGGAACTTTAATCTTGCAGTTGTTCTGCTACTGCAGGGTTTGTGGAGAAGCAGCTAATGTCATGACTTTTTGTGAACTGAAAAGGGTAAGAACTCAGTTCTGCAGTGACATTGAGAGGACAGCCTGCCAGCTGTCTTCTGTTAATCTTCAAATAAGCATATTTCAAAAAGATAACTTTTTTTTGTCATCAGTGTGTATCTTTCATGCACATCTGTTTCAGATCCATGTTAAGTTAAACATCTGACTAGAACTCTTCAAGGCAAATTATATTACAGAAAATCAATTTCCTTCCTTGTATGGAGGGTCCCTTCAGTTTAGACTGACTTTACTGTGACACCTTTGATTTTGAATTATGCACAGATACAGTGATTCCTGAACTATGCTAAAAGCATTGGTCTTCAATCAAGTATGTTAAGAAAATTCAGAATTACTTCTTGTGAGACAAAATGTCATTTCTCAGCTCTCTGAATTTTAGATGCTGCAAATAAAAATGGTTGTAACAGCATATGTATGTTTTTTCAGAGCATTTTAGACTTTTTCTGTGAGTCCATATGCTTTTCTAGTAGTTCACAAAGAAGCAACATTTAAAATAAATGTTGTGGTGGAAGAAAAAGCATTTGAAATGGAAAATGAGGATGAGGTGGTGACATGCATATTTTAGCACTCATTCGTTGTTTGGGTTTTTTTGGGGGGGTTTTTTTGGTTGGTTTGTTTTTTTGGTTTTTTGTTGTTTTTTTTTTTTAAGCAAATATCACTAATGCTTCCTGTTGTATTTTTAAAAATGTGGCACAAATTTCTCCCTTTAAATGAAAGAAGTGATGCTGAGAAGGTTCCCAGGTTTACTCTGAAAATGCCAGTGCATGGGACAAAATAACAATGAGTTAGGAAATTAAACATAGGGCCCTTGACTGAACAAGAAAATCAGATGTGTGTAATGCCTTGTGTGCAGTTAGAATAAGTTTACCCTGATAATTCTGCTTTGATGCTTTAATTGCTGCTCTTAGCAATTGACTTGCTTTGGTACATACTCATTTCACATACTGGAATGTCACTGCTTATGCCAGCATGTTTGCCATTGCCATTTCCCTGAACTGCAAAACCTTGCTCCATTCTTCTGATTTATATCAGAATCCATTCTTCTGATTTATATCAGAATCCATTCTTCTGATTTATATCAGAATCCATTCTTCTGATTTATAGTGCTTGCCTAATACCTGGGAGCAGCACAGGAGTGTGCAGTTCCACTGACAGTGGATTCTTACATGGTTTAGTTTCACTTTTCACCTGTTAGTGAAATGAAGTGCTTAAACTGTAAAGCAGCTTTTTACTGAAAATATTTTGAATATAAATTTCTCTAATGACAGCAGATATACTTGATAAATTTCAGTGCATAGTTCTTCATTCATATGCTTAAGCCTTATTCTATAATGAAGAAATTATGGGTGCTTTCATCCTGAATGCAGAGCAAAGCAAAACTCCAATGTACTCTTTAAATTGTAATTGTGTGACCCGAATGTTGAGTTTTGTGAAAAATAAGCATTTATCTTGGAAGGTTTTATTGAAAATCACCCTGGTGGTAGCTTCCATTTGTGTGCAGTGTGGCTGTAGAGAGCATAAACTGATTTGGGAACTAAGAGCTGAGAAGATGGATTTTGAAAATCATCACTGACAAGAACAATGCTATCAAGAAAATTTTTTCCTCTGAAGTTGAATGTTTAGATTGAAAATACTTCTTGAATGCTGCCTGTGCAGAGATATCTGGCTTCTTTATTATCTTGTTTTGATGAAAGCAGTAAGAAAAACTGTGCTTATCACTGCAAATTGATTGATAGGCTGTAAAATGCTGTGGTGTTCAAGAAGTGAGCTTCGTGTTTCATTTGGAGTAAAATTTTTAAACTGACTTCTTGTATGGACAGTTCCTACACACAACCTGGGTTGATACTTGGGTAATCTTAGGGTGCTGATGACTTAGGAGTCTTAGGAAGCTTGTGTTACAAGTGGAACATAACCTAAATTGCTCTGTTCTTTCAGGTAGTTTGGAACTTTTTTTTTTTGTTCTTTTTTGAGGCCATACATCTTTGGTCACATGTCTGGGTTGCTTTTTTTTGTTTGTTTTTTTTTTTAAGAAAGTGAGAGGAATGTGTTTGGGCTTGTTGCAGCTATAGGATAGTCAGGGAAATGCTGCTGGATATGATTATTGGGTCAAGTGGATCTGTAGTGCCGGTGAGGACTGCCCAGTGGTTTGTCTCCTGGGTGCACACAGATCTGGTTTTCCATGTGTCTGAACACAGTGCCAGACAGATTTCCAGGGACCGTGATCCAAATGGCTTAAAAAGCTCTAGAGCTAAAGGCTAGGCTGCTGAGGAAGAGGTGATGACATCCTTGTAGTGGATGGACAGACAAGGTTCCAGAGTGTAGGTTGTAATTGTGATGAGAGGAGTGTTCCTTTAGTTGCCAGCAGGAACTTTTTCAACTAGATGGAGCTGGGATGTTAGACTTAAAGCATCTGTGTTCCTTTTTTGTTTCTAATAAAACTTAAGATGATTACAAGGAGAATTTTAAAACTGCAGAATATTGATTAATATGGAGGTGCTTATAATTCAGTAATGTGTCCCTCCTGATAGGACAGAAGTCCATGGTGAGGAATGAAGTAGCAGAGTAAGTACATGAAGGAAAATCACAGTTATCTATTCGACTGCAGTACCTTGTCAGCCACAGTTGGTGGAGATGAAGATGGGCTTAGCTGATCCAACCTTGAATGTGAATATTTATATGGCATTTTTAAATCTGATAGAAACAAGGTAATCACTGAGATGCTAAATATTCAGACCTCTTGAAATAATTACAGGTTAAAGAAGATCTTAGACACAAGGTAAGTATTGAAGTTGTTACTCGTTTTTTTAAGGGGTTGTTAAGTCTGAATGGAAGTAGTGTAGCAAGTTGCAATGTGTTTGATCACTGAAATACTTTAGTCACACTTGAAAAATTGTGTCAGTGGGAGATTTGCTTTGTGTTACACTTTTTGACCAGTTACTCAGAATTTAATAGAAGGGAAAAAGTTTTTAAACTACTCCTGAGTTGTGTATGTTCAGAGAAAGCTCCCTTCCCTAGTAAAGGCCATTATTGATCCTTCAGGTAGGCTGTGATGAAGCAGCTACAAGGAGTCCAAAGGCAATGAAGAGAGTCTGAAAAGAAGAAAATAAGTGAAGAGAGTCATCCCCTAGCGTAGAGAGGCCTTGCATAGAGTGCATTTAATGTTTTTTTAAAAAATATTTTAAAATTTTTAAATCTTTAAATTAAAAAAAAATAATCAGGGGAAAAGAACTAATAAGCAGTTTGTCAAAACAAAAATCCTAGCCATTTTGTAAGTCTCTCTGTAGCAGGTTGCAGAAGTATCTCATTATAGTAAATAGGATATAAAGTCTCATACTAAGGCTGATGGTTAAGTATTACATGTAAAGAAAAAATAAATACTTGGTGATGATTTATTGATTAGTCATTAAATTCTTGCAAGCCAAATAGAGAACAGATACAAAACCTTTGTCATGCTGCTGTTAATGGTTGTGTTTAGATGCATTTAGTCCTCCTTGCCCTACCTTAGAAAGAGCATAGCAGAACTGGAAAGGTAGCACACAAAGGTATGGGACTCTGATAATAAGGGATCTGGAACTACTTTGAAGATGTGAAATATGCCATTTTCAGAAGTGATAAGGGAAAACACTAGATTCATACTATAGCTGGTTTCAGTTTTATAAAAACAAGTGCTATTTTTTTCAGCAATCCTTAAGTAATGGTAAAAGGTGTTAAGTTCTGAAAAGGGATTTTTGGCTATTAATTCCTTTTAAAAGGAATTAGAAAATTCATTTTCTGAAACTGTCTCTATAAACTGACATTGCTTTAATTTTACACAGATGTAAAAGTTCATGAAAAACCTCAGAACAATTTTGTCCACTGGCAGAGGAACAGGGAAAAGTGTATAATTCTACAGGCATAGGAGGAATTGCTCTTTTGTCACCTTATGACTTTGCAGCAGTCATACTTTAACCAGCAAAAAAACATTTGCTTAAAATTTGCTTAATGGGGTCCTCTCTCCTGGTGGGCCTGAGTACTTTGCTTTACACAATCTCCATTGTATTCAAAGTTAATTGAATTTCTAAGTACCAGTTATTTGTAGTGCTGATGTAAAATCTTTTTCATCACAACACAGATACACCAGGAACTAATCTAGGATGGGAGCAGGAGGGAAAAATCCAACCACACCTTTTTGTGGTGTGCTTAGGGTTTGCTTAGTGATTCATGTTTGAACTTGGTTAGTGCAAGTTGTCTCTAATTAAAAATGTTTCCCTAATTCTGAAACATAACCCTTCCAGAAAAATAGGTTCTGATTGCAATAGTCTAGGTATAATCTCTGTGATCTTTTTCTTTTCTGGAGTACATGTTGAAAAAAAGAAATTAAAAATGCTGGAGCTAGTGGTTCAGGATGAGTCATGAGCTGCTTTCTTCCAACATCATTGGTTTTTCTTTATTTATTTTTTTTCCCCCTCACTCATGGATGGTTTGTTATTTTCTTGTGTTTTTTGAATTCAGGGATGCCTGCAGTCTGTAATCCAGGCATGGTACCAGTGGCAATACCACCTCCTGCAGTCAACCCTCAGCACTTCTGTAATGAAGAGGACCTGAAATCTATCCAGGACATGTTTCCCAACATGGACAGGGAAGTAATCCGCTCAGTGCTAGAAGCTCAGAGGGGAAACAAGGATGCAGCTATCAACTCTTTGCTTCAGATGGCTGAAGAATCATAGATCCCCACGTTCTGCATAGTTCCCATCCTCAATGCCACTTATTTTTACTTGCCAAGCCAGGGATTTAGCTAGAGAAATAATTGCCCAACAGTTTTGTGCTATCACATCCTATGTAAGAGATTATACCCCTTTTCTCCTTGAACATTTGGATCATTTTCACTTGCTTTCTCAGTCTGTACATACTCAGTTTAGCTTATGTCCTACAATACAGCATTGAAGCATCTTTACTGTCAGCTGTGCCCTGTCTGGCTGTATTCTGATGGGGTGGGGAGTAATGCTGCTTTTTTTTCCTTTCTCTCCCTCTTTTCATAAACTTGTTCTTACAAAGTAACTCTATGCAGTACAGGAGTTAGGTTGAAAAAAATACATTATTAGAGAGCTTGCTCTTTGAACACAGCTGATTTGTTGAAGTATTTAGGTTTCATGAAGCAGCCTGTTTCTGCCAGAAATTAAAAGAAAGTTCATTTTCTTCTTCTGTGGTGTTTAGTTGTTGCTTGATATGTATACAACTGTTTCTGATTGAAGATCTTTAATTTAATAAGCTAAATTTCTTAGTTTGCACGGGTTGCTATTTATAGTCAGCCTCTTGTATTCAATCTAATTATTGGGCACCAAAGCAATATAATATCTGGTGTGCATTTGGGGGTTTATTCTCCAATACAGTATTGCTATGGATCTTCACAGGTAACTTAACTCCTACAGTATCTATTGCTGTAGCAGAGGACAGGCTTGAGCCCTGTTGTACTCCCACAGACAGCTGCACTCTTACTACTGCTTCTGCATTGCCATGGCTGTTGCACAGGATAAGTGCAGAAGGAAATATTTTTGTACTTGGAAAATTAGTGAAGCCATAAACAATCCTTTGAAATTTTGTTTTACGCTTAAACAGTGGAAATCTATGATCTGGTTTTAAGGCTTCTTTATTTACACCTATATTTCAGCAAAATTATTTTATATTAATGGAAAAACTATTGTGTTATTTCCTATAATCTGAAGTAAGCATGACAAGTAGCTTCAGAGTTTTTGAATGGCATTATGAGTTTCTCAGTGACTTGTTAGACTATGGTTGCTGTAGTCAGTTTATTGTTTGATGCAGATGGAGATGAGTCCTTTGTGAGAAAATTTAACATATCTGAGTTTGCTTGGAGGAAGTTGGAGGTTCCTTGTATTTATTGTTAGTGTTATTTCTTCAGATAACAGTTAATTTTGGAGCTGCAGAATCTTAGTTACACCTGTTGGATAAATTTCTGCAGTGTCTGTTTCTGTAGATGATAAAGTAATGCACTTTAAATAATATGCACCAGTTTATTTTTCCAGTGATGTGCAATGTTGCTGTTTTATCTTTTTAATGTTTGATTTCAAATTCTTTCTACAATAGCCATAGAGCTGTATATTTTCAAGAGTTGGAATGAATGTACACCTGAAATCTTGGCTCTTGAGTGATTCATGAGAACATTAAAGCCAGGTTTGGAGTAGGGCAAAGGGACACAAACTCGTTTCTTCCTCATGCTTTGTTTCATGTCCTACTTTTAAAATATTTTCATTATTATAACCTGCTGAAAAGCTGATTTTATCCTCTCCCCCATTCAAAAAGCCCTTAGGTAGCACTGTCAGTAGAGCATGAATATTTATTTTTTTATGATCAGAAGTGATACTGAAACTTTTAAAATAAAGCACCATGAATCGTCCCCATTTCTGACCTTATAAAACTGTCTTTTCATAATGTACCATTTTAATCTTGGTATCAATCCCCTACCATCTTAAATTTGCTGTTGAAAGCAGTGTCTTCATGAAACCTGCAACTGGCTTTTCTGTAGTGTGATTTAAAGGCTGTAGTTTGTCTGCTTTAGCTGTAGAGCTCCCACATTTTTATTTTCTCAAATAAAATGGGTGTTTGTCAATAAGCTGGTCTTGCCCCTTCCCTACAAACAAGGTAAATTTTGTGACTGAGTAGATGTAGAGTCATTTGGTCTTTATAGCATACTGATTTTTGACATCATCTCCCAGAAGGGTTTATCTTTGTAAGGATTTAATACTGAGGTATCTCCAAGAAGAGTCCCTCGCTCTGTAACTTTTACATAGCTGGCATTAATTGCTAGGGATGGAACAATTCAGGGAAATGTATATATTTAAATATTTATATTAAAACACTGGGATCCATAATACAGCTTTTTATAAAAGCAGGTGGTCATCTTTCCACTCTTAATGGCTGGTAAATTGCATTGCATCCTATTCACAGCTCAGTTTCAAGCACAGAATTAACACCTTTTGATCCTAGCCACCAGGAGAGGGGTAAGTGGGAATGTTAGGTTAGCCAGGCACATTCATGATGTTGGCTCTGGGCCTCTGAGTCAGGCTCCTGTTCTCAGCTTTTGTGTTTTGTTTTGTTCTAGGCAAATCTTGCAGAAAGCAGGATAGATGTACGAGTTGAAGATGGGATAATCAGGGGCAGTACAGCCAGTAGATGGATTTCAGGTGGATCTTACATTGTACTGAAATATTGTTTGGGGGATTTTTTTTTTGTTCTTCGTTTAATTAAGCATGATAGCTGAAATACTAATGTCAGGATTTACTACTTTATTTTGTTAAAAAGAACAAAACACTGATCATAACTTACTCAGCTTTTCAGCATATCATCTCAAACTCTTCACTGTCAGGTTTGAGTTGGAGAGAGATGAAAAAAATCAGGGAGTGTTTAGTTGTTCCAGGGTCTGTGAAATCAAAGTATTGGAACTGAAAGTCTTTCTTGGTTTAAAACAAATAAATTGTCACATGTTATGATTGTAGCTTTTGACAAAATCCTAATGGGATAATACTGTGTTTGATGCTGCTCTTCTGCTCAACAGCTTCAAGTAGCTTGAAGCCAAAGCCAATTGTGTGACTTAGCATCTGCTAACAGTTAATGCTCTTAGTACTAGTTTGAGTCCTGCCAAGAACCTAAACTTGCTAAAGGTAGAAACATTTTTTTGTCTAGCTAGATCCTTGCTTTCTTCTCTATTGCTTTTTGCATCTGCTGATGGTACTTAATGTTTGGGGTTTTTTCCCTTTCCAATGTTACTGCTTGTTTGGTCAATATGTAATAACGTACAGAGGATGATTTTTGCTGTAATGATTCTGAAGGCATTGTTTCTCTGTATTGAGGTCCAGTGTGCAAATGTGTTTCTTGCACTCTAAAGTACATTAACTTTTTCATTCTAATTTAATAAATGTATCATTTAAATGAAAGTGTATTATGTCTCTGGAGAGCTCCACAATTTGAGTCTTTGTCTATAGACTGGGAATTCAGGTATCAGTGACTGCCCTTTTTGTTGAGAACCTCTTGAGGCTACTGCAGTAAATGCTCAAAAGTATTTTTAAGTCTTCATTGCTAGGTAGGTGCCTTTTTCTAATTCTTCTAGGGATTGCTTTCTCAAGAAAATACTTGGAGTATTGCAGATGTAGAGGACAGATTAAGGCAGTCGTGAAGTTTGAAGAGCAAACGAGTGTTGAAGAAGGAATTTGGAGGGCAAGAGGAGAGAGAAGAGCAGTGTGTGGGTATGAAGGAAATACCCTGCAGTGTGAGGGGACTGAACTCTAGAGGAGAGTGGTGATGGCCAAGTGAAGAGTTATGAAATAGACCTTTTTATGTGCTGTTTTAGCTACAATAAGAGCTGGCTTCACCTGCTAATCAATAAGAAGTGTTAAAGATTTGGTTTTATAGCATCTCTTTCTAATTTTATGATTGACTGTAAAGTCATCTGAGGTTCTATTTCTCATTGTCCTGGTTTGGGCCAGGATAAAGGTGATTTTCTGGTTTGTAGTTTTGCTTTCAGCTAAGTGTTAAACCATGTTAAACAGTGCTAAACCGTGACACTCATTTAACAGCTTTGTTAATGCACAATGATTGTTAATCAACTGCAATATTAATCAGTAGTCTTAGTGTATTATCAAACCAACATTTCATAGTTTTTTTTTTCATCAGGAGTTATTTTTTTATGTGGTTTTCACCAGGAGTTATTTATTGACAAATATAGGTGAGAGGAATATTTCACAAGTGAATTTCCTTTGATTTATTTCTTTAATGTACTTAGTACCTGAAATTACTCTGAAAGTACTCTGAAATTAAATTGTGTTCAAATTGTGTTTTATCCTAGCTCTTGGCTGTCAGTTTCTATCCCAGTTTATGTTCTAGAGTTCAGAGATTGTTTTCCCATTTCTCCAGTGTGCTGAGATGAGAAGAGTGAGAATTAATTGATGTGAAAAAATGTTGGTTTCTTTTGGATGCTAAGGCATCTATTTAGCATTTTAATATTTCTTAGCATTTTCATTTCAGTATTAACCAGTGATGATGTGCAAGGGTGTAAAGAGAAATTGGTTTATTCTGAATTACTAAAACATTTAAGTACATCAATGAGATCAGGGCCTCTGGGAAGAGAGGCAAATTTGTGGGGGTTCTTTAGAATAAGAAGAATGAAAACCCATATTAACACTGCTGCAGTTTCAAGTTGTAGCCTACTGAAGACTTCAGCTTTCTCTCCTAGAACTTCAGGAAGCTTGTGAAGAAACCCACGTTGATCTGTTTCCACAGTATGGTATATTTTAGAAGGATATTATTTACTGTATTGCCAACTTCTGAAGTAAAATTTGTGTATAGATGGGAAAAGCAAGCAGAATGAAATTGCTCTCTACTGTGTCTTTCTCATGTGTGGAAGAACTGTAAAACTACAGCTGTTTGGAGTATTAGAAGAATTCACTTAGAATATGTTTTTGAAACATTGGGTGTACTAATTAACAAGTTTGTTATCACGAGTAATTTTTATTTTCATGTGATGTGTAAATGGCAACAACTTCAGTTTCGTTTTATGGCTGGGTGCTAACCCATGAGAAGATACTTCATGTAGATTCAAGAAGTACAGCAGTGCTTGGAATAAATCCTTGGGAACCTAGAGGTCCAGATAGCTGAGTCCAGTATTGGTTCAGCCACCCAATTTTAAGGTGTCTTGGTTTTGAGATTGATAAAGGGAGCTTGGTTGATGTGTTTGTCCTGCTTCTAATGAATTTGCAGTGCTGATTTTTATAGTGACCTCTTATCTGGGACTGGTAATTTCATTTTCTGTCATTTTGAAGAATGAAGATACCACTCTGCTCGTTCTAGTAGATGTTTCCAATCTTAAAAAGCTTTTGTAGTTAGTTTGTTCTTACTCAACCTGTCTGTTTGTTGATTGCCACACTTAATGATTTGTTTGTTTGCAGACAGTAAGGCACTGGAGAACATTGAACACCAGAAATCAGATGTGCAGTTCCAGCACAACTGAAGAAAATACAAAACAAAATAAAAGGCTTATTACAGCATTGTTTCATTGGCATAGAATCTTGTAGTAAGTTCAACACTCCTATTAACTTACAGATAGAGTAAGAAAATAGAGAAACTCAAACAGTTTGGGCAGGTTGGAAGGTGCTGTTTTCATTTTTTCACATGAAGTGTTTTCTACAGTATTGAAGGTGTTTGGAGTGTTAATGTTTCCATTTCTTTCATCAAGAAACTTCATCCCAAATACCCTAAATATTATAGAGAACGTTACTCCTTGAGTTATTTTTTACAAAGTGTAAATTTGAATCTTATTGAAGATGTAGATGTGTTCCTGTAGATGTTACTACCTTACTGTAGATGTACTTGAGGGCATGGTTTAGTGGTGAACTTGGCAGTGCTGGGTTAACAGTTGGATTTAATTATCTTAAAGGTCTTTTCCAACCAAAACAATCCTGTGATTCTCTGAATACCATTAAAATTCCTAATTTATGAGTAAGGGCAGGTTGATGTACAGCTTAGGAGTTCTTCTGTTGTGTTGTTACACTGTCCATGCACAGCTGTCCTCATTTTTCATGTTACCTTTCTCTAAGTTATGATACTGAGAGTGGGTTATGACAGCATCAATGTTCTCCATGAGTCACACTTGGATCCTGAAGTATGGGGTGAGTAGTAGATACTCCTGTAAAGATGCTTAGCTGAGTTGGAGAGAGGAGGTAAACAGCCAAGATGCTGTGGCCTGTAATGTGTGCTTGAACTTAAAACTAAAAGTGCAGATTTTAAGTTGACTTGCAGTGCAAGTCCTCTGGCTTTTCTTCTGTGTGAACTTTGAGGAAAAAAAAAGTAGAAAAAATAGACTTAGCTTAAAAAAAAAAAAAAGAGAGAGAGAAAAGAAAAGAAAAAAAAGGAAAAAAGGAGGAAAAAAAAAAAAGAAAAAAGAAAAAAAAAAGGAAGCTGTATAATACAAAGAGAAAATTAATTGTTTTCCAGCATTTTGCAGTGGGTTGGTTTTCCAAGCTAAAAACAAACCAACTGAACAACCCAAAACCAAACTAAAACAACTCAGCACCCCCAAAACCCACTCATCAAGATTCTCATTTCACTGGTGAATTATGCTCATGCACACAGTACTGGGGGCTGCAGTGGCTTTTTCAGTTTAAAGTCCTAGGTGAGCTACCTGGTAATAATGTGGTGCTTGGCTTTGAGATTTAGCCTCCATGTTTTCCATGGTTGGCAAATAAAAAATTAATTTTACATGGTAAGATAATTGATCTGTGGTGGATGAACATGCTTTCAGCAAGAGAGTGTTTCCAATAGTTCCTGGCTTAGTTTTCTTTAGAAAAGTGAATAATGCCCAGTAGAGGGCAGCTTAAAACTGGAATATGCTTTTAATGTGTTCATACACTGCTTAAAATAGTTGAGGAAAACCTGCAGGCCAAAAAAATATTAGGGAAGTTTTGTAACTGGTCAGCATGGTGCTGAATTCTCAGCATACAGGGACTAGGGAGGAAGGGGGAAAAGCCTGCAAATTCCACTGCCCTCAGACTGAAATAATGGCCAAGTTTGGAAGTGTTCACAGATATTTGTTGTACATAACATACTAAGTGGAACTGTGTTTTTGCACTCTACACCCTGAGCTGTTGGCTCAGCACAGATTTAAGTTTGGATTGATGCTGCTGTCTCTGCATTAGAACACCAGGCCTGACATAACTGCTGCTTCCTCACTGCTCTGCAGTTCAAGATCCCATCAGACTCTTCCCACAGTGCTGTGCCCCAAGCAGTAACCTCTTTTGAAGCCTGAAACCTGGGAAGCTCTGCTGGAGCTGCCAAACTGCTTGACCCACTGCTCAAACTGTTCATGATTGTTTGGATGTCTCCTCACTGGGAGAGAACCCAGTGTTCAGGCTCTGGGGACCCTGTGTTGAAATTGCCAAACTGGGGGAGCACAACTGGTCTGGCTTCAGCCTGGGTTCCCCATGAAAAGTGGCACCTCCCTGGGTCAGAGAAGGTGCAGGGAGTGGTGCAGGTCCTGTCTGCACTGTTGTAGCTGGAAAACATGTCTGCAGTCTGCATTCCTTCTGTGGCACAGGCAAACTGTGGGTGGTTGAGAGATGAATGGGTAGAGCAATAAAATGTGACTCTAGCTGCCTACTTCTCCCCAGTGATTAATCCTAATTTGATATCAAGTCTGTGAAGAATAGATATGGCTCTGTTGATTTCATTCAGAGATTGAATTTCCTTTCTTAATAAGCATATATATAAAATGTGCAATTATTTGACCAAACGCTTCCTTCTTTATTTTTCAGTGAAGAATCCAGGGCAGATTTCAGGCTTTGTATTATAACAGCTACTGATAAGGTAAACGGTCCAAACAATTGAGGTAAAGATGATGAACTACTGTGCAAAAAGGCAGCCAGTTTTTTGTCATTAGTGTGTATTAATTCAAAATCTTTTAGATAACAGAGGAAACAAATGCACAGTGTAACAACATTCTGAACTTATTTGCAAATTCGTTACGGTTATGGACAAGAGAATTTTTGAATTTTACTAAGTTCATTGACTCAAGTATTCTTAAGTTATTGGAGTTTTCATTCACATAAAAATTTGTTTATTCAACTGAATAAACAAATGGTGATTTCTACAGCCAGATACCTTTTGGCCTAGAACTTAAAATTGTAGTGATGAATAAAGTTTTCTCATCCTGTTTTCTTTTTTTCCTTGCATTTTAGACTACCTCACTAATTACAGAGAAAACAAGCTGCAGCCTGCCTGTTACTCCATTATCTTGGCAACTAAATCAGAGTGAGCAAATGAGAGGTATTCTTTTTATCTCTGTACATTTTGCCAGACAACAGAGCTGTTTAGACCTGCGTGAGGAAATTTAACCTTATCCAGGAAAAGGGTTTTGAGTGTGTGTCTTCATTCTCAAAGGCTGCTAGAGGATATACCCATCTGAGTTAGAAAACTCCTGGTGCCATTCATCTCCACCATGCAGATGATGTTAGATGGGTATTGAATGGGCACCAAAACTGAAAAATGAGAACAAGTGAGAGACAAACTGAACGAGCAAACAGCCTTCTCCCTCTCACTGTGTTGTCTGTTAGGACTGTTGCATCCATAAAAATGATATTCATAGAATCACAGAATGGTTTGGATTGGAAGGGACTTTAAAGCTCATCCAGTTCCAACCCCCCTACATGAGCAGGGACACCTCCCACCAGCCCAGGTTGTTCAAGGCCCCATCCAACCTGGCTGAGACACTGCCAGGGAGGGGGCAGCCACAGCTTCCCTGGGCAACCTATTTCAGTATCTGACTATAAAGCTTTCTGTGTGTACTCTGTGTAGTTAAGTGCAATGAAGTTACAATGTTATCTGGTTTTGTTTTTTAGAGACCCCCTAAAACCTTTTTTTCCCCTCAAAATGTCAGTTTTGTGGTCAAATGAAAACATATTTGCGTATTTCCATAATTTCCACATGTATTTTACAGTCTTCTATTTTTAACCTTGAATATTTTATCACTTATGAAACAAAGCAGAGATTTAATTATTTGACATTTATTTTTTTTTAATTTTTTTTTTTTTTTACAAGTAAGAAAGGAGAAAAGGTGGTAACAGAAATTGACATAAGATTCGTTAAAGAAAGAGCAGAAGCTGTTCTGGGCAAACATGATTCCAGCTTCTCTAAGGTCTCTTCTTTTTCCCGTGATCACTAATTTCCTAAGCCAAATTTGCATTTGAGAACTCAGTGTAAGTTTTTTTACTTTGGGAGTAATTTTCTTCAGAGGTTTCTGAGGCACAGGCATCAGTACACTGGCAATGTTCAATATAGACATAGTTATAATTTATGCTTGTACCATTCTGGCAAGTCAGGGTCACTTCTCTGCTTTGGCTGCTGAGCTCCTGGCAGCAACCACACTGGTGTTGAATCTCGTTTGCCTCAAGAGAATACCTGTGTTCCACGACAAAAAGAAAATATATCTTCTTAAAAACTGACACACAAAATCAGGAACTTTTGTTCTGGGGTTGTTGGGGGGGTTGGCGGTGGGATTTTTTTGACAGTCTCTCTTCCTCACATCTTACACTCTTAAATGTGATTTTAATTACCTCTCTTGAATAGTGAAACTGTTGTTGCATCCTAAGTGGAATCATACACACAGTAACTTTGCTGTTATTTTGTCATGATAGAATCATTTGTATTAAGATCATGGAATCCAGCTGTAAACCTGACACTGCCAAGTCCCTGAGTACCCAACCTATGCTTCTTTTGCACATCTCCAGGGGGGTTGACTCCACTACTTCTCTGGACAGCCTGTCCAGTGCTTGACAACCTTTTCAGTGAATATTTTTTTTCTAAGATACCATCTAAACCTCTGCTGGTGCAGCTTGAGGCCATTTAGTTTCATCCTATCACTTGTTACCTGGGAAAAGATACAAACACGCAAAGATCAAACCCTTTCAGGTTGTAGAGAGCAATAAAGTCCCCCCTCAGCCTCCTCTTTTCCAGACTAAACAATCCCAGTTCTCTCAGATGCTCCTCATAAGGTTTGTGCTCTAGACTATTAAGCAGCTTCAGTGTCCTTCCCTGCAGGTGCTCCAGCACCTCAATATTTTTCTTGCAGTGACAGACCCAAAACTGAGCACAGTGCTGACTAGAGTGGGTCAGTCACATGCTCTTGGCCACCTGGGCACACTCAACCTTGTGTCCAGCTTACTCTGTTCCCTCATCCGGATCATTGGTAAAGATAATAAATAGAATTGGCCCCAAGACAGAGTTCTGGGACCTGCCACTGGTGACCAGCTGCCAACTGGATGTTCTCTGTTCACCAGAATTCCTTTAGCCTGGCCATCCACCCAGTTTTTCATGCAGGGAACCATACACCTATCCAAGCCATGAGCAGCCAGTTTGTCCAGGAGCAAATCCTGTGGGGAAACTGTCAGAGGCTTACTGAAGTCCAGATAAAAAACATCCACAGTCTTCCCTTCATCCACTAGGTGGGTCACTTTGTCAGAGAAGGAAGTTGGGTTCATCAATGAGTACCTGCCTTTCATAAACACGTGCTGATTGGGCCTGATAGTCTGACCTCCAGTGCTGGGGAAGGTTCTGGGGCTGATGGGCCATAGTTCTGCAGATCCTCCTCCTGGCCCTTCTTGAAGAGCTGTGTCACATTTGCCAATCTCTGCTCCAGTGGAGCCTTCCTGGTTAACCAGGATTGCTGATGAACGTTTGAAAGTTGCTTGGTGAACAATTTTCCTTGGGTGATTGATTAATTTGGGAGTACAGTGTAAAATATGTGTAAATAGAGCCATAGAAACACTAAGTTAAGTTTTTGGAACTTACATGGAGGCACTAGGACAGTTTCCTTCGCAGTATGTCAGCTCAACAGGTTCATCAGATTGGCAGTCACCATGCTGGATCACGGTCTTTTTGCTGTAAGGTTTGCACTTCACAGCTTTATAAGAAGAGGGGGAAAAGAAACATACTTCAGATCTCTAGTTCAGTATTAAATTAATGCTCAATTTCAAAATACACAATGCCTGATCATAGAAAATCTGCAGTATGTGAAAGTTGAGGAGTGATGTTTTGTAATGTGTCTGGAGTTTTCAGATTATGCTTTGGTCTCAGCTGTACATTGTCTTTGGAAGATACTGCAGAGGCTTGAGCATTGGTGGAAAACATTTTCTTTTTCCTTTTGAATAACTTAGGAAGCAGTCTTGATAGATAGAGATAATAGAAAACTGGGGGAGTGATCAGTGTTACCCACTCCAAGACAGAAGTTGAATACAGCTCTGTTTAAGCAGGAAAGAGAAACACAGCATTACATACGTTTACATATTTCGCAGCAGCCGTCAGGAGTCATCTCTGTTTCATCCTTTGCAAAGGAAAAGAAGAAGGATTTGTAGTAAAGCACAGAGGACAATTGAGAGTAAACATCTGATACTGATTACTGCTCCTGGTCAGAAGGCTTCTCTGTGATGAACAGTGAATGAAACGGGATGACTTAACAGCCTCCATCAGGGAACTCAAGTTCCTGTAGTCCCAGGTACAATTACTAAGCTTTTCTTGTTGGTAATGTTACAGGAATCAACAAGGACTTGTTCAGACTTACTAGTAATTCTTATTATTTTTACACACTAAAGCAACTTCAGTGAAAGTGATTTGTTTTATTCTTCCTTGCCCCCCCCATGGCCCCTTGTTCTTTTAAGCTGCATCCAATCAATGAAGAATTAATTAAAACTTACAGGATCGCACTCTCCTGGATCGTATGCTGGGCATGCTTTTTTAGTTTGGACTGCAACATATTGATCTTCAATTATTTCACATTGGTAATAGCTGCAGTTATCAAGTGTCAGGATCTCATCAACCTGAGATAAGAAAAGCAAACATTTGTTTTCACTCTGATCAAGTATAGCATGGTGACTTTAAAAATGTCTCAGCTAATTAAGTTCTCAGATCTCAAAGATTCTCAGATGCTGCTGAACTTCCTTCAAGGGGCAAAAGTGAAATTTTACAAACTGTCTCTCCCTTGAAAGTTTAAATCCTGGGTCTGAAAACTCAGACCACAAATGAGAAACCCGTGCCCAGTTAACCATGCATACAGCAAAATTTTAATTCCAGGTAAGCATTGAAGCCAGAAAACATGTGCTAAAATTTCAGTGTTAAATTTTTATCAGTAAGAGATAGGAGTTGTCTCGTAGCTATGCACTGGCCAACAGGCCTGAACACAAGAGGAATACTTACTTTGAGCACTTGAACAGTGTTGTTGGTTAGCCTGATATTGCAAGCTACTGGAAGACACTTCCCACAGCACTGTCCTTCCTCAGACATATACTGATGAGCCTGTTCACAAAGAGTTGAGGAGAAAGAAAGTTGAGTTGGTGTTGGAGAACTCTGCCTTCCTATGAGCTGAGTGGGCAGCCTCGAGAATCTGGACTCACCGGGGGGCAGGAAGTTTCACAGTGAAGTGGTTCACAATGCACTTTATTTGCCATAGTCACTGGATCTTTCTCAGAACTGCAGGTACATTTCTGACATGACTCAGTTATTACTGACATTCCAACCTGGAAGAGAGGAAAAGACATTTCAAATGGCAGCAGTTCCTATATAATGTATAGACAGATTTGGGAGTATTGCTGAGAACCATGAAGGCTGCTGCAATGCAAGTGTGACTGAGTTTTCAGCTCTCTTTCAACATGAAGTTGTTAGGCCTTAGGACATGCAGGAAAGCACACACAGGAAGAAACCAAACGAAGCAATATGAAAGGAAAAAGTAAATTAATAAAATGCAGGTAAGAGTGATTTGTACTGCCTAATTATTTTACCAGTTTTTGATGCTCCTTCTAAGAATTTTTTTTCCCTAAGTCTTGTTCAGTGGCTGTAAAACAATTATAATTAAAATAATTGGATACATATGCAGAGATACAATTATACACATGGATTTTTATTTTAATCTTTGTGAGATGTATCCCCCCAAGGTTCCAGTGCTAATGCTTATATTTTGACTAAATAAGTACCAATTTTAGCAAAGATTTGGATATCAATTAAAGCAAAAATCATATCTGTGTTTTTGAAAGCTCTCTGGGCTTATTTCAAAGAGTGGTTGAGGTTGAGCTGTTATCAGCTCAGTTGGAAAATTCATTAATTCTAGAAGTGAGAGAGAGCTTAAAAACAGTTCACTCATGTTTAGTCCTACATGCTTATGAACTTTGCTGTGACAATTTTGGCTTTGACATGAGGAAAAAAAAAATAACTTCCAGTTAAGGGCTAGAGATTAAAAACTATGTACTGGGACAAGAACTTTCTCAAAGGCTTCTGCTGATAGAAAGGGTGTACATTCAACTTCCACCAATGCACCAATGTAAGGGTAACATTCTCACCGTGTGTATTGTGCCATTGATCACACAGACATCAGGTATAGGTTCTGAAAAACAAAAGAAGAAATTAATACCAGAGTAGACTCAAAATGTTATCAAGTTCTGATAATAACACAGAGATTATAAAAAACTTCAGCTCAGTCCTCCTTACGTGCTTAGACTTCATTTTTAATATAGCTGGGAGCTTAAGGGAAGTTTCATCTTAGAAATTATCTGGGAGAGTTGAGGAGGAATGGCTTCAGACTCAAGCTATGCATGAAAAATTTTTTTTTCCCTTTCTATTTCACTTCAAATTAAATGAGTTGCTTCCTCTTCGAATCCTAGAAGTCCAGTAACCTTCAAAGATGATTTTGTTACTGATTCTTTATGACCTCTCAGAACATGGCTTGGATGGAAGATTAATTCTGAGTAGAAAAAAGCCATCCTTACTGCAATAATATAAATAACAACAAGGCAGAGCTTATTCATGACTTGCACAGAACATGTCAGATTCAGCTGGTCTGTTGTTTTGACCTTCCTGGTTTGTCCTTAATTTATGTCTATTTTTTTCTTTTTGTTTTTTAGTATAAATATGCATGTATAAAAATGTCTATAAAGAAGCATGTGTATGTATAAACATATATATGTTGGATTTTAAAATCTTCATGAGCATTCAAAAACACTGAGTATGGTTATTTATACTGCAGTGACAATTCAGTTACTGATTGCTGCTCACCTTGTATTTGTGTATCATGTTACCCCCTTTTGCAGATAACTCAAGATTTTTGCTGGCTTATTTATATGTTTATACAATTATTTTAGCTACATTGAGACTAATGTTAATGGTCCCTAATGTTACATTAACAACATTAAATCCAATGCATTAATAACCTTTATGATGACAGATACAGAGACAGGTGAGCTACGTAGTCCCCTTGAAGGTTCAAAGTATTATATGTTCTCCCACCCATCTCAATTCACTCACCAAACTTCATTGAAAATATAGTTCTGTTTCTAAAAAACTTCCAATGCAAGTTTAGCCAAAAATTGATGCATGGTGACTGAACAATTTAGTGAAGGTTTTGCTGCTATTGTGATGCACAAAGAACTTGCTTAGATATTAAAAGAAGGGGAAATGTAATTGATCAGTGTGTAGCCTGGTATTTTATATGTGTATTTTTCACAGAATGGTTAGGGGTTGGAAGGGACATTAAAGATCATCTACATCCAACCCTCCTGCCATGGGCAGGGACACCTTCAACTACACCTGGCTGCTCAGAGCCCCATCCAGTGTGCCCTTGCATACTGCCAGGATTGCACTATTTCCCTGGCCAATCTCTGCCAGTGTCTCACCACCCTCATAGTAAAGATCTTCCTAATATCTAATCTGAATCTCCCCTCTTCAAGTGTTAAACCATTGCCCCTTGTCCTCTCACTACCTGCCACTGCAAAAATCCCCACCCCAGCTTTCTTGTAGGTCCCCTTCAGGCACTGGAAAGCTGCTGTGAGGTCACATTGGAGCCTCCTCCAGGCTCTGTGTCCTTATACTGGGGCCTCTGGAACTGGACACAGTAATACTTACCGCATCTGAATTCAGGACAGCATAGATCCTTTGATGGTACTACAGCCATAGAAAGAAATCCTTGGTCACAAATTGATCTCTGCTCTGTTTGGCATTTCAGTGGCTGGCACTGTGTGGTACCAGTGAGGGGATCACAGATACAGTTCCGGCATTCGCTTATCCAGTTTTCTCCAGGCTGAAAAAATGTGAATGATTTATTCTTAACTGCTTTCTCACCCTCGTTCTGTTTCAAGTTGAGATAGACTCTCCAAATATTTGGGGAGTTCAGGTTAAAATTTTCTTAACATATGATCTCTGGCTTCAAGAGCAGACAAGCTGAGAACAATCACAGAATTTTCTTCTGCATTATAAGAATGAGATTTTACTATTTTCATAGCAGGTCTACTTATTTCTATAATATTTAAATGTCTTTTATTTAAAAAAGACTCTACTCTGGTATTAGTGAGCTTTCCTATCACCAGAAAACCTAAAAGCCTGGTAATGCCAGACTGAAGAATTTTGCATTACCAGGACATTTGTAACACTGCATTACTGAAATACAAGTTGATTTGAATTGGCTTCTAGAGGACAGAAACTGCAGTGGTGATATATTACAAAATAAGGGGAACCACCTTCCGTGGAGGACTGACATCAGTACAGTTTCTTTCTCCTGAAGTTGTGGGGGATGTTGCTGTGGTTGGTGAGACAGAAGATGCAAGTTCTGTGGATGAGGTGACTTGGGTTGAAGATTTAGAGGGAGTGAAAGTTGTTGAAGGACATGGCCCCTGGAATGTGTCAGTTTCACATTCATTGTTGCATAGTGCATAAAAATTACAGCCAGCCTTATCTGTTGTGTTGTATACCACGTCCCCTGAAAAGAAAAATTGGAGAAGAAATTAAAACACCAATTGAAATATTTTGACAAAAAAAAGATCAAGAAAATACTGTGAAAAAACCACAAAGTGTATTCAAGTATAAAAAGTTCTATGTTTAGATGGTTTAGAGTGATCTTTAGATGAACAAAATATTGGGGGTAATTACTGCTTTTTAATATCTTCATAAACACAAAATAAGAAACTTACCAGGAGAAAAGAATCTGCCAAGCACGTGACAAAAACATGGGGGTTTTCTGACTGATGTGCTTCCTCCTGTTGTGGTGATGGATAATGTGGTGTGTGCTTCATTGGTGGTGGTGGAGGTGCTGATTGTGGCTGATGTGGGCACTGTTGGTGTGGGTGTGATGAGGGTTGTACTGTGTGTTGGAGGAGGAGAGGTCTTGGTGGTGCTGGTGATAATGGTGGTTGTTCTTTGTCTTGTGGGCTCAGTGGTCCTGGAGGGTATCGTGATGCCAGTGGTGGTGCTCAGTTGAGCTGTTGTGACTGTGGGTGATGTTGAAGGTTCTGTGGGCACAGTGCTGGTTTGTCCTGGAGCAGCTGTGCTGATGGATACCGTGGTGCTTTCTTCCGTGGTGCTGGAGGTGCTGGTACTGGTTGAGGCTGATGTGGGCACTGTTGGTGTGGATGGGATGATGGTTGTGCTTTGTGTTGGAGCAGGAGAGGTCCTGGTGGTGCTGGTGATGCTGGTGGTGGTGGAAATTTGTGTTGGTGGATTTGGGGTCCTGGGGAGGACTGTAGTGCCAGGGCTGGGACGTACTGTAGGGTAAGGGGTGTTGGAGGCAGTCGTAATGGGTGATGTTGAAGGTTCTGTGGGCACAGTGCTGGTTTGTCCTGGTGCAGCTGTGCTGATGGATACCATGGTGCTTTCTTCCGTGGTGCTGGAGGTGCTGGTGGTTGTTGGCTGATGTGGGCACTGTTGGTGTGGATGGGATGATGGTTGTGCTTTGTGTTGGAGGAGGAGAGGTCCTGGTGGTGCTGGTGATGCTGGTGGTGGCATTTGTTCCCTGTGCTGGTGGCTTAGTGGTACTGGAGGGTACCGTGGTGCCAGTGGTGGTGCTCAGTTGAGCTGCTGTGACTGGGGGTGATGCTGAATGTTCTCTGGGCACAGTGGTGGTTTGTCCTGGAGCAGCTGTGCTGATGGATACCGTGGTGCTTTCTTCCGTGGTGCTGGTGGTGGTTGAGGCTGATGTGGGCACTGTTGGTGTGGATGGGATGATGGTTGTGCTTTGTGTTGGAGGAGGAGAGGTCTTGGTGGTGCTGGTGATGCTGGTGGTGGTGGAAATTTGTGTTGGTGGCTCAGTGGTACTGGAGGGTACCGTGGTGCCAGTGGTGGTGCTCAGTTGAGCTGCTGTGACTGTGGGTGATGTTGAAGGTTCTGTGGGCACAGTGCTGGTTTGTCCTGGAGCAGCTGTGCTGATGGATACCGTGGTGCTTTCTTCCGTGGTGCTGGAGGTGCTGGTAGTGGTTGAGGCTGATGTGGGCACTGTTGGTGTGGATGGGATGATGGTTGTGCTTTGTGTTGGAGCAGGAGAGGTCCTGGTGGTGCTGGTGCTGGTGGTCGTGCCTCGTGTTGGTGACCCCGTGGTACTGGGTGCAGACGTGGTGGTTTTTGTTGCAGGTTGAGGGGTGGTGGAAGTGACAGGGGGTGATGTGGGAGTTCCTGTCCCAGTTGTCCCTGTTGTGGCTGATGTGTTCTGGCAGGGGTCACGATAACAGCAATACACTGTGATCTCGTAGTCAAAGCACATGGGGTACTTTCTGATCTGATCCTTGTTCCTGCAGACGAGCCCAGTGTCAAGGCTGCACTCAAATACCTGTCCCAGGGTCTTAAGAGTTTCCTCAGGGTAATCTTTGGCACGACACTTGATATCTCGGGGCTTGTCACAGAGATGATATCCAGCAGCTCGGATATTGGCAAAAGTCTCCATGTCACCATTTTCACTGCCTGGGACAGGGGAATCCACATTAAACCACTGAGACCAGGAACAGCGCTCCGGGCACCTGCTGGTGGTGCTGGAGGGGCTGCTGGTGGTTGAGGCTGATGTGGGCACTGTTGGTGTGGATGGGATGATGGTTGTGCTTTGTGTTGGAGGAGGAGCAGTGGTTGCTGTTGGCGTCTGTGTTTTAACTGAAGTTTGTGGTAGAGGAGTCGTGCTTATTGTGTGTGTTGTTGGCTGTGTCTTTAATCCAGATTTCTGAGGTGTAGTTGGTGTGTTTTCTGTTGGTTTTGTCTTTGTCACGACTGTAAATAGTGGTGGTGCAGTAGTTGTTATTATTTGTACTGTGGTTGCAAGTGTTGTAGGTTGTGTTTCTGAGCATGGTACATAGCTGCAGCATGATATCCTGATTTCATAATTTAAACATTGCTTGGATGGTTGATCTTTGTTGTTGCAGATTAATCCTTCAGTTTGACTACAGATCACTGTTTGGTTCAGACTGCTTATTTCTGTATCTGGTTGTTCTTTAGCTCTGCATTGGACACCGCTTGGGTTTTGACACACATTGTATCCTTTACTTCTTAGGTTTATCAATGTTTCATAATCTCCACTCTCTTCACTCTTTTCTGGCTGTGTAGCATCAAACCATTCTGACCACCTGCACAGGTTCTTCACACAAACGGTTGTCACTGCACTTGCAGCTGTCCCTGGGGTTGAGGTTGTCGTTGCTGTACCTGTAAGGAGGAAATCAGTCTTGTTGGTTCTTTTTGAAGAAACTGCCATGAAAAATTTATTTCTCTTTCATGCGTTTTTATGTTATGTATAATATTATATATGTTATTGTAGTTTTTTTCTTTTAATTCCTCTGACAGCCTTTAATTTAATTTCTTAGGTAGTTTTTTATCTAGAGTCTGTACTGTTTTTCTGGTGGTACATTATGTGATACTTATTTTCAGCTTGTAATTAAATATTAGTAATATCACATCCTTTGTGTTGGATGTCAATAATAAGGATAATGTGTTATCATGATTTCTATGGAATAAGTAAGAGGTTTTTTCCTCTTTGGTCTTATGTCTGTAGTTATTTACACTGAACTGCATAACTACATGGGCTTTAAAATATTTTACAGGTTAATTACTTTCTACTTTTTTTAATATTATAGCTTGTAATATATATATAAATATAAAATTTATCTCTAGCATATATATTTTATATATAATAAATCATATTTAGTACACATATTCAATATACATGAAATATATAATCTTACCGGTATATATTATATTAGCTATAAATATATAATCTAATGAGTATTTTCTGCTTTCTTTTATAAGATTTCATATTCCTGGCATTATGAAGGTAACCCCTTTGAATATATAGCACTTTCTTCATAAGAATCTTACTTAATAGAAGACCTAAAGCTGACTATTTAGTTCTTGGTGTAGTATTGTATAATTTTCTGGAAATAGATGTCACAATTTCCCATAGTTACATTGTCACTATATTGAGTTAACTACAGGAATAATGTAGGTGTGTACAGAGGAATAGAGGGAAACTGTTGACTTGGTTATTAACTACAGTTAGAAAAAGGCTCCTGAGAACAGTTTTAAACAATTTGAGCATTCCCTCAGATTTCTAATCTTCAGTTTGCCCTACTATGGTCATTACTTTCAAAAATGGCAGTAATTGCCTTTTGTGTTGTCAGAAGTTGGTCTAAAACTGCTGCCTTTTCAAGCCCCCAGCCCTTTTCACCAGAAAACATGGTGAAACAGTGGAGACTGTAAGAAAAGCTGTACTCATTTCTACATCCTTGTTTAGGGTCTTTAGCAAATGAAGCTGCCAGGTGAATTGGTGGCTCCAGCAGAAGTCAACAGTTTCCAGTAAAATTACATGCCATTAACTGATAAAAAGATGCTCCCTTGCTTCTCAGTCCCTTCCAGAGATTTTTCAGTTATATTAAAAAGTATTTCTGCATACCTGAAGGAGTGGTTAGGGGCTGACTTGTAGAAAATGAAAGTATAGGTGTTGTAGTGAGGCCACATTTAAGGATATCTCTGTTTATTGTTCCATTGACGTCGCACGTTGCACTGAAACACCATCCAGTTCCATCTGTGGTGTTGTAGATTGTTTCACCATATTTATAGCTCTTCTCTTCATAAACACACTGGCATGCTGGAATACAGAAGTTTTTTGTCAGGCATCTATGAAAAGATAATATCCAGTATTTCATTTTCTTAATAATTCTTATCTGTCTTACCTTTGTCATCAAACTTGCACTCTAAACCTTCTGATGTGCATTCACTGAAAGAAAAAACATTTAAAATCACATCTTTTTTACAATGCAGTAATTTGATTAGTCAGTCTTCTGCCAGATACTAGCATTAAAAGACAAGACAGTATATTTGTCTTTTATCCTTGAATGTCCTGTTCATGTTGGCTTTGTTTCTGTCACTTTTTTCCAAAATCCTTCTTTATATTAAACCCAAATGTATAAATAGAAGTAAAGCTACATATTATGCAAAGCTACAAGACTTCCTTAAGACTTTTTGTCATTCTTCTGTATAGCT
Source organism: Florisuga fusca (assembly GCA_038090715.1). Lineage (NCBI taxonomy): Eukaryota > Metazoa > Chordata > Aves > Apodiformes > Trochilidae > Florisuga > Florisuga fusca. The sequence goes on from JAAWXA010000027.1 coordinate 12,574,661, forward strand.
TTCCTTGCATTTACAATGTTTTCTTAGTAAAGGGAAAGACTCTATAAACACTTCAAGCAGTAGAAGAATGTACTAAAATCCTTGGAAGTAGACCCCTATTTAGTATCTGTACTCCTAGAAAGAGTATTTTTCTTACCAGAGGAATGGGAAAGAGAGAAAGCTTGTTTATAAAGGACTTTCCATCCTTGTTGCATCTTGTTGTGAGGATTTACAACATGATCAGGAACAAGTTCAACAGAACATACAGACACATGAGAACCAATAATGTAGGAAGAAAACTGGAATTTGATAATAAATCATTATTTTTACATGGGCAGCATAAACTAGTCTTGTCATGTAAGAGAAATACACAATTTCCTGTTGCTTTGATTGTTTTTCCTTGTACATGAGCTGGCTGGTATGGTAAGTCTTACCATAACTGACATTCATCCCGTCTGTATATCTTTCCTTCTTCAGTATCATAACAGTCACAGAGACTAACACACTTCATCTGATCCTCATGGAAATATGGTTTGTCTGGTGGGCAGTTAGGGTAGCAGCCTGCAGGAAGGGAAAGGTGAGAATGAGATACAGTCAGCAAAAGTTTTATTTGAGCAGAATTTATTTGCAGGTCTTGTTTTCTAGAGTTGTAATTTTTAAAACTTATTTTTTCCTAATAATTCTAGGAAGTTTCCTAATAATTATCCTATTATTTCCTAATAATTCTAGCATCAGCAGAGCCCAGCCACAAGGACTTAATCCTAGAGATGCTTTTAACTCTGGTTTCCCAACTCTGTCTCCATTCATGTGGATGCAATGATATTGAAGAAAATTGACCAGTGCAAAGGCAGCTGATGGGGGAAATACATTATTGTAAAGACCATTAAAAATACAACAAAATTTACCCACTTAAAGGTACTTGAAACTCTTTTTACCTTCTAAACCTGGCAAGTCATTGAGGCATTTTCCACTTGGGTTCCTACAGGTCTTCATACAGGATGTTCCACAGGGCTTATAGTGCCATTCACATTCCCCTTGGTGATTGTAGTAATCACAGAACAGTGCTAAGGAGAAACAGAAATGTAGACATGTTCAGAATTAAACAAAACAAAAAAAAAGAGCTTTTTTTGACTCATGTTTGTTCATCACATCCCTGCAATGCTGCTTGAACAGTCTTGAAAACTTCAAAATAATAGGTGATCACCAAAACAGCTTGGTGTGAAAAGGCTCCACAGTGAGTTAATGCATATGTCAGAGATACTCAGTGTGTGTGCAGGGGCAGCAGGAAGGGACTGTACATTTTACTGTTCTCTCAGAGGTTTTTTATGACATAAAACTCACGACAGATTGATGGGGTTCTCCAGGCTATGCAGACACCAACTTCATTACATGCTTGAGCATAGGCAGCTACTGCTGTGCAAAAGCAGTCACAGTCTCCTCCGGTGTCACAGGCACAGGCATCTGTCACACATGCTTGGTAATATTTTAATGGTTCAACCTGTTATTAAAAAGAAACATAATACTATATATCTTGCTTTCTAAATTCACTCTCAGCTTTACTACATCAGTAATTTTGTTTCTATACACTGTTAAAGACCAGAAGTGATTCCAGATGACACATTCAAATAACTTAGTGATAGATTTAAGACACCATACCTGTGTCCTAGTGGAAGGTTAGGCTCATGTTCTCAAGCAGTTTTAGGTAACTGCACTTGAAAATGAAGGTCTCTGCCAGTGGAAAGAACTAAGGTAATAGGAAGAGCATGGAGTCACCCTGCCTTATTAGATGTGTACTTAGTGCCAGATAAAGGCTATGCTGATCCTTCATTATTACTTCACCAAATTTTGTTCTCTACATGGCATATGAGAGTTTTTACTTGTCACACTACAATAATATACATGGTAATTATCAAACTATTATTCTTTTGTAATAATTCAGTATTCCCTGTGAACTAAATGTGGTTTTATTTCTTATAACTAGGCACTGAAAATCTCTCCCAGTCAGTTTTATTTAGAATGAAGTTTTCCTTACACAATTCAAAGTGAAACCATCTGCCCTGGTAATACCTGAGAGTGACAGGCAGCAAAGACATTGCTGTTGATGATGCTACACTGCTTCTCTGACCAGGATTTTCTATATGGGTTGGTAGAACATGGGTCCTTTATGCTGTAAGCATCAGGACATGTAGAGGATACTTTCCAGCTGTTTCCAAACTCTAGGACATTCTCTACCACAGACTGACTCCTTGTAGTAAAGTCATTGATGCCATTGCCATCGTAATTTCCACAGAGGCCACAGACCTGGCCCTGCAAAAGAAAGTAAATAAAATAATAATGGATGTGAGAAAACTTGGAACAACATTAGAGACTAAAGAATACTTGAAATTCAGCTCTTAGAATGCTGCCTTTACATTCTGACACCACTGAACATTGTCATCCTTTGTTTCCTCAGCAACATAACACAACTCTAGGGCTAGAAGGGTGCTGCTGTTGACTTTTCTTCTTTTAAATCTCAACAGTAAAACCATCTTTATTATTGTAACCTACTGTCTTTGAGGTATGTCCTTAACAAGGAAATGAGGACTCACATTCATATAAGCTTTTCATTTAAGCCTTATTTTATACAACAGAGGTGCATATAAAAAACAAAGCTGTCATAAATACTTCCAGTCCAGACACACAATCTGCTTACTATTGTGACTGATCACAGGTAAGAAATAAATGACATCTTCCTTCCACATTCAGAAATATTCCTCATTCTAAATGTATGGATTTGTAAAGCTTTTAGGCTATAATAGATGCTATTCTTTCTATATAAATCTAAGGTGCATGCTTTCTATATTACTACTATTTTTATGAAATGCCAGTGGGTGAGGCAGCAAAAGAACCTATGATACTGAAATAAACTTGTATATCTGGTTCTAAATTGCATTTAATTTATATACCTCATTGAAATGCCACTATAGCATATAATAAGACAGCAAATTCCTCATTTACTAGAGTTTAGTACTTATACAGCATGTTCTAGGAGAAGCTGTATGGCAACATGAATACATTGTATGTCTACATCTCTATGTAGATGTAGATATATGCTTGGAAAATACCCAGTTGCATTTTACAAGAAGCTTTCACTTTCTTGTTCTTGAAGTGTGATAATTTAACTCCCATGTCAATGAGAACCAGAAACAATGGATTACTTACAAGATAAAGACTACTCAGTTGATTTCTACACATGTAGCTATGCAATTTTAGTAAGGTCTGATAGCCCTTATGGACGTTTCACTGGGTAATTTTAACAAAGTCAAGCCCAAAAAATCAGTTTGCCAGCTCAAGTTCTGTCAGGTCACAGAAGCACCAAATGCTGCCTCCAGAGCTCAGAACAGCAGGATGATAATGTGCCTCCCTGAGGCACAAGACTGAAAAACAGTAGATGTCCTGCAGGAATGCTACAGACATCACCTGTTTGGGATCTTGGCAGAGTCTCAACAAAATTCATACCCTGTCCAAATCTGGACTGTAAATTGTCACTTAACTGTTAGTTCTGTACCTTAAAATCAGGGCTGAGCTTGATGAATATGCTGGTTTTCTTGTCCCACATAAGGATCAGTCCACTTGTGGTCTCAATTACCAAGTAGACACCCATAGAGCGGACTGTGTATGGCACCTGATGAGTTTCTCCTCTCTTTACCACACTGAAATGTTCCTCACCAAGTATCAGTTCATAGCCCTGAGACAGGAAGAAAAGGTGATCAGAAATTAACTCAGTAGCTGCAGCTGTGCTCTAAAAAAAAATGTTTTGAGAAAAAAAAAAATCCAAATGTGATAAGTAAAAGCTATATAGTTCAAATCTCAGGTTCCTGGAACAGTATTTTAATTGGGTTAGGAGAAAAAAAACAAACGTGTTTTGGTAGTCATGGAGGAACTGCATTGCACAGAATAAAATAATCATCTGACATGACAGACTGAATTTCTGCTAAAGACAATTGTTTTCCTGTAGATCTGCAGTTTGTCCAAGAGTAGTATAAGACAGAGTGGGAAATGAAAATACACAAAGCTGGTTAGCTCTACAAAATATTTCACTTGAATTGGTTTTAATCTTAATTTACAAGTTAATTGGCTTTTTAAAATATTTTCCCAGCTTCCATGAAGCAGTGGGTATCTAGGCTTCTCCCAAGCTCTGAACATATACAGAATAAAACTGGTCTATATGCAAAACCTTCTTACCTCTAAGAAAACTTTAATGGATTTTGAGCAAGTTGTCCCAGTGTTGCCACAGGGAATATTTTCAGTGACAACCCTGAAGGTCCCGTTGGCTGTGCTGCTCTTCCCACAGTGGTCCTGGGTAGAGAATAATATTAAAAATATATATTATTTTTGTAGACATGTTGAAGGTTATATCTCATTTATTATTGCTAATAATCAGTACCTGAACTAGAGTGTATTCACAGTTCCCGTTGAAGCTGAACCTTTTGTCATCAAAGGTATTATAATGACCATCTCCATAAACAGCACAGGTGCCCAGACAGGGATCATTGGTGCATTCCCACTTCCTATTTTTGCATACACTAAGAATGAGAACAAAACATTTTAATAACATTACAACTCACTGTTTTGTGTAGACCTAATCCAACAACTCAGGATTTGTTTGGCAACTCATGCCTGGTAAATGTTATATTGATTCTGGAGTTAAAATAAGTGTCTTTCACATTTTTCATATAAAGAATCACTGTTTTGCTACTATGAATGCATTAACTGCAAAATAGGATAGTCCTTAATTAACACTGTGGTCCCAAAGGTTTCTTCCCATTCTGTGCTTTGCCCATCTGCCTGCATCAAAAGAAAACATGCTCATACTGTTTAATCCAAACTAAAAGATCCATCAGTTGATGAAAAATGCAGTCCAATTCTTTCCTCAGTGCTGTACGGTTTAAGATCTTTAGAAAGGCAAGTAATGGAAAAAAGGAAATATTTACCAGGTGTTACAATCAACACTGATCTTGTTCCCAGGCTGATACATGGCTTCATTGTGAATACAGGGACATTCCTGCTCAGGAATACATCCACCATTCCCATCCAACACAAGCCCATCTGGGCACACACAGCCAGATACACATTGTGTGCTATACTGGAAAAGTGAAGAGGAAGATATAATTTCAGAATATAATAATCACAGTATAAAAAGGAAGATTAAATTCTCAGGAAATGTCTTTATATTGTCTTATTGCATCCCAGCTCTAATGGAAAAAGACTGTGAAGTACCTATAGGAAATAGGTTATTAACCATTGTTTTAATTTAGAATATTAAAGTTAAATGTTTTATGTATGCCAATGCTGATTTCTCTACTGGAGTCTATGAAATGTGAAATACATTGAATCTTAAGTTTTGCTCTGTGTTAGCTGAAGAAACCTTGCATTTTTTAGTGGGTGACTTGAGATTGAATGGAGCTTTAAAAAGAAAATAATTCCCATTATAAAAGTTGTGTTGAGCTACATTCAAATCTGTATTTCTCATATGGTATTTATTTGCAAAATGTTATGTAGGTACCAGGCACCTAGGTGGAGTAATACAATGAGATGTGTAAGAAGCTCCCAGTGGCATCATGGCATGGGAAACAATGATTTCTCCTAGCCAGTAACTTTCTCTTGAAGAAGTACAATGTATGGCAGAGCCCTGGTTGGTCTGGGCTTTTTTTAGCCCTAAATTTCACTAATTTAACTAATGAGTGTTACCTGCAGTCACTGCAGAAAGGTAGACACTAGCCTCAGGAATTAAATTGGATGTTACTTTGTTATATTCTGGTCTAAGGGTCCCAGTGTTAATGTTTCATAACATAGTTTCAGGCTTTTGCTACAAGAACAAAGCATCTGTGTTGTAGATTTGGAGCAAATCAGATAGATCAATTACTTCAGCACCAAGAGCACAGACAAAACCCAGGAGGAGCATTTCATCCAGACTTGACATACTTACACACTGCATATCCAGAGTCTGGCAACTTTTTTGACATTCTGCTCCAGTTGTTCCAACAGTGGTGTTTCTACAGTTGAAGTAGACCATGGGAGACTCACAGACTACAGGAATGAAAGAAGTAAGAGCAGATAAAAACAGCACAGGGTTTATCCCACAGCTGAAGCCATTACAACCAATTAGAAATTCTTGGGAAATTGAATATTTGAGTTAGTAGAGACTGTTACCACTATTCATTCTGCTCAAAAGTTCACTTTAGAGCACTTAGTTCCCAAAAAACTTTACAGTATTTCAGAAAAAAAATCTTTATAAGAAAGGTTCTATCATTAACCTAGAGTCACTCCTGCCTTTTACGATAACTGAAAGAGAAATACTTCTATTATTTGAAAAATCCCCTAGGAAAAATCAATTCTATCAACTAGTTTTATCCAAAACCTGGCACAGAGGAGAAGATAAGTGGAAGATTATTTATTTCTTTTTTTTACCTGGAGTTGGATTGGGTGCTCCAATGCAATTCAGTCTTCCCTGACTGCAAGTGCTGTAAGAGAGGGAAATTTTGGTTTTTTCTTCTCAAGCCATGTAGTAAGACTGAGAGCTACTTCTCTCTTGTGAATCAGAATTTTTGAAGGTATTCCAGAATGTTGTTTTGCAGTTTAAAGAAAAAGAATCCCTCAACACCACTACCAGTGCTGCTTTCATATGATAACCATTATTGCTTAGATGCAAAAAACATAGGCCAAAATGAGTGTGTGTCTCTGCTTGTTACTTGCTTTGTCATAAGATCTCTCCTTGCTGGTTTTATTCTAATTTTATGCTTGAAAAATCATGGAATTAAATAGCAAATGCACTGTCAGTCTGGAAATATCACAGAATCATGTAGTCTGGAAAGGATCCTTAGGATGACCAAGCCCAGCAGTAAAATTAACACTGCCAGATCCACCACTTAACTGCCCAGAGCACCACATCTACGTCTTCAAAATACCTCTGGAGGTGGTGACTCAACCACTGCCCTGGCCAACCCTTTTAGTAAAGAATTTTTTCCTAAAATGCAAATTTTTTTCCTAAAGCTTCCCTGGCACAATTTCAGGCAGTTGGTGTAGAGGGTTGTTTACTGTTTTCCCTTGGATTCTAAGTCTTTCATTCTGCTCCCCATCCTGCCTCCCATCTCAGGGAAATGTGTAACATTCTGAAAAGCTGGAAATAAAGCTGAAAAAATGAGAGAGGATTGTTTTGAATTTCAGGCAAGGTAGAGTGAATCCAGTGTAAATCTGGCAGATTTTATTGAGCAAGTACATACACTATTGCCTGAGTGCTTTGAAAAGACTCACCATACAAGCCCATTTTCATGGACAGCTTCTCCAAATGAAATGGGAGATCCTCTGTAGTAGCAGGGGCATTCAGTAGCAGGCACACATTTGCCACTTTGATCCAGGTAAGTTCCATTTACACAGGTGCAGCCATCCACTGGGACAAACTCAATGTTGCATGTGACATCAGGCTCACTCAGAGAGCGACAGGTGGGTTGACAGGTAGAGATTGTATAGCTGTAGCTTAAGGATTCTGGACATGAGGTGGTGTATTTTGCTTGAGAGAGGAAAATAGAAGAGGTTTGTTAATTCCTGATGGTGATTTCTGGTGGGAAAAAAAAGCCACAGGCAGTAGAAATAATATGTAGATAATATTGTGCACCTCAGCCTATAGTGCATCTTTCATGTAAATGTATTTCTGAATAGTTCCAGAGTTAGACCTGAAAAGCTACTGTACATCTGGAGTAAATGATATATGCAAAGAAGTAAATATTTTCTCAAATGGAATTTGGGAAAGAAACCTTCATTTGGGGCTGCCAATCCTTGCCAAGACCTGTAAGCCTTTTGAAGGATGAGACAAGATGTCTCCCTAAATGTCTCCTGGTATGCTGGAAACAGACCTCCTGCATTAGTGGAACCCTAATTAGTAAAATTTGTCTTCAGAGACCTTTCATTTGCAAGCATTCTGATTAGTTTTGCTAGTATTTGTATTCTTAGGTGTCACATGGTCTCTACAATAACTTGTGTTACATAAAGTTGTAGTGGAATCACAAGTTGCACATCAGTAGGTTGGAGGCACTTCCATGGCAGCAGTCTCTTTCCTAATCAAACTATATTTCTCTTCTGTTCCTATTCACTCTTGCCAGCAATGGATTGACTGTAAGGGAACAGCAGAGAATTACTCCCAAGGATTCATTTAGCAATATCCCTTGTTCAACACTTGCTATATTTGTCTAGAACTTGGTATAGAATTATCTCTGATCAGCAGTTTTTACTGGTGTGTGTTCTTAGGAAAGGGTACAGTGTGGTGTACTTACAGCAGACATCATCCCTCCATCCAGGCAGCAGTATTCCTTTGGCAGCACAAGCTCTCACATAGGAGGACAGAGCTGCACACAGACAGTCCTCACTATTTTCACAGTTACATGTATCAAACATGCAGTTCTATCAATACAGAGAAAAATAAAGTCTCAGCACTGGTTATATTAAAAAAAAACTTTAAAAAAAGGTTATATTTCTAGTCTTATGCATTAATCCTTTTTCAGATACGCTCACATATAGACAGCACTAACATAGCTTTGTCACTTTCCAGTCTTTGAGTTTCCTGACAGAGGAGAATGAAGGTAATACAGCTGCCTTTCACTTGCAAGCAACTGGGGATCTTGAAGCCAAGACTAACAACTGAAGTAAGGTAATGTTGAAAAACAGAAAATACAGAAAAACATGTTGAAAGAAGGAAGTACTGCAGTACAGAAATGGAAATGCAGACATTGAGTAAAGACAAGACATATCTGGAACTGTCTTCTGTTAGCTAGTTGTAATGATCCTGGTTCTGGTGTTTCTAAAGGGAAAACTGTCTTAACAAAGTACCGTGTGGTAAACAGAGGGATTCACTGCATAGTGACAATCAGCAAAAGGTCCTTTGCTGTCAGTTAGAAGTCCACACCAGTGCTGGGCGTATTTTTCTGTGAAGAGAACAAAAAAAAATACACATGAATGTTAAGCTTCATATTTCTTTATTCACAAAACCACTCTGCCCTGGTCTGTGAATTCAGTTCTGAAATTACATCAAATGTCTCCTTCTGTCTTTTTGCACTCAGCTCATAGGCAAAGGTTCTTAAAACCATAGAAGAATACTTGCTGAAGAGAATTAATAAAAGATTTCTAAAGATACTTCTGCAGTCCACTCCTCTGACACCAAGTTGTCAGCTTAGACATCCTCTGTTTTCAATGACCACATGGTTCCCTTCAGTTAGTGTTATGTTTCTGTGGCTCTTTGTTACTTATCCCTAGTGCTTCCATTTTGGATATTGGTTTCTGATTGCAGCTTCATGTTTTTATTCTCTTCTCATTGCTTTTCAACAGATGTGTTTTCTGTACAGATGAGCAAAAAAACCAAAACAAAACCTTGAAAAAATTCTAAGGAGCACCCACCATTTTCAACACTGAGAGCACAAGGGTTCTCAAAACTCTGCTGGATATTAGGGCATGAAGCCTGAGTTTTCCATGTATTTGCAAACGCTGTTGCTGTTCCTTCAATGATTCCACTTATAGCCTTGAAGTCATCAGTCTGGATATTGTTGAAATTTCCACAGAGACCTGTTGAAAAACAGTGAAAAGTTTACATTGCTCATACTGGACAAAAGACATGAAGGAAAGTGCTCTTATGCAGCATTCACTTACCACAGGTCTGGTCTTTGAAAACAGGATCCAGGCGCACAAACACTTGCATGATGGGTATGATTTGGATTTCAAGCTGCACACCAAAGTTTGTCTGGATGATGGCAAAGAATGATGAAGGTCTGAACACGGTGACATTAGCTACAGATGAAAAACAGAATGATCACTTTCTGAATGAGGTGAAATGCTGGGAATGGTGCATCACCGTACTATTCTTTCTGAATTTCTGTTGCAATTTTTGCAAACTCTGAGGTGAAATCAAATCTTGATGAAAAGAAAATATAAAATCAAAAATATAAATCAAAATTGGTGGTATAGAATTTGCTGGTAGCTACCAAGATGTTAACTTTATTTGCTGTCTCAGCATTACGCAGTTGGAGATTATTCCTTCCAAGGAAACAAGAAAGGAAAACTATAGCACTGGGCATTAAAAAGAATACTTCTATATTTATTTCTAAGATTCCTTGGATATAGAGGTAAAATAAGTGGATCTGGAGGTCAGAGATACTGCATGGAATCATCAGTTATTTAAACAGAGGGCAAAAATCCAATTTCTATTTGAGGAAGCGTGGGCTGGTAAGTTAAAAAAAAGAACCAAACAAAAACCAATCCAACAAAAAAAGAGAGGTAGAAGAGGTAAATGGTTGCTTTCTGTGTTCAATTTTTTTTACTGTGTGAAGGAAGTAAACCTTACAGAAATCAAAGCAGGAGAGTGGAAATGCTGGGTTTTTTCTGTTTGAATTCTTGCCCATTCTGGTTCTCTCTCCCATTTCTTTATGAAACCAAACTTCCTACTTGAAAAGTATTTCTGTGACTTGGGGAATACCCTGAAGAGAAGTTCTGAGTGTGTGGATTCTGAATAGATCTCAATTCTTTTATCTTTCACAGTTTAAGAACATAAGAAAGTGTGTTGTTGAAGTTCTGAGCTTATTGCTCATGGATTGCTATAGAAAAAAAATACCTGCTGAGATGGGCAGCTGGGTGTAGATGGAGTTCACAAACACACCACCATCCCTTTTGACCTCAATCAGCTGATAAGGAAGAGGAAAAAGAGACAATTGTGTAAGGATAACTATAAACCAAACAGTAATAATGGTAATGACTCCAGTGATATTAATCAAAAAGATACTAAATTAGAAGGATAGTTTGTAGTGATTTCACCTACTCCCTCTTCCCACTTCCCACTTTACTAATTTTCCTGTCCATAAGAGAATTATTTTCAAAGAGGCATTCTCAGCTCCTGAGGGAGTTACATCATCTTGGACACTCTGAGCACCTCTTTGTGATGAATTACAGCTTTTACTGTTTTACTTTCAATCTAACCTAAAAACTCATGGGTTTTTTTTCTATCTAATTGGTAGAAAATGTCTTTTTTTCAGCTTTGAGAGTACAATGTTCTCCTTAATGAACTTCCACAAAGCCTCATTTATGGATGATCTAATTTTCCAAACAAAACAAAAGAATTCATTTAAAATAACAGATACCTATCACATATGTTGATCATCTGAGATAACATTAAGTTCCCTGACTGATTATGCACCCATATCCTTAATATCCAATTCCCATACTTATTCTGATTCTTACAGTTTGTCCTTTATTCAGGTTGAGGGTCACTGTGTTTAAGCAAGTCTCAGTGTCTGTGAGGCCACATTTGCGTAGCTCTACCAGGATGGTGAATATTTCATCTTTGCAGTGCTAAAAAAACCAAACCAAAACAAAACAAGAAATCACAGTTACTTAATGAGAGGAGAACTACAGAAATTTTCCCTGTAAAATTTACTCTCAACTCTGAAAAATATTTCTGCTTCTGGACAAGATCCAGGCTCTCCCAAATCCCAGACCTTCTTAGGCTAAACTTTCAGTTTTGTCTTTTGTAATAATAAAAATAATAAGAGTATTAGAATCTAGTTTTGGATTTTATTGAGGATAGCCATTTTTGGAGGGTTTATTCACACTTGCTTCTACTGTGTGATTCAGTTCTGCTGTTTCTCTCATCTTTCTGTAGCTGGTATCAATGCTAGACAAAAATTTCAGACAAAACATTTTTCAGGGGAACAGTAATATAAAACTTCTGGGGTTTTTTTATGTCATTACATTGCTGTAATAAAATATTTTTATTATAATTAACTTTTAATTTTTCTGTTTATTTAGACTTCTTTAAAAATCTATTTTTAAATATTCAAAATGTAAATTAAATGAATATGTTTACTTAAAGTTTTTTTTCGGTATTTCAACTTCCCAGAAATATTAGTCTTGTAAATCCAAATTATTATTTTTTCAGAACTGTCAGAGTAATTTCTCAGACTCAGTTCCATACAATACAGTAACATGGCAAAAATTATGCAGTTCAGTAAGAAACTGTATTAATCATGGAGAGGAATGTAGACTTAGCAGATTCTTAGAAATTGTTCCTCTTCAGCAATTACTGCACTGAACTGGAAATTCCCCAGTAAACACCATCTGTTGTTGCATGATAACCTAATAGTTAACTGATGGCTGTTATTTGAAAGCCAGCATACTGAACACCTGGTTAAGTAAGAGGCAATTTCACATCTGTATGTCAAAGAAGTGTTTCAAAAGTGTTTCCTGAGATCACCTTTCAGGCTTTGTGACCCAGTGACAGACGGTTCCCACCTTAGAAAGGACATAAGTGCAGTCTCCATGGTGGTCATAATGTTTTTTATCAAATGTGGAAATGTGTGAACCTCCCTCTACTGAACACGTTCCTGGGCATGACATATCCTGGCAGCTCCACTGGCCTCCACGACAGGTACTAGAAGAGAGAGAATAAAGTTAGCTGAAGTCAGTAACAGTGGTCCAGAGTGAAAGGAGTTGCAGTAAGCTTAGGTTCAGCTAGTTTGCTATTGGTTTTCCTTTCAAGATGTAGTTTGCCAGAAAACAAATATAGGTTATGGCTCCCCAAAACATTGTCCATACTCAATACATTAAATTAAAATGAATGACTCATGCATTCACTTTGCTTATTTAATTGTTTTCCATCTTTGGACAGGTGAGGCCTCCAGCTGCAGGCATTGGATGGGTTTGCTTGGGCCTTGAAGCCACCATAAAGTAGAATAACAAATTAAAATTTCTTCTGGTTTAGTTATATGAATGTATCAGAAATTAACAGAAATGTGACCCCATATCTACTCCTAGTGCAGAGCATAGCTGTTTCCTAAGGTGATGTGGTAGTACACAGGTTTCAGGATTAATAATTGCAAAATCAAGGTTGTATTGTGTCAGCCCTTGTTTTCTCCAGGGAAAATAAATATTTGCAAATATATAAATTAATTCCCCTTACAGAAGTCCAAATGTTGAAAGAAAGAAAAAAAAAAAAATCTAAATATTGTAAATCCTTGCTTTGATCACCCTGAGTCAGAGTGCAATGCCAGTTAAGACTGTTGCTAAACAAAACAAAGGGTGTTCTGTAGGGGTATTTTGCAACTGTTGTGGTCAGGTAAACTCATATATCAATTATCAATGATGCAATTTCATACAATAAACCATTAAGGTAATTAAATATATGAGAGGAATTAGTAAGTTAGAAGAGTAACAAAGATTACCAGGATTGGCACTGCTCTGAAAAAGATGCTCCTGTAGCATAGGTGTAGCCATTGTAAACACAGGAGCACTGCTCTTGGGGAATGCAGCCAGAATTGTTAATGTCATCAAAGACAGTCCCTAGATTTTAAAAAAAGACAAAACTTTGATCAATTAAAAAGGCATTTCCTATAGACCATTTTTGTCACAAATCCTAAATATCACCTTAGAGACAGGTCTGCTGCTGTCATGAATGTCCTCAGTCCTGGGGACATCAGGACTACAACAATTTGCTCAGTGATGGATTCAACCTTTTTCTCTTAAATTCCACCTGCTTTGCAGGAGGGCCTGATTGCAGCACAGGTAACTTGTTGAGAGACTGGTCATGATCTGTTTGCTGTTCTGCCTTCCTGCTTTCTGAATATTGCATGTGTATTGGCACTTAATTCTTTTCTTAATTCAACCTCAGTTGGCACTCAACTTTTCTCAGCTGAGACACGACACATGCTTGCTCCTTGCAGCTGTGAAAAATACAGGAGGCTTAAATCCCCTGGAACCTGCTCAAATCCTACAGGTAAGCTATTGTTGTTCTTTGAAATCAGAGATTTGAGTACATGGAAACTGAACTTGCCTGGGGGGCAGAAACAGCCATCCATACAGTGTTCTTCACAAAACTGAGATCGCTCAGGATTGGTGCATGTGTCAGCACAGGGGGAGCTGCACTCTTGGTACTCCATGTTGTAGGGACACTTCTTGGCTGAAAATTTGAAGGAGAAAAGATTTTTTTCAGTTAAATATTTCTATGAACTAGAAATACTTTTATATTCATTTAAGTCTTGCAGTACAAAACTGCAGATCAACCATCAGCTCTCAGAATTTGAAAATTTAGTCATATTTTACAGTTGATACATGCTTGGCATTACTGTCTGGTGTTGAACAGGCCTGATGACTGGATTTCTGGGGCCAACTTGTTAATGACCCCACAAAGTCAGGAAGGCCTGTGCTTCTACTGAAGGCACTATCCTCACAAACACCTGTATTGCTAGTGAAATCAAAGACTCAGATTCCTAAAGCTTTAGAGTACTTTCATTTTTCCAGATACCATTGGAAGGACAAATAGCACCTGACTGGCTTTTGCTTTGGAGCAAATGCCAGTGACAGTAACAACAGCTACACCCCATAATACAGTATGTGTTTAATTCAGTGCAAATCTCTATGAAGATGCCAGTAATTCCCATTACCAAGCAAGAGGAGATAAAAAAGTGCTTAACCAGCCAAACAAGACCCAATCAATTAATAACTGAGAATCAAAAATGCTGTAGAAATCAAAAATTCATGAGAAACAAGAATACAAGCAAGCAAGCACAGCTCATTCTTTCTCCTTCTCCTTTGTTTGCTCCTTTTACTGTCCCAGTTAATTAAATAACACTTTGACTCTCAATTGCAGTATCTATTGAAGTGTTTGATCAGGGTCTAATCCAGTTTGCACTGAAACCCTTAGCTCTTCCACTACAGTCTTCATCCTGGAACTTCTACATTCTGGAGAATACAACCTTGAATGGTTTGCAGTTTATCCTGGATCTTCAGCATCATTTGAGAGCTTGTTAGTTACTGAGCATGAAGTAAAGCTGTCTGCAGTGATACTTACGGCACAGTATTGAGGTTCTCCAGTTCAGGGGTTCCCCACCAGCATGAGCACACTGCCGGGAGTACTCAGCGAGGGTGTCACAGATACAGGAGGCATTTTCAGAGTTCTCAGAGTGGCACAAGTCACTTTGGCAAGCCACAATGTACTCTCTAACATCAACCAGCTCATTACATTCTGCAAATGCAGAGCTGGTCAGTGTTTTCTGGCATATGTTATCCTTAGAAGGAAAAAAAAAAGCAAAAAACGAACTTTCAGAAAATAGAAAGGAGAACTTTTTTGGTATTGTTACTTCCCACAAGTAGTTTTTTAATAAAATCTTTTATCCTTCCTTAAATTGCTGTCATCCAATGACTTTTCCTGGTAACTTGCCTGAAGCTGTAAAAAGCTACATATAAATTTGGAAAAAAAACAAAACAAAGCAAAACAAAACCTTAAAAGATCCTTACAAAATCAGAAGTGCAGTTGTCTGTCAGGGTAGAAGTGGCGTCTTCACAGTATTCTGTGGGACCATCCATTTTCTGCATATTCCCAAATTGCAAGGCTGTCAACTTAATATCTGTACAAAATAAATTTAATAATGAAAGTTGTCCTTGGTTTTTCTTTGTTCAGTGCAAGTGCCTGTTATATTTTCTTCTCTCAACAATTCTACTCAAGACTGCCCAAGGCATCTAGTTCCCTAAATTTGATCATTGCCCCTTCCAAACAAAGCCCAGCATCACTCTCTCAATTTACCTTGCACAGCACCCTGGAAAAAGTAAGAATTAGAAAACAACCTGTTACATTTAGATGCAAAACAACATTTTTACTAGAAGAATAACAAGCTGTATTCAGGTTGTATTGAGCCCATACAGGGAAGAGAGAAAATAATCTAAATAGGGATATGGACAAAGGGGACTGCTGTTAGACAAGGTTTAAGAAGAAGCTCCAGCTGGGAATAGAAAGAATAATAAAGATAAGAACCTGCCAAGATTATGCTATTCTGCAGTCAAATGTGGATATTCCAGTTTTAAGACAGAATGGAAAAAATACACATACTGATTAGACAATAAAATTTCCTTGAATATATTTCTATGTTTATGTATCTTTTTAATGAAAATCTGGCTCATTTTTATGGGTTTAGCTGATCAGGTAAAAAAAACTGGCATACAAGAAATATGCAATGAGTTGTTAGCACCACTACTGAAAAGTATTAAGTCAAATTATCTAACCTGTGTATTACATGTTTTTCAACAGAGATTGAATCTTATCTGCTGTGTAAATCATTTAACATGACAGGAAAGAGGAATGATGGTAGTGTTAGAACTCAAAGAATACAAAAATAAAAGCATGGTGGAAACTCCAGAAAACAATTTGCATTATTAAAAAAACCTCACTGTTTGAATAGAACTCATTGTAAGTTGGAAGGCCATTGAAGTCTCCACAAAGTCCACAGGTCTGATTGGCATATTTCTCATTCAGTTCCAACTGAAATAAGGGATAATAAGTTGGTAGAAGTTAGTACAAGCATTCTAAAATATATTCAAGACAACTCTACCTACTGCCTCTGTTTTTCATCAGATCTGTGTCATTTTATTTAGCAATCTAATTCAATCCTAGGGGATAGAATGAAGAATTGGATTTGATCTGGCTTACAAAACAGTCCAAGCTGTTCATGCCATTGATCCAGACAAGTTTTCACTGTAAAATCTATATTGGTTTCAGCCTTTCTCTCCATTTCTCAAAAAGCAAATCAAATAAGTCCTAAAAGAGTGAAATTTTTCTATAAAATTATATTTGAAGGGATAAGTATACCCTATAGCAATGGCAATATGTAAATGATATAAAGAAAGTGATTTTTCATCCTGTTTTAAGCAGTCATCTGCTATTCACTAGACATGAATCCATGTAATTTTTTATTAGGATTACCTGGATCCAATCCTATCTTTATTAAGAAAAAAATTGCTTAACAGTATGAGATGGGAAAGCAATAGTAATCCTCTGAGCAGGTAGGGACTGGTAATCAAAGATTAGCTCTGATCTCTAGAGTCCAGGAACAGTTCTTACCAGGATGCTGTCATCTTCATTCCACAATAACAGAATACCCATTTTGCTAGCAACTCTCACATAAATGCTGCTTTTCTCTATTGTAATTCCAGATTGGCTGTATGGCAGCTGAACTCTAGGAAAAGACAGAAAGAATGCTAGGTATTTTTTGATCCAGATGTATGATAAAGAGAGGGAAAAAAAGGCTTATGTTACCCAGCACCTGTAGGGATTCTAAAATAATGTAATTGTGTGAAAGGAAAAGCAGTCAAAAAAAAAAAGGTGGTCCAACATCATCAAATATAGATCTGAATTTGGATCCAACCTGTCAAGATTTTTCACCTAAATTTTATTTTTGTGTTAATCATTAAGGAAAGGATTGATTTACTTTGAAAGGAATCAATAAAAATTTATTCATTACTTAAGCTGGTAAAATTGTCAGATTTACAGAAGAACACATAATCCCACACCCCCAAATACACCGAAGTATTTGGTAAAAATAAAGAAAAAAAAAAGAAAAAAGGTCTGTGGTTACCAAAGAAGTGTCATGGATACACTTACCTGTTGCCATTGATGATGACAGCATCCTTTTCTAGCTCAGCAGCCACCCCTTCAAGTTTCATGACGATCCGGCTGATTGTTGGAGCATTTCCCACTACAGCACGCCTCAGCTGGACGTTGAAATCTTCATAGGGAGCATTGCAGTGGGATGCAAAAATGTAATTGCAGAGCCCAGGGAAGAAGAAGATGTCTCCATCAAAGGTCTTGAAGTGGAAATTTCCCCAGGTGCTGCACACACGGCCATTGTGAGCAGGATTGGAAGCTGTGAATTAAAACCAGCTGTAAAAAAATGACTTCAAATTCCCAGCCTTACCATTGTCAACATCAGCTTGTCCAAAGCTTGTTTTTGTCACTGAATAGTTTTTGCCTGTCTACCTCCATTTGTTATTTTCTGTCCATCTAGCCCTTATAGAACTGTCTATTCATTCCTCACTCATAGCTGTTGCTCATGTATCCCTATAAATTGTTAGTTATGTTCATCTGGAGATTTATTAGTTGTCCACATTTTCCCTAAGGTAACAGTTACATTTCATGCATCTTAATTGTCCTATTTATCCTCTTAATAATCCATAGATTCCTTTACCAGTGCCCTTCCCTATTCGTATTAGATTCTTCTGTCTGCATCCCCTAAAATGGAAAACTTCATAAAAATTCACAAAAAGCAATTTCATTTGCTTTACTTACGTGTTATTAATGGATTTGTCATCACTGGCTGGATGATGTTAACCTTAGGTGAGACTGTGGCAGAAGCTAGAAAAAAAGAAAGCAAGAAAACAAAACCTAGCACAACAACACCAAACTTTGCACCTAAAATTAACCTTGAAAGGACTAGAGAGTTAATATGACAAATCCAATGAAGCAATGTTAAAACTCTTTTGTTTTACAAAGCCATGAATCATGTTAAAAGTGCACACTTAAAATCCCAAATCAGGGTAGTTAACCCATAAGAAATGGCTTCCAACTGCAATGTTCTAAATTTTCCACCTCCTAATTTTTACCCTTTTATGAAATTCTGCATTGTGTTGGGAGAGGCAGGAATTCACAGTTCTGCATATTAGACTGCTTCAGACATACTGAACAATACATGGTTTCCTTCTTATTACACTCTCTTCTTTCTAAGGAGGAAATAAAAACTATGGTTGTCCCCTTTTCTCTCCATTTAATAGTTTTTTGTTAAGGGGTTGGAAACCCTTAGACACCCTTGGACCACAAACCTGCTGTACAGGATGATCACAAATCATTCCATGGTAAAAAAATCAGTGAAGTTGGGTTGCCACCTGGATTTCCTAACATCAGCCACTGACTTTACCCGTTGCCAAAGTGGTCTCATTTCCTTGTTTTCAAGGAGTCAAACATCCTGCATACGTATTCCACTTTGATTTTATATCTACATATTCATGCACATATACATATCACCTCTACAAACACAACTGTTTTCTTAGCTACCTATTATTATACAAATAAAAGCATACTGTGTGTTTAGTAAGTGGTATCTAATGAAGGTATTATTTTTATTTCCTAGAGGGAGGCTTGTTAATACACATTATCTTAATTTGACATTACTGGCAGCATGCTAAGGAGTTTTTTTATGCATTTTTATTCTTTATTAAAGATGTAGTATAAACAAACATACTGGTTTGTGTCAGCAGAACAGACTCAGTGTATGTGCTTCCTGCTTCAGTCTGGGCTCCTGTGAAGGAATTGGAAAAAGCTTATTAAGTACCATGTCCTGCATCTGAACTTTCAAAGCAAAGCATTAATGCAGGATCAAAGAACCCAGAGAGATCTTTGTAAGACAAAGTGGAGTCTTTTATCACAGCAGAAAAAAATGAAATAGGCTTCCAAAACAGTGCAACGTAATGAAGTATAGAAAGATACTTTCTAATATAAATACTCAAGAGTTTGAAATCCAAATAACATTTCATGTATATCTATTTTATTTTTTTCCCCTTAAAGCTGCCAACAGTGGGACACAGTGGAAAAGGAGGAAAAAATAGGCCAAGATCATGTGACCACATGATTCAGACACTCAGCTATATCAAACCACCCTGTTCTTCTGTTCTTCAAGGGTTAGTTTTGTACCTCCAGTTAAATGGTTACTGGATCAACTATATGAACTCTCTCCCATATCAGGTTTCCTCTCTATCATGACCCCATACATTTTTAATTTCAATCCATGCATGGCCCAGCAATACCATACCCAAGGAGGTACTGGCAAAGACTTTTGAGACGTGACAAATATTGAGCTGACCACTATTATACCTAGAAAATAACTTTGAGCTCCTGTGTTGGTGTTCTAAGCTCTTGTCTTTTATAAAGAAGATAAGATAAACCTCAAGGCCAGGTTGGATGGGGCCTTGAGCAGCCTGGTCTAGTGGGAAGTCCCAGACCATGCAGGTGAGTTGGAACTAGGCCATCTTTAAGGTCCCTTCCCACCAAAACCATTCTCTGATTCTATGAAGAATCTATCTGATTCTATGAAGAAAAGCATTGCAGGCATTTCCTGTAAAAGAAAAATTGTTATAATTTTATTTTGTGAAGGACTGAATCCTACCAGAATCTGGTAACTGTGTAACTATAACCTGTCAAATCTAAACACTCAGAAGATTTAGGTGTTGAAATTACTAGTATCTGAATACTGATCAGGATTATGTGAATGAGCACTCCAGGTATCTAGATAATTTCTGGGTTAAAGAACAATTGCCTACGTAATTTAGTCCTAAACTAAGGCCCCTTTTCCTCTTACACTAGGTCGGAAGAGTTCACTAAGTCAGAACTGGATCCATAACTAGATCCCATCTCACTGAGCAGGGAGCCTCAATGGTGAAAGAGGGGAACCTGCTGAAGTGAGGGATGTGCCATAAACCCCAGTCTGCTTTGTTTCTCATATTCCTTACATTCCTTGCTGAGCATTTCCTCCACTGAAAACCTCAGTCCAGATATCTCCTTTTAAAAAATGTTATTCTAATGTAATTTCTGGATGTGCTCACTTTGTAAACAGATGGAGTATTTGATCCTAGAGCTGAAGGATGCCTGTCTGAAGGGATTCAAGCCCCTGCTACTAAGGAGACTGCTGGATTTAGAGGAGAAGGTTCTGGTCAGCCTCCCCACATCTAGAAGTTGCTGCAGTGTCTGCAGTTTCTTTCAGACATAAGCTTTTAATATTTTTCTTTTTTCAGTTTTTGTATGATCACCATGACGTACAAAGAAGTAACTTAGAACAGAGTTTAACCATTTTCCATTTGTTAATCTTTCCACTGTTAATCTTTCAGTATCACAGGTACTACCATAAGGTAAATGTATTTATATCACTGTTATTGATACTGATCAGGTGCCTCTGTAAGTCTTAATAATAGGCCACAATTTTCTCTGCCCCCAAAAATCTACAAGAGTGTCAGCAGGCATAAAATCGTAGAATATTTGTATATTCTAGCATGAGAAACGTTGTAACAGAGCAAAATAGTATACACATGTATTTTGCACTGCTCATTTTTCTCAAGGAAACAGCAGGGGCTTTTATTTACACAGCAAATACATAATTTCCAATGAAATTCTAGCTGAGTTGTTTTATTTAGCAGTTGCACAATGCCACATTGCTGACAATTATAAAAATGTGTCTTCCAGTTGTAAGAATAGTCAAGATAATTTACAATTTGATAACTTGGGAACTGACCTAATTATTATGAATACTTCTGAATGCACTTTGCTACATCTATAGCTGCCAATCCACATATACAATTATGCTTGCAGTTAATTTATAAAAGTTAAAATTAGACCCAAAAAACAAAGTCAGACACAGAAAATTTTTGGAGATGGAATGGGCCAATATTCTTTAGTCACTTGGGACATCTGAAAATATTTTCAAGAGTGTGATTTGAATAAAGAGAGGTTTGCTGGACACTATCTAGTAACTTGTTGGTTTTCAAAGCAATTTATCAGATTGGCATTGCACAGCACCAACAACTTTCCTGTTCAATGAACTGCTGAAGATGCTTTTGACTGACATTGCATAACTCTAAATGTAGGATTATGCTCTAATTGGCTGTTTAATTTCATGCTCAGATCAGCTTGCTAGCATCTTAGTGTTCATTTCATAAATTATAAAGTAGACTAAAACCATATTTATACTTGTCAGTGTTTTGAAAATTATATACAGGAAAAATTGACTTAGGCTATCTGAAGATTAAAAAATGTTAGCTGACAGGGCAGTGAATGGGAGTGATTTATTAAGTTTGTACTCATGCAAATCATTTCAGTTTCAGTGGTCCCATTGACTTAACAGTCAAAGCTACTAAAGACTTTGCACAGGGTTATCAGTGTTATCAGTGCACAATCAGTTACTGAATATTCATTCCCTTCTAGTTTCTTGCAAAAGAACTTGCCAAAAATCGCAGGGAATCTGGCACTAGCTCCTGGTAGGTGACAAAGTACTGGAAAAGACTGACCAGTAGTCTGAGGTAGTGTCTGGAAAATGCAGTGTTTAAAATCTCAGAAGCCAGGTAACATTCACAATTGGACCTCATATGAAATTCAACAGGAATAAAATGACTTTGTAAGGCACAAGTAATACTGAAAACCTGACATTTTAAGACATGAATAATGGTTCTTCTTTATTTCATTTCAAGGCTGCCTTCCAATTGTAGCTTTGAGGCAACACTAAATTAAATCAGTTAATTGTCAGGCATTGAATATTTAATGAAAATCAGAAAATGAAAAGAGATCTTGTTTAAATGCAATTGTGAGGTGAAAATAAAATTAGTTAAGTTGTTTAAAATACCTCACTAGATCTGAACAGAGTATTTTTTTCCCAATAAAAAAGACAACTTCTTACCTATCTGATGGATACAGCATAGTGCAAACAGGAAAGCCCATTCCAGTGCCCATATCCCCCTGCCAAACCCCATCTTGAGGGGTGTCTGGCACAAGGATGCCGGAGTCTAAAGGTGGTCAGGAGGACGAGTTCACCTGTGCTCTCTCAGTCTTATATAGTATCTGACTTTGGCTTCAGTCCCAGATTGATTCAGAGAGTCTAGAAAGGTGGAGTTTGGGGGATTTTAGCAAATGAACAGGTAAACAGAGGATGCTCTTCCATCTTCAGAAACAGTCCAATGGTATTTGCATTTTAGGAGGAGTATAAACCTACACATACGTATATTTTGTTAAGGTTCAGTATAATGAAAAATAACATGACTCCAAATAAACCACAACTCCTCCTCCACAAATAACAGGTCCTGGAACAAATTTAATTTGGTGTTGCTTTACGGTTATTCAGACAGCATGCAAGTAACTATTCTTTTTTTTTTTTTTCAATACAGTAACTGATGTCAGGCAGCTCCTTGGCAAAAAAAAAAACCAAACAAAAAAACCACACTGAAGTATGAAGAGGTGTGGAGTATTTCATTATGTGGGGACTCAGCATTAGGTAGTCACTCTGGGCCTCTTGGGGCAGATAATCTTCATGGAAAAAAGAACAGATTAACAACTCTGAAAGGGTCCTGCACTATCCCATAGTCACACTGAGTGTATCCCATGGAAACCCTTATAAGAGGCACTGGACAAGTGAGAGGCACCTATCGGAGGAACAGTAAGCCAGCTTCACCTAGACCATATCCTAGCTTTGTTAGAGATGGGGTTAAACCTTGAAATATACTTCTGAATTCTCTGCATGACTGGATTTTGCTTTCTCATATAATCAGGAGTCATTTCAGACAGCCAGACAGCCTTACACCAGCTTTGTAGGAGAAAAAAAGTTACATGGCTTGTGGCCTGCGACCATGATCATGTTATTCCAGGATTGTTCTTGTGTAATTCCAATCACATCCATGGGGTTATGAGGACTACACATAAGAGAAACAGGCAAGGAATGAAGCCTATAGGGCATGCCAGTAAATGTTTAACATATTTCTCTCACTGAACATAATTTTTTTTTTTTGCAATTCTACTGGATTATAATTTCAAACGCAGGAATTAATTTATACTCCAATAAACACAGACAGCATTTTACTTTATCCTTTTTTAGCTTGGCATTGGATATTGGTAGGATGAATTGCTTTGGGCAGACTTCCATCTCTTTCCAAGGTCAATAGAACTTATTCTAATATATTAGAATATGGAAAAAATGTTCAAAGTTAGTGAAACCATTATTTGAAATCTGCTAGGTTTGGCAAAAATGATACCCAGTCCAGCACCTGGTCTACACACAAATAACATTTGTCCTCAGTTCATCTTAGCCTCCTGCCAGTTTACAAGAATAAAGATAACTGATGAAATGAGAGTTACTCCTCAGTGGGGGTTTACGAAGAGGGAACTGGGAAAAATAATTGGAGTGGAGGAGACACAGGAGAAGGAGAAAAAAAAAAAAAAAAAAAAAAAAAAATGTATACTAAGATGTTTAGAGATGCAAAAAGGACTTAGTGCAAAATGAGATAGTATTATCTTCCACATGGCTGGTAAGATTCAGTTCAGCAGTCTCTACTGATGTTTGTCATTTCTGAAGCACAGGAAGGGAAAGTAGATAAAGTCAGGAAGTGTCTTAATTGTAATGTGTGATTACAGTTGGATGCCTAATTCCTTTTGGTTCTTATAAAAATCCTGGTCTGCAATTACAAATTTTAGAACATTTCTATAAAAGAACAGGAGGGTATAATACAACATTCCATTCAGGTGTGACTGAACATAATGGTGCCTTTTTAAACAAAATTTTATCAGTCCTTTCCACTTCTGTTTAGCCCTAAATATATTCGATCCTCAGTCATTTTGTGTTAGAAAATAATAAAAAAGAAGTGTTCCTTTGTGAAGTGTTAACTGGGTTTGATTTTTGAAAGCAGTGGTAGCTTGCTATGGTGAGGTGGGGGTACTTATGTCAACATATTGCTCCAACATATTGGAGCATGAAACATGTTCTCTGTCAAAACATCCAGGATGTTTAATGAAGTTACATCTTCATAATCGGTAGTAAGCTGTACACACACCCTAGATCTATATCTTCATGCTTCAGAGGGCCAGGACAAAAGAAAAGACTGGATTTCCTGCCCATAGAGGGTTGTTTTATTCTGTGCCAATACTCATAGTGAATATAAATTCATCTGTACATAGAGAAGGCAAATGATATCTTTTTTGCGTGACCAGTTAGCTGTACTAAATAAATACACACTAGCTGCTCTTGGGCAATTAAGCAAGCCACCAAACAGATGAGGCTTCCAGCAGCTGATGTGTGTCTGACTTTAACAAGGGGCTACATGTGGTGGTCAGAAGTAGCAGATTTTGCTTCCCCTCTCTATTGCACACACCTCTACATGAGAGGAATAACAGGGAACTCTGTTCTAGTGTTTCCTTAAAGCATTTGGAGAGGGTTTCGTGTTTCCCATTGGGTATACTAGAACAAGGGATTACTGATAAAGGGAGGAGTTTTCTGAGAAGCAATTATCACTTTTCCTACTCATCTGGTGAAGGTGAGAAGGATTTCTCTACACAGCATGACTAGGAGTGTCAGTGGGGTCAGGGCTGGTTTTTTTTCCTTTCTCTTTTATGGGAGCTGCTGCTAAGCAGAGTACTAATACGAAAACCTTCTTCCAAGATAGTTTTAGTTTTCACTTGTTATAACTCTTTGTGGTTAAAAAAATGTGTATCAAGCATGAATAAGCTACTTCACTAAGTATTTACCAATGCACAGTATTATGTAGCTGTAGGGAAGGTTGTACCAGTTGTATTTGAAGGTGTTCTTCAAAAAGTGTTGCTCAGATATTTTTCTCACAACCACATGCACAGGAGTACTTACAATTGCTATTGCTCAGACTGAAGTTTTTGATCTCCAGGGAGTAGTAATGATGTTCAAATTGTGTTCTCTGTTCAGCTTAACTCATAGAGCCTCTTTCTCATCCTTCCTCTCTACCACAAGAAGTGAATGAAACTGATAATAACAAAAGAGGTACAAAATAAATTCAGATCACTCTCCTACTGGCCCAAGAAATTTTGAAAATTATCAGGGTATGAAATTTTACAGTTTTACTGATTGCTGGGGGAGTTATATCTGTGGATGAGAGTATGAGGTTTAAGTAGACATATTCTTGCTCACATGGGTGGTTGCTCCAAGTGGTTCTTGTAAATTGAAGAAAGTAGTTGGGAGATTTTGAGTTTCTCAGACAGTACAGTGATAAGAGCCTACTTATAAAGGTAGGGAGGAATAAACTTGGCTCTTCAGTTGTGTGAGGGGAAAGAAACCCCAGAAACAAGTTCTGAAGCATTTTAATAGCAGGAACTTAAGCCACTATCTTATTGTTAATGTGCATCAGGAATCCACTCGGGGACTACAGCTTTGGTGTTGTCTGGCACTGAAACAAAGCACTTCTGTTTGTAGGAGGGAATGTTGAGGAAGGTGTGGGAAACATTTTTGTTCCTTTCCTGCATTTTTGTCTGATTTTTTTTCTGAGTTTAAACATTGTGTGAAACTCAGCAGCTTATCTTGGAATCTCAGCTTCAAATAACATGGAAATCATTTACGATAGATCTGTAGAGTTGATACAGACCAGCTCATTTTATAGGAGTTTATTGACAATTAATTACAACAGACAAAGATCTGGCTGATCAATATTCTTCTGACTCCTATTTTGATCCTGTATCAAAAATCTATACTAATGGATTGGTCACTAAAAGTACCTCTTATAACAGTAACTCAAATAGATGTGTTACTTGACCCATAGTTCTGACAATAAATATAGTTTCTCCAATTTACTGGTCTTCTTGATTTCCTTCATAGAAGCAGGGACAAAGCTTGAGAAATCTTTTATACCACTTTAGTCAAAGGCCAGATGAAATGAGGATATAATATTTACTATAAATACTATGATTACAACCTGAAAATGGATCATATAAGGGTGGGAAAGGCAAGCATTCAGAAGGTAGGAAGGCTGTCAATGAAACCAAAAGTCATCTGCCTTCTGTGTTGAAATTATTACTCCACTACTGTTGAGAACTTCTGTCTCCCCAGAGGTGCAATAAACCAGAGATAGTTGGGATCCAGGTAAAGCTCCATTGTGCCTCAGATCTGTGAACTGCTTGCCATGGGAACTGGGAAAATGAATCAATAGTTGGTTTGGTCAGAGAAGAGCGTATTTATTGTGGTGTGGAAAGTAATGTGACATAATGACAGTGTGTAATTAACACAAGGCAAGTTGGCATTAACTTAAGCAGAGGATCTGGCACACCATTTCTGTCTAGCTCTGCAGAGGTTTAGTTGCTCTCCTTGGCCTGCCATGCATGTTTTCTCAGCTTTCTCTGATAGTCTCAACAGTTCTGTCCTTCCATCAATCTACAGGTGACTCAACAGAGTTTTGCACCTTTAGTGCACTGTTGTGCTGTCTCCCCTTTTCTTGATGCTGTTTTAAAGTATTTTGTGAGTGATGTGACAGTTGGAAGGCTGTCTTGGGCACAGCCATCACAAAATGACAATTTTTTATTTAAACTGCCACCTTGGAGTTGCAGAAGGAAGACTCTGGCCTGCTTCAGAGACTGGTTGACAGACAGTCAAAGGAGTCCAGGAAGGCTGGATGTTCTTTATGAAGGAAATCTTAAAGACTCAGGAGCAGGTCATCCATCCCCCTGTGCCAAAAGATGAACTGGCAGGGCAGAATACCAGCTTGGGTGAATGGTTTTGGTTGGAAATCAAGAACAGAAAGGAGAGTTTATGGCCATCAGAAGAAGGGGCAGGCCATTCAGAAACACTACAAAGATGTTAGCTTATGCAGGGAAAAAATTAGCATAGACACAGCCCAACTAGAACTTAGTCTGGCTACTGCTGTGCAAGACAAAAATATTTTCATAACTAAAATAGCTACAAAAGGAGGGCTAAGGAGAATGTTCATTCTTTATTGGATGCAGAGGTAAACATACTGACCAAAAATGAGGAGAAGGTTGAGGTACTTACTGCATTCTTTGCCCCAGTCTTTAGTAATAAGATGAGTCGTCAGGTGGGTACACACACCCCTGAGCTGGAAGACAGAGACAAAAAGCAAAATGGAGCCCCCATAATCCAAGGGAAAATGGCTAAAGAGCTGCTACACTACTTAGAGACACACAGGTCCATGGGGCCAGGTGGGATACACCCAAGAGTACTTGAGGGAGCTGGTGGAACTGCTCACAAAGTGACTTTCAAAGATTTACCAGCGGTTTTGGATAAATGGGAGGTTCCAGTTGACTGGAAATTGGCAAATGTGATGTAGGCAAATGTGGTCAGAGCCTTCTGGCCTTACAAGAAGGGCTGGAAGGAGAGTCTGAGGAACTACAGCCTTGTATGTCTGACCTTGGTCCCAGAGAGGTTGTGGAGCAGATCATTACAAATGCCATCTCATGGCATGTACAGGCCCAGTCAGCATGTGTTAATGAAAGGCAGGTCCTGCCTGATGAACCTGGTCTCTTTCTCTGACAAAGTGACCCCCTTGGTGGATGAGGGAAAGACTGGATGTTGTTTGCCTGGACTTTAGTACAGCCTTTGACACCATTTTCCACAGGATTCTCCTGGAGAAACTGGCTACTCATGGCTTGGTGGGATGTATGTTTGTCTGGGTAAAACCTGGGTGGATGGCCTGTCCCAAGGAGTTGTTGGTGAATGGAGATAAATCCAGTTGGCAGCTGGTCAGAACTGGTGGGCTTAGTTCTGGGACCAGTTCTCTTTCATATCTTTATCAGTGGTCTGGATTGAGTGCACCCTCAGTAAGTCTGAAGATTAATCTGCCTCAGATAAAAAGGTTCTGCAGAGGGTGCCTGGACAGTCTGGATTGATGGGCCAAGGCCAATTGGATGAGGCCTAGTGCCAGACACACTTGGATCACAACACTCCCATGCAATGCTACAGGCTTGAGAAAGTGTGGCCAGCAGCCACCTGGCTGAATGAGCCAACAATGTGCACAGGTGGCCAAGGCAGCCAACAGCATTCTGGTTTCTGTTGGGAATAGTGTGGCCAGCAGGGCTTGGGAAGTGTTTGTCCCTCTGCATTCAGCACTGGTGGGGCCACACCTTGAGTACTGTGTGCAGTTTTGGGCTCCCCACTACCAGGAGGACATTGAAAGTTCTGGAGCACAAATCTTATGAGGAACACCTGAAGGAACTGAGGTTGTTTAGTCTGAAGAAAAGGAGACTGAGGGGAGACCTTAATGCTCTCTACAACTACCTGACAGGTAGTAACGAGCTGGGTGTTGATCTCTTCTCCCAATTAACAAGTGATAGAACAGGAGGAAATTGCCTCCAGAAGAGCTTTAGATTGGATACTAGGAAAAATTTCTCCCAATTAACAAGTGACTTTCTAACTGAATCAATGAAATCATGTTATGGTTTTCAAATGTAATAGGTCTTTTGCATCACACAGTGTGCTTCACTTCTGTGCAGTCAGCATGTCCCAGGTGAGCTCAACACCTTCTTTCTCATTGTGTTTCTTGCTCATTTTAACTTTTTTAACTTTGGGCTTTAACTTTCTGAGTACTCAGCTGTAGTGGCTGAATGATTTTTGTATTTAATTCCCATCCTTTAAAAGTATCTGGAAAACTTTCAATAGCTTTGCTGCTAGAAAACTCCTATGCCTTGTTTTATTTTGCTATACATGATTGTTGGGTGCTGTTTTTTTAAGCTGGAAAAATTAATATATTCATGTGAGTAGTTTTTACCTGGTTTAATGTCCTTAGGTTCATCATGTACTTGATGTAGTTGAAAGCAATAGCTTTTCCATTGGACATGCTAGATGAAAATTCAGCTGGTAGATTTTTCAGTGTTTGTGGTGTTTACAGCTCTCATTTCATCTGTCTGTCTGGGCTTCAGTTTTGTTTTCCTCCCCTTCATTGTGCTGAATGTGCCTTATTGGACTAATGTCACCACTGATGCTTTGTTATCTGCCAGACATTCACTGCCCTATATGTTATAGTTCTTTTGCCTGTGCATCTTTGCTTCATTTCATAAATTACCATGTGAGATACTAATAAAATATATTAGCAGAATCTGGCCTTTTGAATCCTTGGTGGGACACTTAGTTACAGTTATTATTTTTCCTTTTTTTTTTTAAGATTTTCTCCACCAGCTTGGCATAATTACTTTTCCTGCCCCTATAATTGCAGGTAGTGATTCATTCTAAAGGTTTTTTTTTTTCCAAGCACTCTCAAATTGTAATTTGAATTTCTTTGCCTAGTCAGAACTGGCTGTTGAACACATTTTTATGTATTTTTCCTTGTTTTATGGAGCTTTCTAGGAGATTCTTGATGAATCATTTCTGCATCTGTTCCATAAAAAAACTGTTCAGGTTTTCATTAGTGCTGCACATATCCCCAGTGCTTGACAGGTGAAGTTTGTGTCCATGTTATTGGGTAACCTTAAGTTGAGTCTAAAGAGGCTGTCTGTGGGTACCAGGCTCTAAGTTTAACTCCTTCAGTGATTGAGTTTAGAGACTCACCTGAACTTCTGCCACAGAAGTCAAACTTTTCTTCCCTTATGTCCTTCACTGGCCCTTATCTGCTTGACTTCAGATTAAGAGAAGTTATCTGGCATCCACCTTAAGCAGACAAACAAAACTGCAGCAATTCAAAATTCAGTTCATAACTCTTCTGCTCTCTCCCTCTATGTCATCAAGAGAGTCCAAGACAAATCTAGAGCTTCAGAAGTCAGGTACACTAATTCCTGGAATAGCCCAATTTGCAAATAAAAGTTCAACATAGTTTTCTTGTGTGCTACCAAGCGTGCAGCAAAGCTGATCTGTTTTGATATGGCTGATGCTAATGGCCAGTCTAGGTGACCACAGTGGTTCCTCCTGCTGCTCTCCTCTGTGACATTATTCTGCATGGAATTAAAGTGGCTTAGTGAAGTCAGGAAGTTACAGTGTTGAAGAGGTGGTCTGAGGTCTCGAAGGTCATCATCCAAATATCTGCACATCACAGACTTGTTATGAAACTCATGTGCCTGCACTTAGGACTTCTTCAAATTTGTGGGTTCAGGTATGAACTTCTTGTGTCCTGTGTAGGAAGAGGAGAATTTAATATGAAAACCAATCCCTGGGAATAAAAGTCTGGCTTCCATCTTACTGATGAGCTGCTTGTTCTCTGTCAGGAAGCAGGAGGCACTGATGTGAAAGGCTGCACATTGCTGTGAATTTTCTCCACCACTCTATTTTTACTTTGCTGACATGCTTCCATGCACCTTAGCTGCATGCTCTAAGCAACCCTCACTCCTGTGCTCTTCAGTCCTACTGTTATCCACAGACAACAAAAAGCCTCCTCTGCAACTCCAAGCTATTAGTACTCAAGATGTCCCACCAAATAGCCTTTCAACCTCCTTTTGAATTCAACTTGTGATGCCTTCAGCACTGCAACTTGTACTCTAGTATTCTCCCTGCCTGATGGATTTGTAAACTCCATGCAAGAGCATCTCATGCTTTCTGATCTTCCATAGAAATAAGATCCTTGGACTCCTGAAGCCTCTCTTATCAGTCACTGCTTCTATCTGCAGAGCATGTCTTCCCCTTCTGAAAAGGGGAAGTGGAGAGGGGTACAACGTGGGTATAAAAGAAGAGGGTATAGCAGGAAAAGAGTTAAGAAAGGAGAAGTACAGTGGTTTTCCATAAAGACATGTCCTCCATCTCTAATAACAGTTCCCAGTTGCAGTATATTGTAGTGAACGTTGCTACTCAGACATGTTAATTCTAATCTTCAAATAGCATCCAACTCATGAGTAAATATCAAAGTATCTTATCAAATAGAATTACATATATAGGTACTTGAAATGTCCCATTATAATGAAAAAAGGAGGATAAGTTTTTACAGTGTCCCATACCCATACCATCCTGAGACAGTGTGGCTAGCTTATTGCTTGTGTAAAGCATAATATTCACATCTCACGTAATTTCAAAGTAAAATTAAAAGTTTAAATCCACAAACTTGGCCGACTCAAGGACTTTCTAGGAACATTTTATACTTTTGAGAGAGAAATTGATTTCCTTTCTCCTCCCTTTCAATATGACAAGGAGATTCCCCACTGCACTCAGTTTGAACATAATCATGTCAACTGTGTGGGAGCCTTTTTGGACTCTTGCATGTAATAAAATGTACCACTGGGTAAATACCAGACACACTTTAACTGTGAAGGCTAAGGTGATCAGGACTATAGATCATGCAGTATGTACACTCTGGGTTTTTTCATTCTGTACTACTTTGCTGCTAACAGAAGCAACATCCTGTATATATCAAGATCAAAGACAAGCAGGACTTTAGGAAAGAATTTCCAGTTTGATGACTCATGAAAGAAGTGAATGAGCTCATTCTGTACGTCAGACACGTTAGCTGTACCCAAGAAAATATCTGTCTCTAGGATTATTTGCTAGGATATTTGTGGATCAAAACCACATCTGTTCTGAATGGAGCTAACTGTTTGGTATGTTATGTTTTGAAACCAGGGAGAATAGAATAGAAGGTGAGGAAGTTCTCATGGTTGTTTTTTTTGGTGTTTGTGCTAAGTAGTCACTATTCTAGCTAATCTTTGCTTATAGAGAAAAAGGAATGCTAATGTATTTATGCATGGAATTTATGCATGGTCTTATACCAAAACTTATTTTAAAAAATAATTTTCCTCCAATTTTTTTTATTCAATGGTAGTTGAATCTTATTGTGGGAAAGTTGTTCCTGTAGGTGTACAGGCAGGGAGATAATCTGAATTGATTTAGTGAAGAACACCTTGGGAAAATAACTGTTGTCTGATATTTTTCCTGTGGCTCAGAGATACAGATAATGAAAGTGATGACAACAATCTATGCAAATTCATATTTTTCTTAAATTATGTTAATTTGCTAAAACATAAGAATTTGCATTTGTATTTTAGTGATTAGCTGTAGATATCTTGTATAGTTCAGAGCTGGGTAAGAATTTAATATGTGCAGAACATTATTCACCTCCCACTAAAATCAATGAAGAGAATTCTATGGAAACTCATACAAATGTTATCAATCCTTCAATAATATTTATTTTTATAAGGATTGAATCCTTTCACATACTGGCTTACTAGGAAGGTGAAATACTTCCTATACCAAGACAATGTATTGGGAAACCCGAGTTTCTACTGACACAATTTTTTATCTTGGACCATGTCATACATTAGCTTGAACATGACTGGCTCTAGTTCTGATTTGTTCCTAAATCATTCTTATATCCTTACCATAAAGCACTGCCAGATGTGATTATACAACATTTTCCATACTGAGACCCTCTTTCAATTGCTGAGACTTTGTCAAGCTTTTAATCATTTAGTTGACATTTTAGAGAGTTTTGATCTATTTTAGATAGAAAAGTATTCTAGGAAGCAGAAAATGGAAATATTTCATTTAGAATGATCCAGACTTTCGAAAAGTTGCAAGAGAGAATAACTTGCTTGTTATATAATAATGTCTTGCAGAATAAGGGAATTTGGAAGGATCTTACTTCTGCTTAAGAAGCACATCTTGACAACTACACTTGAAAAGCAAAACACTGTTTATTAGAATTTACCATAATTCAAGTTGTTCATATAACTGCTGACGTCATCTTAGGGTGTTACATTTAGCTCTCAGAGATCCTGGTACTTCTATTGTGTGGTAAAGCATTTAGTGGATGCCAAATCAAACTCTTAACCTTCCTGTAATTCCGCCAAAAAGTGAACTAGATACTGAGAAGCAGAATAAAAGCATTCTGATAAATACATGTTTGCTCTGTATTCTAATACATTGGAAGGTATTTTCCCCCAACACCAACGTAAAACAAGAAGAGTTGGTAAGCTGGTGTTGGATTTAACCAGATGACAACTACTTCCACTACTTCATTTAGTATAAGAATCACCACAGTAGATCAGAGGAAATCACCATCCAACCCAATACCTTATCTGTGGCCACCATAGCATGTCAGGGAAAGAGCTGAGCAAGTACAAAGTGATAATTCTGAAGAATACCCTCCTATATCCCAAAAATACATGCCTCAGGGGATCCTGATGTGGTGCCTTTGGGTTCGCTGTCGCTGTGGCTTAATTGTTGGTGGTTTTGTTGTTATTAAGTAAAAAGGGCACATGGATCATGGTTGCAGTCAGTATGATGAAGAGAGCAGAACTAAACCAGGAGTTAAAAGACCTTGGGGAGTGACCAATTTCATTTTTATGACTTTCTGTTGCAGCTCAGCTGTCAACAGCAGATGGGCTTCCTCTTCACTGCCCCTTTTCTTTTTGCCCTCTGCTGTTGCTGCTACTGGGCTGAGGGTGTGACAGCTTCCTCTTACAGTGGTAAAAGTGAGATGGAAAGTGGAGCAATGGGAGAGAAGGGAGAGGAAGAATGCAGAGGTGTTGGAGAAAAGTGCATACATTTGGGTAAGTGAGGAAGCTGAGAATAAGTGAGAGGTAGCAAGTGAAGAAATGAATGTTATCATTTTTACCTCCAGATCCTGGAGGTAAACAGAATTAAACTCAATTGAAGATACTGACTGGCCTTTCTGACTGAAAGGGTTAAACAGCTTGGTATAAAGGATGCCTTTCTCTACTGTTCTGGGCAAGCCATAGAAAGGACGTCATGCTTCTGAATTTTATTTGTCTTGGAGGTGGTGCACGGACATCCTTGAATCTCAGAGACTCCTTTAAATAACATTGCTTGGTGGAGTTTACGAAGTTTCTGTCCCTAGTCAGCTTTGATCCCTCCTCTCTGTTTGACAACTACTGTTTGCTCCATGAACACTGTGGCTACTGTCCTACAGCTAGCAGAGCAGGGGCCACACCACTACAGAAATAACTAGCAAAATTCCAGTTTCAAGCTTCATAAATAGCAGAGGAAACCTGAGATGCCTGGTACTGCTCTATTGTTCTCGTTCTTCTCTCTTCCGTGTCTTTACCTTTTATCTCGAAGAATTCTCATGTTTCATGTTTACACAGCACTGTGGAGAGTAATTCTACACCTTTCTACCACAAGCACCACCATGGCTTAATAAGTATCTAGATAAACAATAATAGGACAATGCAGAGAGATGTAAGCAAAATAAAACTCTAATCTAGCTTAGCAAAGTATGGATGTCTGTATTTCAAAGAATTATTCAGGCCATAGTATATTATAGTGCCTAGCACAGGAAAAGCCTGGACCATGTGAGGGGAGCTCTTAGCTGTTACAGTAACACTAATGACAAAGCAATCATTTAGTTTATTCTGAAATGCATATGTTCTTAAACTACCTTTCTGGATAAGTATCTGGAATTGAAATGGGTATTAAGAGGAACCTGATGTAAATTCCAGACTTATGTAATCCTAATTTGTACAAAACAGCTATTCATGAGTTTAGAGTTTCACAAATTCTGAAGAATATTGCTGAGTTGACAGCTAAGAACCAGCACTCCATAGACCCAAAATATAAATGTTCTTAATGAAATGCAATCAGAAAAATAGAAAAAAAAGAAAGGACAGTGGAAGGGAAAAAGATTAAAAACAGAGGGAGGGAGAGGTAGACTGAGTAGGACAGCTCTTTCCTTGGTACTCATTCCTTCCTATAAAGAAATATTACATATGCTGTTGCACGACTTTTGCAGAAATATTTCAACCAAAACTCCCAGTTTTGTGATCCTGTAGCTTCCAGAGTATCTTGAATCTTTATATTGATATTTTCATCGGAGAGCACAATTTTGATGGTTTGTTTTTTTACCAGCATTTATTTTACAAGGCTCTGATCTGTCAGCGTGTGCATTGTGTTGGGGTAGAGCCAAGATTATGCCTCAAGGACATTTTTAGCACAGGGCTGAAGGCAATACAACTCATCTACAATGGCAGTCTCTGTCTGACTGTTTGTTCTGTATGGATTCAGTTGGTGTGACTCCTGTTAAATATCCAAGCCTTTGCCAAAACGAATAGGAGATTTATTAGCATGGATATAATGACAACTACTCTCAACCTGAACTCAAGGTCAAGGTAGTTTTTCGAGTTAGAAGGAGGACTTTGTCCACTACCAGCAGCTAATGGGGTCACATGCATGGACAGAAGCAGAAGACCCTGAAACAACCTACCATGAAATCATGTTCAATAAAATAAGCCACCACTACTGCCTCAAACACATCAATGGTACCAGAGGGACCAATCTTTCCTGCTGGGAACAACCCCTCAAGACCCATGGAGCCTCACTGGGATGCATTTACAGGGAAAATACTGTCTGCTTGTTTAGAATTTGTCTTCGTGGTGGTTTACATGCAGTGTAATGCTGAAAGACACACTACTTGAAGTAAAAAACTGGAGTAGTACCAGTGCAGCTAGCAGGAGTCCTAGAAGTCCCTTTTACGTCTAGCAATTTTTAATTTATTTTTTTTACAGTAGTAGTACTAATTGTTTATAGTGTCTTTAGTGAAATAGAGTACATGGAGAAAGCAAACATTTAAACACATTGCTTAAATAATGCAGGAATTTTCTTCAAGTGCAAATAAGGCAAATGTTTTCATGAATCTGACTGTGAGCCAGATTTTGTTCTGTGCAAATCCAGTCCTCTAGCATCAGCTGAATGGGCAAGGAGAGTAGGATTTGGCTGAATTACACCACTTGCTTACACAGACTTATCTAAGAAATAAATCTTTGGCAAAATATTTAGTCACCTATTTTGAAGCTGATTGGAGGGCTTCTGTGCCAAAAAGCTTGCCTAATTTTTCTAATTATGCCAGCTGAGCCAATAAAACAGTAGAGATAGTAGTAGAGATAGAAGAGATAATATCTCTACTTACAAACTAGATAATACCTATGACCTTCATTTGAGAGAGAGAAGTCTGGGTGGACTTCAGAGAAGTAATGGAACAAGTAGCTCCAGAACGATTACTGAAAATAAGAAGAAAAAAAAGAAATAGCAAACAATGACAGACAACAAATCTACACTTTTCTTTGTAGTTTGTAGTTTGTTTACCCTTTGGGGTCCTTTTGCACCAACCACAGAAAGTACTCTTCATGTGAGAGTTCATAGATATAAATATGTGTGTTTATGTGTGTGTGTATGTGTATATATATATATATATATTTATCCAAGTAGATTGCCTAGCACAGCTGAAATACCTGAGTCACATCAAAAATGACACAACTTTTTTGGAGAAAGAAAAAAAATGTTGCCTCAAGCAAAACACTCTGCTATTGTAGTGTACAAGACCAATGATCTATGCAACTGCTGGTATGTGAATAAATCAAAAACAGAGTTTTGAAACTTTCTGTGTGATTTTGAAAGCAGCCTGCTTTATTTCCTGGAAACTAATGAAAGAGTTTCTTCAGAAAAGTGAAAGCTTACGGATTTAATTTAAAATATAAATACACATTATTATTAATTTTTAAAATAACAAGCTTAAGATACTTAAATAAAACTTATATCAGCCTGTATCATGTACCAGAAGAAATGCAATATAATAATCAGGACAAATATGCATGAAGCTAAATGATACAATGAATACTAAGAATGAACCAAAGAATAAATAAGACAGACATAGCCTCAAGAAATATAAGCAAGGATAGACTTGGTCTTTTAGAGTAAGGTGGCAAACAGGTTGGCTTTGCATACATTATTTCCTTGTAAGGTACCTGTTTAATCTTGACAGTCAGTGCATTTGCAGTCAGGATACCTGAGTTTGTTGGAATGACACATCAGGTTCTCAGCAGTACCAGAACACAGTCTGGCACACCTTACAAAGGGGAATATCTACAGCTTTGACCGTTTTCTAGGTTGTCCTGATGCAGCTTATTGTGTAAACTAAGAAAATCCTCAGCCTTGCCTGAAGCAGAAATGTGCACCCGGCAGAGACGGGAGCATCTGCTGAGGCACAGAAATGCCTGCAGAATGCAGTATCTTTGCAACTTTGCTGTGCCAGGCTATCAGAATCAACCAAAATGCAAAACCCAAAAGTGTTGGGAAAAGGACATTCAAAACCCAGCTGTAGACATTCTTCTCTCTTTTCTCTTTTAACCTTTAAGGAAGCTAAAACTGTACCAAATCCCAGTGACATTAGAAATTGGAAATTATGGAGAATGGTAGGGAACCTTGCATTGTTCACTTGTGTGTAAATGCTGTGCATTTATACCACCTATATCGGTACTGTGTGGTGTGTGCTTTGCCACAGAGGATATTGTGGGGAGGGGGCATTGCACTGCTGTGCCCGGGCTGCAGGGGTTGGGAAGACTGCCCCGGGGCCAGCCCAGCAGTTTGCCATCAGCCCTTTTCCACCCAAATTCCTGTTGGGGACAAAAACCAAAACCAAAAACGGGGGGTGGGTGGGGCAGGGCAGGGATGGGGGAAGTTTTAGGCCTTTCAGGCACAGTTTCAGTTGCTGTCCCAGGAGAAGAGATGTAGCAAACCTGCCATGTCTTCTTAGAATACATTTCCCAAAGAGTACTGTGCTGCAGGTACATACCTGGCTGCCTTTCTCCTGAGTAAGTGGTAATGATGGTGAATTGCCAGCCCTGGAGCTGCAGGAGCCCTGTGTGTGGCATCCAGGGCGCTGCCTGGGTTGTGTCACCCCCTGCCTGAGGCACGGCGCTGAGGTAAACCGTGCCTGGCACCCCCCTTCCACCTGAGGTAAACTGTGCATGGCGCCCCCCTTCCGTCTGAGGTAAACTGCGCCTGGCACCCCCCTTCCGTCTGAGGTAAACCGTGCCTGGCACCCCCCTTCCATCTGAGGTAAACTGCGCCTGGCACCCCCCTTCCATCTGAGGTAAACTATGCCTGGCACCCCTCTTTCCTCTGAGGTAAACTGCACCTGGCACCCCTCTTTCCTCTGAGGTGGACTCCGCTGAGGTAACCTGTGTCTGGCAGCAGCCCCCTTCCTGAGGGACTGACCCAAGGTAAACTGTTCCTGGCATCCCCCTTCCCTCTGAGGTGAACTGCACCTGGAATCTCCCTCAAAGCTCTGCACTTTCTCTGGAAAGCAGGTGCCACCTTGCACTCAGGAGCACGTCATGCCAGGGGGCTTTACCCAGCATTGGTGGCAGCCAGGGAGCATGGCATTTGATGAGAGCTTTTGAAAAACACAGCCACTGGCACTGAAGCAGTTTGCTACTGGGTGGCATTATTATGGGCAGTTTGCAAATGCTTAGCTTGGTTACCTCACCAGGTCAGATTAATATCAAATCCCTTGAAGTGAACTGACAACTGTCATCGTGCAGTCGGTAAAAAAGTTCCATGTGAGGGTTAGAGCTGGCAAAAGTTGTCAGTGGGAACTCTACATTTTTTTGCCAGGCCCTTTCTTCTGGAGTTTTGGAGCCAC
The DNA here is from genome assembly GCA_038090715.1 of Florisuga fusca. Classification (NCBI taxonomy): domain Eukaryota; kingdom Metazoa; phylum Chordata; class Aves; order Apodiformes; family Trochilidae; genus Florisuga; species Florisuga fusca. The sequence goes on from JAAWXA010000027.1 coordinate 12,613,319, forward strand.
ACTGAGCAACAATGGGAGAGTGGCCATTGAGAGGTGGTATATTCGAGGGTTTGGGTACTAAAGTGAACCTGTTGCCTGATTATTGGTGGTGCTGTGGGAAGGGTTCCATGTGAGGGTTAGGGACAGAAAAAGTTTTCAGTGGGAACTCTGCATTTTTTTGCCATGCTGTTTTTTCTGGACTTTTGGAGCTATATTGAGCAACAGTGGGAGAGTGGCCACTGAGGGAGGGTATATTTGAGGTTTTGGGTACTAAGGCAAACCTGTAGCGTGACTGTTGGAGGTGCTGTGGGTAGGGTTCCATCTGAGGCTGGCACATAGCTTTCCCTTTACATGTGCAAATCATAAATGCAATAAGCAGGTTCTTTGAGATAATGGCTTCCCTTCCTACAGCCTGTTTCGCAAAGCATATAGTGTAAACGGAGTAGAAGGCTGAAAGAGAAATCGTATAATGGATAATATATCAGAAATCGGATTGTATGAATGGTATTCCCGTATTACTTTGTAACTGGAGGGTTTTTAATGGAAAAGGATATTGTATTCCTTTTTTTTTTTACCTCTGTGCTTCATCAGAAAGCTGAATAATGCGTGCTATCTTTAACTAAATAGAGGAGCAAGGATACCAAGCTGTGATTCTTTAAAATTATATATCAATCGGTGTGAATAGTTCTCTGGCTTTTTCTTTACCTGGGATAATCTTCCTAGAGATAAAGAGTATCTTTGAGATACCAGCTGCCATTCACTGCCTAACGCAAGTTTTGCAAACCAAGAGATCTAAAGGCAACAGATGATGAAAGAGCTGCCACATCAGAATCCTCTCATCAGGATGATATTCCTGTATTTCTTTGTAACAGGAGTGTTTTTCAAAGCACTAAGATATTTTAACGTTTTTTTACAGCTCAGCTTCACCACAATCTCTGAATGAAGCCTGTTAGCCTTACATTGCTAGTAGAAAAAGGGTATCAAGCTCTGACTCTTTGAAACTACAATATTAATTCATGTGAATATTTGTATAGCATTTGCTTTAACTGTGGTATGATATGTGCAATAAGAAGAATCTATGAGATACCAGCTTCCCTTCCTAAGGCTTGTTTCACAAAGCATCTAGTGTAAATGAAATAGAAGGCTGAAAGAGAAATTGTGTAATAGATAATGTATCAGAAATTGGATTGTATGAATGGTATTACTGTATTTCTTTGCAACAGGACTGTTTTTCAAAGCACCAAGATATTTTAGCGTTCTTTTACCTCTCAGCTTCAGCACAAGCTGAAACATTTCAGCATTTAGGGATGAAACATTTCCCTAATCAGAACCCTGTCGTCAGGAACATGATTCCTACATTCCTTAATCTTTGGTGTGTTTTTCAAAGCACTAAGCAGTTTTAGCATTTTTTGCCTCTCAGCTTCAGCACAAATGTTGAATGCATCTTGTTAGCCTTATATTGCTAGTAAAACAAGTCTATCAGGATTTGACTCTTTGACTCTACAATATCAATTCATGTGAATATTTGTATAGCATTCCCTTTAACTGTGTGTATCCTACGTGCAATAAGTTGAATCTGTGAGATACCAGCTTCCCTTCCTAATGCCTGTTTTACAAAGCCTCTAGTGTAAATCAAAGAGAAGGCTGAAAGAGCTCCCCTATAAGAAATAGGACTGTATGAATGATATTCCCATATTACTTTTTAACTGCAGTGATTCTTCAAGCACTAGGATATTGTAGGGTTTTTTTTTTACCTCTGAGCTTCATCAGAAAGCTGAACACAGCATGCTAGCTTTAACTAAATAGAGGAGCAAGGACATCAAACTGTGACTCTTTCAAACTATTTTTATCACCTGATGTGAATATTTCTCTGGCTTTTTTTTTTTGTTTTTACCTGTGATATTTTTTCCAGAGCAAAAGAGTATCAGATATACCAGCTGCCCTTCTCTTCCTGCTCAACTTAGCACTGAATGTCTCCAATATCATGGCAAAAGAATGCAAAGAGTGACCACTGAAAACTCCTGCTGGCCCACATCCTACCATTATACTCTACCCACAGCACCACCAGCAATCAGACTCTGGGTTTTCTTTAGTACCTAAAATCTCAACCATTTTTCCCCTTGGCCACTCTCCTATTTTTGCCAATATCAGCTCCAAAATTTTAAAGAAACGGACCTGGCTCTCAAACACAAACAATGACAACTGAAAACTCTTTCTAGACCTCACTATCCCAAGGAGCCCTACCCACAGCACCACCACCAATAGGGCTCTGGGTTTTCTTTAGTACCTAGAACCTCAACCATTTGTCCCCTCGGCTGCTCTGCAGTTTTTTCCAATTTCAGCTCCAAAATTCCAGGCAAATGGACTTCAAGTTGGGAAATAAATAAATAAATAAAAATTGTAGTGCTTTAAAGAGCCCCCAGAGACAAAGGGATATGGTACTGTCATGCCTGGCAACTGAATTCTGTTGCTGGACCAGTTTCAGCCATCCATTCAGTTTAGATCTGCTGCTTTGTGAGAGATGCCTTAGGAAGCAAAGGGAAGCTTGTATCTCAGAGATTCTGCTTACCTCATGTATGATAATGCTATCCAAGTGAGAAAACTACAAACATATTCACATGAATTGATATATAGTTTGAAAGATTCAAAGCTCGATATCCTCCTTTGAATAGCTATTTAAGGATAACATGATTCAGCATTCGTGGTGAAGCTAAGAGGTAAGAAAACAATGAAATATCTAAGTGTGCACTTGCAGCCCAGAAAACCAACTGTATGCTGGGCTGCAACAAAAAAAATGTCAGCAGGAGGTCAAGGGAGGTGATTCTCCCCCCTCTACTCTGCTCTCGTGAGACCTCACCTGGAGAACTGTGTCTGTTTCTGGAGTCCCCAACTTGAGCAGGGCATGGAGCTGTTGGTGTAAGTCCAGAGAAGGGCCACAAAAATGATCAGAGGGCTGGAGCACCTCTCCTGTGAAGACAGGCTGAGAGAGCTGGGGTTGCTCAGCCTGGAGAAGAGGAGGCTCTGGAGAGACCTTCCAGTGCCTGAAAGCCAGGCAGGGACTTTTTGCAAGGGCATCTAGTGATAGGATGAGTGGAAACAGATTTAAGATGAAAGAGGGTATCTTTCCTGTGAGTGTGGTGAGACACTGGCCCAGGTTGCCCAGGGAGGTTGGGGACATACTCCCTCTGGAAGTGTTCAAGGCCAGGCTGGATGGTGCTGTGAGCTGTGTCTGTCCTCACAGGGATGTTGGAACTGAATGATCTTTAAGGTACCTTCCAATCCAAATTATTCTATTATTCTGAATGAGAACAGATAAATAACTAGAGCCTAGTGTCTTCCAGTCCCCACTGTTATTTCCCTCTCTATATTGTGTGAACTTTAATTATCAAACATCACCCAAGCTCTAGCAAGCAACAGCAGTGCTTCAACATGGACAAGTTCCAAAAGCATAAGGGGTATATTCTCATGACATCCCCCAAGCTGAAGTTCCTGAGCACCTTTATCTGAGCTCCTTCAGGAAGAAGAGCTAAGCTACCACTCCTGTTGGACCCCCACAGGCAAGAGAAGGCAGGAGTGCCCATCTGGAATTGACCTCCTGGGTGGAAAATTGAATTTATGATGAAAATGCAGTGAAAGGGCATTTGTACTGCATTATTTCTTTCCCGATCTCTGTGCATCTTCCCCTCCCCACCCTGGTTCTGAGGCACAGCACTTGCATTCTTGATCCAAATGTGCCACCTGCTGTTTGTCAGGAGGCAGACATTGTGTAGTTAACAGAGGCAGTGCACAACTAATGTCCAGAAAGCTTAGCCAGCTTTTATTACATGAATACACACTCCTCATATTTAATATTTATCATCATTTGTCTGCTCCTTTTATTTAATGTGGCATGTTTCTGGGAGCAGCAATTCAGTGAGTCAGAAAGAGGGAACTCAGGCAGCTGGATCTTACATTTCATGAAGAAGAATAGTAAGGTAGTTTTAAACCTTTTCTGGTGTGGTTCCAGATGCTGCAGCCACGCTTGATGACAGTGTAGCCATAGAAAAATCTATCATTTGAAAAAAAAAAAAAAAAAAAAAAAAAAAAGAGAGGGGAGCTCATATCAGTAAGATCTGATGGCTTTCAACATGGCCATTAAGCATAGGCAGGATTCTTCTCTTAGCTATCCTTCTTGACAGGTGCCAAGTAGCCCCGTTGTCTCATGACAAGTTAATCTTGTCTTTCTACTCACCTTCAGCTCCTACATTTCTGCCTTTGTGTACTTTACATTTTTTCTAACCAAACTTGAAGCATATTTACATTGCCAAAGAACCTGGGTACCATAAGTCTGATCTCCACCACCAAACAAGAAAATGACCCTGCAACACTATTCTCCTGACCTGTAAATCTGCATGTGCCACGGAGCAGCCTGGATGCAGACTTGCAGACTGCCACCATTCCACCCAGAATCAAGGCACATAATTGGCACAGCCTGAAAAACCACTGCTGTCTCATGCTGAGAGTTTCTTACACAGGGCAGAGAAGGGGCTAGCAGGGTCAGGACAAACTGGTGTTGAGTTGGATGGGAGGAAGCAGTGCCTCTGTAAAAGGGGAGTTCTGAAAGACTTAGTAACATGCTTTATCTTCTGGTTACCCTGAAGTGGTCAGGCAGTTGGCCAAATGGTTGTTGGTTCCATCAAACTGAACTATCCTATCCTATCCTATCCTATCCTATCCTATCCTATCCTATCCTATCCTATCCTAATCACAAGGATCTGGATTAGTATATCCTTTTTATCCCATGGGTGCTGCTGACCAGACAGCTGCTAAGCAAATACAGCATTCCTGTTCAGCATGGTGAATGTGTACCCAAGAAGTTTCTGTGGAAGAAGAAGTCTCTCTTAATGCCAGGCCCAGGAACCTCTGCTTAGGTGGAGACTGTCTCAGGGTCTCGGGGCTTATCTGAACCAGGAGCAGAGCCCTTCCCTTGTTCCCTGGCTGCAGCAAACCCTGTGGGTCTCTCCTAAAAGGCTTTATGGTGGCCTGAGTGGTGAGGAAGGGAGCTAGCAAGGGGCTCCCTGCAGTGCTCTTTGCTGGTGGGAAGCCAGGTGTACCCCAAGGCTCCCCCTCACCCCCTCAGCTGCATCACTGCTCCCTGCTGAGCCAGACCTGGGAAGGGCCAACAGCTGCTGCCAGGCTGGGTCCAGGTGCCCCAGGAGGGTGGTGCAGTGATGCTGTAAGACTAGCAGCAGGAGGCCTGGCTGGGTCACTGGCAAGTGAGGGGGAGAGATGAGGTGCCCCAGAACTTTCCAGCAATACCTGGACTGGGACAGTGTTGGGGACACTACTGGGCTGACCTTCTGTGGCACAGAGGCAGAACTGGAACCCTCTGTGGTGTCATGTGTGTACTCCTGCTTCAGGACTACTTCAGTGGGGCATCTACCTGCCGTCCTAAGTCTGTGGCTAAGACAGATGCTGTGCAGAAAGGCAGGGAGGGAGGGATGAAGGGGTTAAAGGACAGAGGGAGGGAAGTGCTACAGCTAGCAGATGTCCAGGGTTGAAAATAGGTCACCTATTTCTGCCTGATGGGATATTTGCAAACTGACACTATATCAATGCACAAACAAAACCCAGTAACACAGCAAGGAATAAAGCTGAGCCTTGGAAGCCTGACAGAAAGCTTCCAAGTACACACAGGCCCTCTAACCCACCCTACAAAGCTATTTATTATTATATTGATAAATAATTATTATTTATTACATTAAATACTAGTTTAAACGTTTTTTTTTTCCTGTATGTATATATATATAGTCATATAAAAGGAGAGGCTAATGGAAAAATCTAGTGACATTAAAAAAACCTACACACACAAGAAAAGCAGAAATTCTCTGATTACCCACAAACAAGGCTTGGACACATGAACTTAATTCCTTTTTTTTTCTCAACAGCCTTTGGCACCTTACATAGGCCCAGATCCTCACGGCTGTTGGTGCTTTTGTGAGTCCTTGGAATACAGACACTTGCAATTACCTCCAAGGTTGTGGTCCTTGATGTGCCTGTGTCAATATAAAAAGGCTTAAATAGCATCACCCAAGCAGGTCATGACATCTCTGCTAGACATTCCCTATCTCAGATGTTGGAACTTCATGAACAGTTAATTGCAATCACATATACTTCTTAGGAATTTAATCCCTTTGAGTGGTACACCTCATGTTTGCATGCATGTCCCATGCTATGGGGGCAGCAGGTCAAGAGAGATGGGAAGAGGCAAGTGAGATACAGAAAGTTAGGTGGGTTTTTCTGGCCAGGTCAGGGTAAAGTGGTTCAGTATTTATAGACTCTAAATTATTCAGCAAAAAATTAATTTGAGGACAAATTCTGATTGTCATCAAAGCAGCCTCCATCACATACTAATAATCACTCTGACACCACTTTGTCACCAAAGGATGAGAGGTATTCAGATCACTTCAATACAAAAGATCTTTCAGGTAGAAATAATGGACTCGTTATTTTGTGCAGTTTGTTCAGGAAACAGAATATTCCACAGAATTTTAAAAATAGTCTGTGCATGAAAAAGAAACTTCTGTAATATTTGAAATAGTGCAGAAGACATGTGGGTGAGGTCTTTGAGGGATAAAACCACAGGGTGGTTATCAGGCACTTTTCAGAGCTCTCTGGTGCAGGATGCTCCAAGCTCAATTTCAAAACATTTATCCATTTATGTTCTATTTCTTTCACACTAACTGACAGATTACCCTTGGAAAAGAAGCTGTCAAGTGAAATCCCCAAGCACAAGGCGATGTCCATTATTAAGTGAAATAAGTAAAATGTTGGTAAATAATGACATTTAGGGAAAAATCACATAAAAGAGAACATAAGAGACATGCAAAATGAACCAGGGCTCACGTAACAGTAAGATTTAGATAAAAACAGATTCCAGTCAGAGAAAAAAACACCCCAAGTAGTCAACAGCCTGGCCTTGAGATGGGCTTGTGAGATATCTGGAGGACAGTAGAAAGGGATGGGAAGGAGTACTCCCCACAACTTACCTTAGTTACAGTCTTGAGCAGTGGCTAGAAAAATACTGAGTAGTTGGATTCTGTGTATTAAAATATCATTAATATATCAAAGAGTTATTAGCATACTAAAATACCTTCTCTTAGGCTAAAGAGACCCCTGCTAACAACAAGCCCCTTACACTATGAGTATGCATAGTGGAGTTTTTGAGCATTGCCACTTTAAATGGAAGAGAGAAACCAGTTAACCAATCGTGTTTGAATGGTAGAATAATGTCAGAGAGAAATTCCTTTCTTATATTTTGGAGTATAAAAGTAACATCTGCATATTGGAAACCTGAGCTTGCTTTGTGGAATACAACCCTCCTCCCTCTTCTGTGCAGAACTCCAGGTTAAAGCAAATATCTTGACTCCATGTGTGGATCAGTTCATTGCACACTGGGGACAACAAAGGGACTAAATCAGTTAACTAAAACCCAGAGTGGGGAAGGGGCCTGGGGGGGGGAAACATTTCACATTTACTACAAGTCAAGTCCTTAGTGAAATAGTTGAGTTTGGCAATACTTGTTCATGAAAACTCCAAGTAGGGACTGGAAAATTACCCCTCACATTCAGGTGTCTGTCTCAATCCGTGCCAAGGTTAATCTGTTCCACTTCTTCAAGGAGTTAGTAAATAGGGCCCCAGGGGATATGGCCCTCAGGGAGAAGGGAGCAGAACAGAGCTGGGAGATCTTTAAGGATGCTTTCCATAGGCAGCCAGCATGGCTTTACTAGGAGCAAATCCTGCCCAACTAGCCTAGTGGCTTTCTGCAGGAGTGACTACATCAGTCGACAAGGGAAAAGCAGTGGATATAATTTATGTGGGCTCCTGCAAGGCCTTTGACACTGTCTCCCACAACATCCTTCTCTCTAAGTTGAAGAGATAAGGGGTTGATGGGTGGACTCTTTCATAGAAAAGGAATTGGCTGGATGGTCACATTCAGAGGATAGTGGTCAGTGGCTTGAAGTCCAGATGGAAAATTGTGATAAGCGGTGTCCCTCAGGCATCTGTACTGGGACCCTTATTAATTCTTTAATATCTTCATTAACAATATTGGTAGTGGCACTGGAAGTACCATCAGCAAGTTTGCCAATGCCACCAAGCTGGGTGGATGGGGCTCTGAGCAACCTGATCTAGTGGGAGGTATCCCTGCCCATGCAGGGGAGTTGGAACTCAATGTGCTTTAAGGTCTCTTCCTAACCAAACCATTCTATGATTCTATGATTCTAAAAGGTTAGCTCAAGCTCTATTCAGACTGGATATGGCATTCTTTGTTTGCCTGTTTCTCTCTTAACTTAAAAAGGGTTAAACAGCATTGCCCAAGTGGGTGATGAGGTCATGAGGTTTCCTATCTCAGAGGTGGAAACTACCTGTGCAGTAAATTGCAACCACTTAAACATTTTAGGAGCCTAATGCCTTTGACTGGCACTTCTCATGTTTTCATACATGTACCATACTAAGAGGGCAGTCGGTGAGGATAGATATGATCAGAGTGAGGCTGAGATAAAGAAAGCATCTGCATTTTCCTTGAAGTATCATGAAGATAATTTCTTCAGCTTGTTTTTCCTGTGCTCACTTAATCATCTCAACTACCAAAAGGTGGGCTAGGTGATCATAGCAGTCCTTTCTGGCCTTCAGAAGGGGAAACATCTTCTCTTTATTTTTTTCTTTCCTACCCAGTGGAACAAGGGGGTAAAAGCAGAGTGTGGCTCTGTATTTCAAGCTTGCAGTACTTACTATCTGTACAAGTTTCTAGCTTTGGGAGTTGACATACCCATTTGTGTAATGGAATTGAAGGGGGAGAAAGAGAAGGAGAAGGGCTTAAAGCAAAAATAAATTGCAATGGCTTCTCATGACTTGGACCTGATGACTATTCCCTGTGTTCACAAGTTTGCCTAGGTGACCCAGCCTGTTTCTATCATCTCTTTCACTCTCGTGCTACAGTTTCAGAGAAATATGAATTCAGTAGTTACTACACAGCTATACCTTGGCTGAGAAGTGACATGGTACTTTGGATGCTTGGAAAGAACTTTAATTTTCCTGGCAGAATTACCATGAAAGTAATTTCTCTAACTTGTTTTCACTCTGTTTTAGTATAATCAGCTTAGCTATTAGAAGATAACATGGTTTAGGACTATCATTAGGCCAGAGTGGTCACATGGTTATGCTGGTAATTACCACTGCTGCTGAACTCACTGTTCCATTTCTTTAATGGGTAACTACATAGCAAAACCAGTACCCACCTCCCACCTAAAGAAGCAAAAGGAAAATGAATATTCCCTCTCCCTAACATTGCCTTCAGTTATTTGTTAGCAGCTTTCTTCCCTTTTAGGTCCTCTGTGGTATTAGTATCTATATCCAAAGCATTCAACTGCTTGAAATGGGATTAAGACACTCCAGTCTAAAATTAAAATCCTGAAATCCTCCTGCTCAGCTGCTCTGTAAGCTTTAAGGTATCAAAAATCCTTGGGGAGGCTCTGAGAGGGCCAAGCAGCTCACATATCATATCAAAATAATTTTATAGAATAATTTGGATTGGAAGGTACCTTAAAGATCATTCAGTTCCAACATCCCTGTGAGGAGACACAGCTCACAGCACCATCCAGCCTGGCCTTGAACACTTCCAGAGGGAGTATGTCCCCAACCTCCCTGGGCAACCTGGGCCAGTGTCTCACCACACTCACAGGAAAGAATTTCTTCTCAATAGCTCATCTAAATCTACCCTCTTTCATCTTAAATCTGTTTCCACTCATCCTATCACTAGATGCCCTTGCAAAAAGTCCCTGCCTGGCTTTCAGGCACTGGAAGGTCTCTCCAGAACCTCCTCTTCTCCAGGCTGAGCAATCCCAGCTCTCTCAGCCTGTCTTCATAGGAGAGGTGCTCCAGCCCTCTGATCATTTTTGTGGCCCTTCTCTGGACTTACACCAGCAGCTCCATGCCCTGCTCAAGTTGGGGACTCCAGAAACAGACACAGTTCTCCAGGTGAGGTCTCATGAGAGCAGAGTAGAGGGGAGAGAATCACCTCCCTTCACCTGCTGCTCACACTTCTTTTGTTGCAGCCCAGCACACAGTTGGTTTTCTGGGCTGCAAGTGCACATTGATGGCTCCTGTTGAGCTTCTCACCAAGTCCTTTTCCTCAGGGCTAGTCTCAATTTATTCTCTTCCTAGTCTGTATTTGCACTTAGCATTATCCCAATCCCCGTGCAGCACCTTGCACTTGGCCTTGCTGAACTTCATGATGTTTGCAACTCTCAATCCTGCCAAGGTGCCTCTTGACAGCCTCCCTCCCCTCCAGTGTGCTGTGCACACCACACAGCTCGGTGCCATCAGCAAACCTGCTGAGGGTGCACTCAGCCTCATTATCTATGTCACCAACAAAGATCTTAAACAGCACTGCTGACATCTTAAATGAAGACATTAATCAGCATCCAAATGATGATACAGAAACACTGTATTGCTTGGCCTGGATCCCCAGGAGTTCAGTTTGGTCAGCATCCCAAGTTCTAGGCATGCTTCCAGGATAGTGGACTCTTCACAACACATTATCCTCGGCTGTTTTCTTTTGAAGCAAAGCCAGGAGGAAAAGCAATGGAGTTGAGTACTCCTTATGCACAACAGTCTAGGGCTTAACTAGAATCTACCTCAAGCTCATCTGTCCTCTCAGTGAATCTCAGCGTGTCTAGGACAACTGTCTGCCAACAACTCCCCACCAGGACAACTCTACACAGGTTGGCAGGCTGCATCACTCCTCCCCACCACACACACTCAGCTGGTCAGCTCTGCCACCTGAGCTACACTGGTTTCTCCCCACTGCCCAGTACCCCACCAGCTGTCACAGACAATTGGCAGTGGACAGCTGTCCCTCTCCATCTCTCTGTGCTTATGCTCCACCAAGGAGCCACAGAGGTGGAAAGGAGGTGCCCTACTACTCTGCAGCAGCTTTGTCTTACGAGTGCTAACAGGGTCAGTACTGGGAATGAGATTAGAAAACTGAATTTGAACATTTTGTTTCAACTAAATGGATTAACTTGTGGGTTTGGTACAGCCAAACATCCACATTCACCCTCAGAAGCATAACCATGAAGTTATTGTTCAGAAGTGCTCCTTCACTCTCGTTAAAGCTACTTAGTTTCCGCAATTCTAATAAGATACTGGGTTAAACATTAAGTCATTAAAATTCTTTGAAGAGCTTTATTCTTTCTTGAACTACGAGAGGGATAAAGGGTTGTGTGAGGGCTATTGTTAAATCAGAGGTGGTGTGTCTCAGCTGACCTTACTCTACAAATACTCATTTAGTGTTAACACAACTGGGAGCCCTTTGGTGCAAGGCACCCGATTGTTCTTCTCTTTCTAGGTCTGTTTCAAAGTGTAACTAGCCAGTGCTCAGAAAAGTTAACTACAAATAGATTAAAACTGGTTTAGAATATTGCTTCAGATTTATGCCTGAGGTGATCAAATGGCTGAATGTCAGCAGTAGGGAGGTTCAGCTCCAGCTCCCTACACAGGTGTTCCCACTGCCTTGCAGGCTCTGTTATTTCCCTGCTTATGCAGGGAAAACCTAGTCCACAAGCTGGGCAAACTAGAAACAAGTAATTCTTCATAGGGTGCCTAAGCTAGGTCGTCCCCTGCCCTGGAGGGGCAAACACACTGGCTGGGGCACAGCTATGGTCATCTTGGCAGAGCAGAAGCAGAAGCAGAACCCACCTGCTCATGGTCTGACGTTGTGGTTAATGCAGGAGGAGCTGCTAGTTGTAAAAAGCTGCTCAAAGGGCAGGTACAGTCCTACCTCTCCTGCTCTGGTGTCACATCTAGAAATTGCAGAGCCATGGGATGATGTGGCTTGGCAGGCTATACCCCTGCTTGGGAAGACAAGCTTGTTTTCCAAGTTGTGGCCATTCTGCTGAGTCACATCAACCCTCAGGAAATGCTGCCCCATCATTCTCCATCAGCTTCAGGAGGTGGGAGCAGCTATGGCTGAGGGTTAGTGATGCACAGGGAGGAAACATTCAGCCTTGGCTGACGAGGTGATGGTGACTGAGCAGGCTGATTTTTTGTCTTCTTTTTGTGTGCCACTTTATGTTGAGGAAGTGGCTGACTCGAATGATTAGAGGAATCCATCAGAATGGGCTGCCTCTGGAAGCAGGCCAGGCAGCAGCCACCACAAATTTAAGATACTGACATCTGCAATACCAGCAACAATCCATTTAGTTAAACACTATGCCTCTAAGTTCTCAGAGTTTCCCTGTCAGCAGTTAAATAGTACAGCCATCCAAGACAGGCCAGGGGTTTTTTTTTTCTGATTTGCCTATAAACACAGACAAAAGGAATGGTGTGGAGATCTTTGCATTTGCACACAAGCCCCACAGATAGAGGACTGTCTAGTATTTTGCCTCTGAATCATTTTACTGTGTGACATGGGGCAATCCATGTAACTTCCTCATCTCCCTTAATTGTTCAATAGTACTTTGAGATCCTCTTTGTAGACATGAAGTGCTTCTACCTTGTCACAGTAGCACCCTGGCATTACCATAGTATAACCCAGAAAGTTGTAGATTTAAAAAATAACTACACAAAATGAAGATTTAGAAATATATTGACAGGAACTCTATGAGAAAAACAAGTGCATGTGATGTCCCAAACCTTTCCAGAATTGAGATGGCATTGACAAAACCATTGAAAATGTTATCTGTGTAGGTGCAAACACCCCTTCTGTGCTGAGATCCATCCCTCACATCCATGGCACATTGGCTCAGGATACAGGATGCATCAAGAGCAGCACAGTTTAACACTACTTTGGTGTGAAGACAGGCTTTATGCTTTCAGTATCTATACTAGGTAGTTAACTATTCTACTGTAATAGCTATTCTACACTCAAACTCTTAATCCCCTCTCCAGACACTGCTTCTGGTGCTTGGTAAAGATTTTAATCTCATCATCCTTTTAACAACCTAGTTGCTTGTCCTGGGAATGCCATTTAACATTGCAGTCTCATTTATCCATTATTTAAACCCATATACCATTCTTTCCTTTTATCTCCCAGCTCACAGTTTCCAGCACACTGTCCTTCCTACAGACTGTCATTGGCAACTATCAATACAACCAGAATTGCCTCTGTATACTTGATATTATGAAATCTCCATTTGCTGTAGTCATTGAAGGTACTCACTGCTAGAAAATGCAAGTGGTATGACATAAACAAAACAAAACAAAAAACCAGACACGGTGAAAGAAAAGAAAAAGGAGACAACTAAAATAAATGTGGAACAAATACAGCCCAGAGAGCTCTCTGGACTTAGCACCAGCAGAAATAATAAAAAAAGAAACAATGTCCCATTTAATTGTTTTGAGGATAAACATTTTTGTGCATTTTACTTAATCTTCTTGCACTTAAAAAGAAAATAAAAACAGGCTGTAGACTCAGAAACCTTAACGGCAGAGTTCTGCAAACACATTTCATGCTGCTGCCTTTTCACCATGTGTTTGTGACACATTAAGATCACATGGATCCATAATTGCTGCAGCTCTACTTACTCAGGCAGAATAAGATGATCATGTGTCTGAGCTGGCAGTCAACAACCTCCTTCTGATGGAAGCAACACACTGGGCCTACAGCTTGGGGACAGCTTCTGTTCACAAAGGTTTTGTGAAATCAGGCTGTGTCATCATATGCTGAAGGGCAGCGTGAGCAAGGATGGCTCTTAGTAGGGTAAACCATGCTGTGACTCAGTCATTCAAAGAATTAGCAATGTCTAGAGAAAGCAGAAGGGCTTGGTCAACTGGTAGGGAAGACATGGGAACAAAAAGAAACCTGACACTGTGTCCAGCCTTTTATGCAATTGGCATTATGAAACCAAGCACCTGAGCTGGTGTCAAGAGTTTCTGCTTGTGTGAATGCCTGGACAAAGGCCAGGAGATGTGAGCCACTTTGCAGCTATTATAAAACTGGTGGCTACCTTTTCTTCAGAAGCAAGGATCTTAGCCTGTATTTCTGTAATCAAGGGATAAAAAACAGAGGAACCCCTAGCAGTCTATATCCTACTTCAAAGTTCCTGAACACAATACCAGTATGTTCCCTTCTGTGGATTCCCTCTGATCTGCAGGCAAAATTCAGCCCTTACTCTGAAAAGGAGGGAACACACAGCTTCACCTATTACATTTTCCCTCTTTCCACAAAACAACCTCAAGATTTTTTTTTTTTTACAGTGACAGGCTCTCATTAAGATCCTACTCCTATACCTCCAAGGTATGAGCCCATTTCTAATGTGATGCCCTGTTTTTGTCATGAAAGCTGCTTTCTGTGGAAGCACCTTCAATATCTGTGTCTCTTTGTAATATCAATAATCATGTCTCTTTTAATATCAATAGTTTTATTTTAATGGGAGCAGATCTGCTGAGTTGGTAATTTATTTATAATAAGATCCAACTACAGCTGCACTGAGGTTAACTTGGTATGGCAGATGAGCATGTGAAAGATGTGAAGGTCCATTATTCAAAGTGGAATTGCTTTATCCTAGACTGATGCTTCATAATGAATTCAAAGAAATGTATTGCTTTCCCTTTCCTTTGGTATATGAAACAAACACAGGGCTCTGTGCTTGGTGTTAGTTTCTATGTGCTCTACATGTGCTGCCCACAAGACCCACCCTACCACTTTTCAGCTTTGTTGCTTCTTCCCCCTTTGTAAATAAATAATTCAGCCCTTGTCTTAGCCATAACTTACCTGTTTCTCTTAAGCGTATTGTGACCAGTAACTAAAGGGTATATGTAAATATGAATTTTTTAAAAAGCCACCTCATGCATTATTCAAACTCATTATCATAGAATCACAGAATTGCTCAGGCAGGAAAAGACCTTCAGGATCATCAAGTCCAGTCTTTTCCTAGCTGATCATCATTCCTGATGATTCCCACTAAACCATGTCCCCAGGCACCACATCCAGCTGATTTTTAAACGTGTTCAGGGATGGAGACTCAACCACCTCCCTGGGGAGCCTCTTCTAGTGCTTAACAACCACTTACAGAACAGAATTCTTTGCCACCATCCACAGAAAGCACACGCTGCCCTCACAACCTGCAAGGCAAATGCCAGCATGATGGAAAATTAGCTTTGCTGAGACTGGATGTACCACATCTCCTTCAGCTACTTGCTTAACCACATTAATGAAATATGCTAATGCCATGTTCTGACAGAGGGAGTGTTTTACAAGTCCATGATGGTAACTGATACGGAGAACAACAAGCTTTCCTGGCTCTGTTACTACATTTGGAAGAGACATTGAGAAGATGGGAGGTGCAGGAGCTGGAGAGACAGGCTGTCTCTCTCTCCCTTTGCTCTAGAAGTTGACACCCCTGGTACATGGTGTCTCCTCCTTTGTTCACAGAGAGGCAGACATTTTATTTACATAGATATCATTGCCAATCCTAAACTTTAAAAAAAAAACCTTAAGCACCTAAAATGTAAAGACCAGAATTGCTATGCTGAATGGTGGCTCAGGCTTCCCTGACCCCCCTTCTGCTGCCATCTTCCCTCCCAGAAAACTGAGGTGGGTGTGGGAAGGAAGGACCAAAAATAGTTGCAGGTCATGACCAGGTGAACAGACATTTTCAGCACCCTCTACATTGCTGGGGCTGTCAGCAGCCCTCATGTCCTCCCACCTCCCCAGCTCTTCAAGAGCCACACACAGTTGAAAGCAGTTAAAACCACATTAAAACCAGACAAAAAAACCCCACATAAAAACCAGGCTGTCTTGGGACAGAATTATAAAATAATTTTTCTGATCAGAGAAATTGGTTTTGAGATACTGCAGACTCCAGTTCTCTAAGAATAAAAGATAAAATACATTGGTTTTGTTTATACCCAGTTCTGGTCTGTGGATTTCCATAGTGACCAAGATTGAGTTTAGTTTTGTCCCATGCAGGTCCAGTGGGCTAGGAAGGGCAAAGCCCAGGGCAGATGACCCAGATTGGCCCACCCAAGTATGTCATACCACAAATGCCACTGTCACTTCATATCAGGAGATTTGTGGGGATATTTTTTTTTCTTCTAGCATGGCTGCCTTCCTCAGAGGGTCCTGACTGTCTCAACAGTCATCCCACACCTGAGCTCTACCCCCCACTTGCTGTGACTGTGGGATTCTTGCTGGAGCTGTCGTGCTGGCAATGCTGGCATTCAGCCTTCTCTGCTACAACTGCACAGCTACCTGGAGCCGAGTATGGCTTTGCATCTTGCATCAGCATCAGAGTTAATATACGTTCATCGTCATGTTATAGTAAATCTCTTTTCATTTCAAGCCATAGCTCTCCTTCCCTTTTCTCAGTGTCCTGGTTTGGGCCAGGATAAAGGTGATGTTCTGGTTTGTACTTTTGCTTTCAGCTCAGTCTCTTGTAAGTAGCTGCACTTGCTGAAATTAACAGCAAGTTTCTCAGACAGTGTCTGCTTCTAGGACTGATAACACTGGATGTTTATAGTTACTGCCAAGCACTGGTATGCAGAGCCAAGGGCACTGCTCAGCTCTGAGGAAAACATTTTACCCTGCAGAAGGAGTAAAGAGGTCCCACCTGAACCCCTCCTCGGGGGAGGCCCAAGACAAGATAGATGCCAGAACTGACCACACAGAGTATTCCATCCCATACATGTCATACTCAGTATAAATTTGAGGGATCACAAGGGTCAAATACCTTTTCTGCTTCCTTTCTGCTCCCTTCCTGCCCCTTCCTGCTCTTCCTTCACCGGTTCCCTGTTTGCTTCAGCATCCTGGGAGGATTCCATCCCTTCCTCTGCCTGTGCTCCTGATCTGTTCCAGCCTGAATCTGTGTGTTCCTGCCTCCAGCTCCTGACTGCTCCTGACTCCAGGGTCCAGCCTGGACTGTCCCAGGGCTGCCCTGCAGCCTCCGTGGTGATGTGAGAGTTATTGGGGGAAAGGGGGGAGGAACGTGGGATCAATCTTTTCCTGTACATTTGTGTATATTTAGTAATTTTTCCTATTTATGATTACTGTTTCATTAAAGTTGTGTAGTTTAGTTTCCAACCCATCAGTCTCTTTCCCTTATTCTCTCTCCTTTCCTTATCAGGGAGGAGAGGGGGATTAATAGAAAAATCTGTTATTGGGTTTAATTGCCGGGCCAGGGTTAAACCGTGACACTCAGTTCTCTCATCTTCCTGGATGGGTTGAATGGTGGAAATACCCAAACCATGACACTGACAAATGCCCACCAAACCCACGCAAGGTTACCCGGCAGCAGCTCAGCTGCACACAGGCAAAGCACTGTCGGCCACGATTGGGGTGGTCTCCAGCAGGGATGGGGATGTCATCCTGCCAGTGACATTTTGAAACCTGAGGGGCTGCCCTGAGGGGTGAAGGGGCAGTAGCCAGAGGGGTCATTGCCATTTTTTTGGAAGGTAAATTGAGACGGTTTGCAAAGGAAGGCCACAAGCATCCTGGCTGGACAGAATGTGTAAGACATGCTCTATGACACAGAGCCTGTAACACCCCATTGTAGGTGTCTTTTTGCCAGTTGTGGGGCGCACAAGGCCGCCTGTTCCAGCTGTTTATTATCCAGGCTTTCAAGCAGAGGTCCACGCCGGCAGAACTTGGCCAAGCGGGGTTGTGGAGCTGCAGCTTCAGCCAGCAGTACTGTGGGACATATGCAACCCCAGTGGCAGTTTTTCCCCTGTTTTGTCACACATTTATTCTGGCTACTTTATTTTAAAATTCTGCTAGTTCTTCGATAGAGCTGGACATTCCAGGGGAGCTCGGCTCAGGAAAAGCGAAGTTCTGCTTGTGGAAAATACAAGTAACCACACCTCCTCTCATACCAAGTGCTCTCCCTTTCTCACTAACGCTCTTCACCCTCCATCCCTCCATCTTCCTGCCCCTTCCCTCCTTCCTGCTCTTCTTCACCGCTTCCCTGCGTGCTTCAGCATCCTGGGAGGATTCCATCCCTTCCTCTGCCTGTGCTCCTGATCCATTCCAGCCTGAATCTGTGTGTTCCTGCCTCCAGCTCCCAACTGCTCCTGACTCCAGGATTCCAGCCTGGACTGTCCCAGGGCTGCCCTGCAGCCTCCGTGGTGATGTGAGAGTTATTGGGGGAAAGGGGGGAGGAAGGTGGGATCAATCTTTTCCTGTATATTTGTATATTTGTATATATTTAGTAATTTTTCCTATTTATCATTCCTATTTCATTAAAGTTGTGTAGTTTAGTTTCCAACCCATAGGTCTCTTTCCCTTGTTCTCTCTCCTTTCCTTATCAGGGAGGAGAGGGGGATTAATAGAAAAATCCGTTTTTCGGTTTAATTGCCGGGCCAGTGTTAAACCCTGACAGATTTATTGGCGCCCACCCCTCCCCGCAGACCGCCATCCCCACACCTCAGACGTTCTCGGGCTGTTTGGCGCCCGCACCGCGCCCTGAGGGGCGGGACCCGCACCTCGGCCAATGGCGTCGGGGTAAGGCTGCGAGGAAGCCTCCGCCACACGCGGCCGCACCGACCGCTAGAGCCCGAGAGACCTCGCTGCGGATTGGGCGGAAAGGTTTCATTTTTAAAAGGAATCTCCTCTTGCCATTGGGCAAGCCGAACGCCTCTCAGGGTGACGTTTCCTTGTTGCTAAGCCGGGAAGGTGGGAAGCGAGGTGCACCTGCCCCGTGCGCTGACTGGCGAGCAGGGAGCCCAGAGCCCGCCCCAGCCCGCTTCAGCCGCGGGCAATCACGTAGCTGCGTGACTCAGGCGGCCAGAGCGCCAGAGGAGGGGCTGAGCCCCGCACACCGCCCAACGGCAGAGCGCGGGCGGCGAGGGAGGGCGGTGCCGGTCTGGTGTGATTGGCAGGCGAGGCAGAGGAGGGTTCGCAGGAGCTGATATGTCCGCCATCTTGGAGCGTCGGTGATGGTGGCGAGCAGTGGTTGTCCCACCTGAGCGGAGGCAGCCCGGTGCCTGTGGTGGGGGGGGACGCGCTTGGCGAAGTACAGGTGAGGTAGCTGTGCGCTCTCCCCGCCTCCTCTTCGAGCGGGCTGGCGGGTGCGGTGGCGGCGCGGGCCTGGTGACGGGGGTGCTCCGAGCGCTCTTCAGGCACCGTTGGGCCGGGGCCTGGCGAGACTGCGGGGCTCTTGGCGAGACTGCGGGGCCTGGCGAGCCTGGCGAGACCGCGGGGCCTGTGTTTTGCGGCGCCCCCTCGTACACGCACTGCCGAGTCCGGAGCAGCAGGGCCAGGCGCGGCTGCAGAATGCCGTGGGCCTATCGGCGCGGGAAGAGGCCGGACAGGGCTGAAGGGAGCTGTGCCCGTCCGCTGCCTTTATCTTTCTGTAGCTGTGACGTTGTGTCCTTCGGTGGCAGCCCCGAAGTTTCTTTCTGGCGTCCGTGGTGCTTCGTCCCGGGTGGGGAAGTCGTCCGGCAGCCGTGGAGAGGCGGGGAGGCTGCGGCGGTTCCACGGCAGCTCAGCGGGGAGCGCGGGGGCCTGGCGCGGCGCGGTAGGGGACGGTGCTCGGCGCATTGTTCCCGGTGGATCGGAGGAGCTCTGAAGGGGCTGTGGTGGTTTGTTGAAACGATGGAAACTGCGCTGCTCCCTTCTGCATGCACTTAGGCTGTTGCTGCAGCACTTGCAGAACTTTCGTCTGGCTTTACTTTTATCTCTAGGATAATCAGAGAGAAGCTTTGCTAATAGCTGAGTTTGAATTCACTTATCTTCTGTAAAGTCAGTATTCCTGTGAGGAAACTGCCTTTTTTATCTCTAGCAGGGCCGCTTTCAAATAAAAATTCTTCAAGAGCGTTGTGGCGTTTGGGTATGCTACTGGTAAACACATTCGGCAAAATCTTGCTTTGAACCCGCCAGTTCTTGTGGTCTTTTTTTACTTTAGTCGATAAGAACTTGAGTCTTATATGACATAAATACGATTGGGTACTTTGAATAGGGGCATTGCTGTTTTTAAAAAAGTCTCCTGAGTGGATGAGTAGAGAAAACTTGTCGGTAGATGGAGAGCCTTAGGAAGTGTTCCTTGTGAGATGTCAACTCAAAAATGAAAGGCAGTGATATTGCTTAAGTTTTTGTTTAGTTTTTTTTTTAGGGTTTTGTTGTTTCTTGTTTTGTTTGTTTTTTAGTTGCGTATTAAGGTGTTGTAAAACTTCCATGTCGTGTATAAAGTGAGCTTGTGAACTCCACAAACGTGTGGGTTTTGTTCTTTTTTTTCATCCCTCTTGGAATGCTGAAAAATAGAAAGTCTCTCTGTTTCAGTTTCCAAAAAGATTGCTGCAGATATTTGAACTGCAGGGTGTTTTTTTGGTACTTCTCTAGTAAGAGTCTGGGATTACTTGGATCTCTGATTTTTATTTTGTTTCAGTAGCCAGGCACAGACTAACTGTAGCTTGCAAGAGGCTTTATTATATAAACAGAACACTCCAGAATTATCTTTCAATATATAACTTGATAAGGAGAGGTCATGCAAATGTGTTTCTGGCCTGCATGTTTCTTTCTTGACAATTTCAGTTCCTCTGAGTGATCTGTTCCTTCCATCTATAATACTGCTTGAAGACAGGTAAAAGTATTTCATGTGGATTCTGCTTTTCACAGTGAAAGCAAACAAGGACTGAGTTCTGCCCTTTGTGAGTTAATAAAAGAAGTTTCCTTCTGATATTACTAGAAGATTTTATTTTAGCCAGAACTGCTGAAGGAGTCTGTTAACAGTGAATTTCAGGAAAATGATGAGTTCGAGTGAAAGTTGTAGTTTAGAAATTCAGGATGAGTGGCCTGTTTTAACAGGATTTTCTGTTAATTTCTGTTAATTTTCATGTTAGCTGCCATGACTGTAATACCTTTGAGTTCTTTTAAATATAAATCAACTAGCTATTGTTATTTCCTCATGGAATTAAAGATGCTGAATAGTTTGTATGTTTCTTTACAATACTCTTTCAAACTGTTCATTCTGCTTCTCTTGACTTGCTAAACTGATAGAACCTAACTCTTTCCTTCTGAAGCCTTCCTTTGTTCTTGTACTTAGCCGAGGTGATGCTACAGCCCACATACCAATGAGAGAATCAGGTGATGTTCTAAGAATGAAATTCAAGTGAATTAATAGAAAGGAGGCTGAATTTAGCAGTATTAAACCAGAAAATAATTCTGCAGTTAGTTAAGATCACTTTGTATTGCTCTATCAAAATAATATATTTTCTAGCTTCAGTGTTCCAATGTTGTTCACAACTCTTGTAGACAGGAGGCTTGCATACTTTCTTCTCACATATAATTTGTTATTTGTGGACTGTGGAACTTGCAATGGAAACCATGGCTTTTCAGCTTGGGCAGAGGAGGCACCAGCATGAGCATCGTAATCTGTTTCTATAGTAAGGTAGGATGTTTTAACCATATTTCATATTTTAATATTCTATATTGTCTACCATCTAGATTTATCTCTTGTAGTAACTCTTTCTTCTGTGCCCTTTAAAACAGCTGTGTACTCTGTTAATTCATGTGCCAGGTTTAGGAATAGTGTGTTATCTCAAAGTAAACACTACATTCAAATTCTAGATTTTTATCCTAAGAGCAAGGTATGGAGCCAGTGTTTTTAGCAAAGCTTTCCACAAAAATAAAACAAGTAGGGGTAAATGAGGAGTAATATCTTGCTTGTCTCGTTTTGTGAAGTCGGAGTAAGAGAGCAAATAACTTGAGGAAACTATTTAGTAATTACATTTGATTCTGGTACTTCCAGAGGAAGAGTCGTGTCTGAAAGATCAATCAAAAATACATAGAGAATATGAACATAATGTCAAAAGCTTTTCATAGCATGTTTAATTGAATACAGTACTTGTTTTTGTGCTGTGTCGGGGTGCCAGCATCTGTTTTAGAAATGATATGCTACTAAGCAACTAAAGTAAAATGTTTTTCTAGTCTTGGATATTGTATGCAGCTCTATAGCTTTGGGTACTTGTTGTCAGCAAATGGGACAGGGACACTTCTTCCCAGGAAGTGGGATAGACTGAATTGGTAAGTTTGGGATGACATTTGGTATAAGCTGTTAACAGCCTGTGTGTTTATGGAATATTTTTTCACACAACATTGGGGAAAAACATCTGTTAATGTAAAATATAAGAATCTTCAAGACCTTTGGTTGTATAATAACCTTGAAAAACTACCAAGAAGCATGTTTGAAGCAGTGTATGTGGTTTGAAACGTGAGAAAGAGTTCCTGACTAACAACACTTTGTTCTTTCTTTTAGCTGTTTCTCTGTAATCATCCTTTAATCCTGTTAAAGACGTATCAAATCGGGAATGCTGGGTGACAATCTGTGATGTGTGTCACATGCCAGCAGTGGAAAAGAATACCAAAAGGATGTCAGTGTACAACTGTACAGAGCTGTGAAGCTGTAATACACCACCACATACACCACTACTTCAGCAGAGTGTATTATGTTAGGCTTGTTGGCAAAATGGCTAAGAAGATCACCAGTGAAACTCGTGGTGAGGGTTTGGTTACAGGCATGAAGGGAAGGCAAAATTGACTGGAAAAGTGTGTAAACACAAGCAGAAACTGCCTGATAGTGAGACTTGAGGGTTATTTAGTTTCCTGCGAGGAAGTTTTGAGAACATTTTTAATTCATTTTGAGTGAGATGATTCCAGGCAGTCCAAGTTGTACATCTGCAAGGAGATAAGAATCCATTGGGTCTTCCAGAATATGAGCATCAAAAGACCATACACAACCTCTTGTCAGTTTTGCTAAAAGTTACTTAAACATGAAGAAACAAGAATCCGTTTTGCAACTTCAGCTTCTACTAGAGGTTTTTGGAGTAAATCTTAGTATTTCCAAAACTAAGAGAAAAATGCTTTCTGTAAACATGTATTTTACTTCTCTAGAAGAGCAGAGCCTGAGACCCTAGTTCTCAGTTGGGTGATGCATGTTCCTCACTTAGAGTAGTGCCCTAATAAAAAAGTTAATCAAATCAGTAAGATTTTGAGTTGGGCTTTAGGCAGTGGCTGTAGGCAATGCTATTACATTTTCTTTTTCATTGTTCTATAACTGGTTTGAGCAGTTGTGCTGTAGCAGAAAAGAAGGAAGTAATAGACATTTTTAAAGGCACGGTGTGTTTCAGATTGATGTCACTTAAATGCTACTTGCACTGTGAAAGGGTATCAGCCACTGCTTCCCTAGGGTGGATTTTTCATCTTTGTACTGTGGTTATACAGTTCACTATAAAAAAATCAATGCTGTTTCCTTTTCTTCTAGTATAATGAAATCCAAGTCTTGTGGTTTTCTTTTTCTTTAAGAATTACAGTCAGGAAAAAATCATAGGTGAGGTCTTGGTGAAAAAACTATTTCTGTGAAATGCATTATAACCTTACTTTTAAAGCACATGTAGGACTCTTCATATTCTGCTCTTCTGTGACCAGTCTCTAATCTAAAAATCTCAGCTAGAAACTTTAGGACTGGTTTGAGTTACAGTAATTCACATTATTTCTTGTATTACTGCCTTGACAGACTTGCCAGATGTCCAAGTATCTTTGGAGGCTAACTCTTCTAGAAAACAGTAAGTAGTAGATTACATTTGTTGGAGAAGTTTAGCTGCTGTCACCAAACATCTCAAAAAAAGGATGGAAAGTCTAGAGACAGATAAAGCAAAGCTATAGTGGTGGCAGGAACAGACCCACTTCTGTGTAGGTGGGTTTCCTGCTGATGTTTTGTCTTGTTGCATCTACAACCAACTTCTATTTCATGTTGGTGGTGGTCAACATGCATTCCAGGTGAAGTCCTTTTGAAAATTACATCAGCATAGGGGTTGTACTCCCATCTTCCATGCTTGCCTTTGTGTTCTTTCTCTCTGTTACAAAGGAAGAGTTTGTCACTGCTCATGGCAGTTGTGAGGGCTAATAGCCTTTTGGTGTCATTTCCTGCCTGTGACAGATGTAGAATAAGTTAAACTGAACTGACTGTGAAGTAGTCAGTTCTGCCTTTTGGCTTTGACAAGCAAGCAGTCATCAAAAGATCCTTCTGTGTGTGTGTACTTGATGCTGATGATGGGCTCTTTGTTATAGCTTCAAGCTACATGTTACCTGCATTTTATGGCAAGAAGATGTTGCATGCTGGACATTATATTTAGATGAAATTTGTCTGATAAAGGAGGTAGTAAAGATAACATTGGTAAAGAGGTCTGCATTTCTTATTAATGGTAAACATAAAACCTAAATGCATCTTTTCATGCTGCTTGCTTCTACTGTGGTGATTAATGTGCTGGGTTTGTTTTAAAAAGTGTTTCAAAGAAGGGTTGATTCATTTTAACTTACTGTTAGAGACTTGTAGAACTTTACGATTCTTTTTGACATTACTGAGTCTTTCCTGTTGCTTTGCCAGTGGCATTAGGGGATGTCTTTTGTCATTTCAAAGGGATATACTTTGTGAAAGTATGTATCTGTGAAAGTGTAGTTCACAGACTGTGAAGCTGTGTCTGTAATTTTGCAACATGACTGGGTTTGGGGCTAAATCTGTGTTCCAGAGTCACTTACAATCTAAAAGCTTATACATTTTGCTGTGGGACCAGTAATGGGTGATTGTGGACTGAACTTGCAACTTCACTCTCTCTCAGCCACTTATAAATGATTACTTCTATTTTTCAGTAGCTGGGCCAGGTGAACAGGGTCATCTTATTAATGTGGTAGTCATATATGGGCACATACTGTCTTTTCTGTAGCTGTTTGTTCCAGCTGTTGTACTTAAGTAGCATTTATTTTGAGGGAATAATAACAATAAAAGCCTTACCTGGATGCAAATGGTATAAAAATGCAATTTAGAAATACAAATTAATCTCTTAACTCTTCAGTTACTGAATGGGGAGTTTAGTTTCCCAGATTGGCATTGTCAAGATGAGATATCAAAGGCAGAAGGAAAAAAAAAAATCTTACATAAGAATCTCTACCATTGTCCCTGTAAAAAAAAAAAAAAAATAGTAAAAGTCTGAAAAATCCATAGATTGCTTAATATAATTTTTTAATAAAAGAAACACCTGTGGTTGTCTTAAGACCTTTTTCAGTACAGGAAACTGGCTTCCTTTTAGAGCATAACAAAGCAATGATGTTAATCCTTTTACAGTAAGTTTTTATTTGAACTACACTGATATAATCCTCCCCTGCTCTGGACTAGGTAATTCTGAAGTGTAACTAGCACTCCTCAAATTATGCTGGCCTTTGCCACCCCACTAGAATGCAGTGGGGTGGCTTTTTTTTTTTCCCCATTATGAAGTGGTAGCCCCATGCAGTAAAGAGTGAAATTATTAGACACAACAGAAAAATTGTAACCATGGTGCTGATCTCATTTTAGTGAGAGGGAGGAATTTTAAGTTATGTTAATACATCTAATTGTTAATTGACTGGAGATTTGAAGATTGTGTGTAAAGATTAAGGTCATCTGTTGAAATGTTTATTGGTAACTATGATGTTATAGTGCAACTACTAAGTAGTGGAGTGCAAGCAAAAAGATAAGTGTGGTTTACTATTAGGCTTTTTGTTTGTTTTTTTTTGTTTGTTTGTTTTGGTTTTTTGCTTGCTTTTTGGTTTGGGGTTCTGTTTGGTGTGTGTGTTTTGTATTTTTGCTGGGTTTTTTAGTTTTGTTTTTATAAAGAGAAAAGCAGAAAAACTGCAAGCAACAGCCAATGATTCTCATCTCCTCAAAACAAAAAGCAGACTGGCAGTTCAAAGTAAAAAAGGAAAGTTGGAGTGGAAAAGAGATGTTGACTTTTTACTTTTTTTTTTTAACTGCAGCTAAACTTCCTATGAAGTTTTTCTTTCAGACTTTGCAACATTTCAGACAGATAATTTCTGTGCCACTTGGCACACTAGTGACTTAACATTCCATAAAGACAAGACTTACTTGACAAAACCTGTGTGGAGCCCTGAATATTACTTAAAAAGACAGAAAACCTAAGTTAAGGTCTTAAGTGACTTCACCTCTAGGTTTCTTTTCAGCAGGGTGTTGCTTTTTAGGCCTATCTCAGGTAGTACTGTTATAAATATTCCAGCATTTTAAGTTCTGAAGTAGCATTTTGAAGGTCTTGCCTTCTATGAAATGATTCTCCAAACCCAGTGAGTAGGCACTGGGCACAGAAATACCAATGTAGTTTTCAGTAGCTGAAATATCAGTGCTGCTTTTGATAATTATTTGTCTTGCATTTGGATTATTGTTGTTTCAGCAATGCCTAGTTAGTAAAGTAACACTTCTTGGTGAGAGCAGAGACCACTTCTTGCAGTGGGAGAAAACTGTTGACAAATGTTGGTAGGTAGAGGAGGGACTTGTAGGAAGGACTGGATGCTAGAACTATTTTGGTGATTTATTGTGTTGTAACCTTGTCTTGAAAAGGCATGAAGAAAAAGAGAAAACTTAATCAGTTAAAATAAGGGTCATCCTGAGGAAGGCATCATCCAGTTGAGTGGAGACACTAGAGGCATCTGTGCCTGAAAAATGTGTGGTGTGATTGTGGTGTGCTGGAATTGCAATAGCACAACATGGCAAAACAGATTTACTCCAAAATATAAATTGCTGGGGTGGAGGAAGGAGGAAGAAAGATAATACTAAGTTAATAGACACTTCTCCTATGTGCAAAAACGTGGTCGCCATGATCTTTCATCATTTTGCAGGATGTCTCATTTATCATCCAGAACTTATTTTTGCTTATACCCAAATAAAGTAATGTTCATCACTAAACTTATGTAGGTGAGACTTGGCGATATCTTCTCATTCAGAGCATTTTTTTCTTAGTTTTGTAGCTTGAGTCTCTCAGTTAAAGCTAACTATGCCTTGATCTGAAGTTTCATGATGTAGTGAGAAGTATACATTGTTTAAATAAGTAGGGGCCAGGGGCCTCTCTAACACTTCATATTACTAAAAACAGTGGTAAACTGCTTATGGAGGATAATGAACCTCTCTTACATTGTCTTAATCTTTGAGTAATAAGGTAACCCAGCTGTTTGGCATACAGTAGTCAATAGATATTCCATATGTATTACATTATTTTTTTTTTCCAACTATTTAATGTCATCCTCAAGATACCTGCAGAGGTGGGGAAACAGTTGTACAGACTGATTTCTTGAGTATTTGGAGTATGTGAAGGAAAGTGTTCTTGGTTAAAAGCTCAACTAAAGCTCTGATTGACACAGTGAAAATTCCAGGTGGCACTTTATTTTCCTAAATACAACAAATAAATACCTAAATTGCCTAAATACCAACATTAGGTAAGTGAATATGGTGAAGTAGCACCAGTTCCTTTCTGTTCAGGAGCTGCTGCTCCTGTATTTTATTTCTCTTGTTTGATGAATAGATACATTGGAATAACTTTCATCCTAGTGGCTTTATAAGCATGAAGATCTTTTCCAGTAAATCAAAGACTTACTTTAATGTTCTTAATTTGAAGTGCTTAACTTGCTTAAAAGAATAAATATATCAATTTTTTTGTTCATGCTGTTGGACCTGGACATTCTTGGGAAAGTGTTGGGGATTCCAGCTTTTAGACTGGAAAGCAAAATGCAATTCTTTGTGATACTGTTGTTAGGGGAGTGCTAGCCTGTGTATGCATCAGAGTGGGCTGTTTAGGTTTGGGGGTTTTTTTGTATGGTAGCACAGAAATTACAGGTAATATATGTAGTAGGTAATGTATGTAGTGGCTCAGTTTTTGGTATTTTAATCAAAAGGGCAGTCCCACATGACATCTTTGAAATATGAAGTTGTCAAATCTCACTTTAATGATTGTGTAATTCTTGATAAGAGGAAAAGCAGGAAGAGAACCTTGCCTACAGCTTTGAACTAGTGTAGTTTTACAAGGGCTTGTAGTGATGAGTGGAAACAGTTCTAAGCTGAAAGAGGGTAGATTTAGATTAGCTATTAGGAAGAGATTCTTTCCTGTGAGGGTGGTGAGCCACTGGCTGTGGATGTACTCTCTCTGGAAGTGTCCAAGGCCAGGCTGGATGGTGCTGTGAGCAACCTGGTCTGGGGGGAGGTGTGCTTCTCCATGGCATTGGAACTAGATGATCTTTGAGGTCCCTTCCAGCCCAAATAATTCAATCATTTTGTGCTCTTGTACTGAGGTTAGTTAAGAGAAATGAGAGACAGGGCTGAGTAGCTTTTGGTTACATTTTGGTAAGATTGTTTTACACATCTGTGTTGCCTTACAGTAGTAGCTCTGCTGGTTTTAGGTGAAGGAACTCTTCATCATACTAATGCCAGATACTGGTAAACAACTTCAGACTCTAGGCTTCTCATCTCTTGTCTGCTCTTTTTCAGCAGAGTTCCATCTGGCTTGGATGGAGTGGGGCAGATTTCATGAAGTGCTGAATTCCAGAGCAGTGGCTCAGATCATCCATAGCACCAGTGCAGCCATGGTAACTGTATCC
This sequence comes from Florisuga fusca, assembly GCA_038090715.1. Classification (NCBI taxonomy): domain Eukaryota; kingdom Metazoa; phylum Chordata; class Aves; order Apodiformes; family Trochilidae; genus Florisuga; species Florisuga fusca. The sequence continues at coordinate 12,641,679 of JAAWXA010000027.1, forward strand.
CTGTGATCTGATGGTAGTGTTTTTGACTTGGGAAAAAAAAAAAAAAAAGTGTAAATCCACCCACATTTTCAGAGTGCTAACTGGAACAGAATAGAACAAATGCTTAAGAAACAGTAACCTGCTAAAATTCATACATCTGGCCTTAAAACTGTCTCCTGAAGTTACAGTAGTTTTTCTTTAAATGTGCAAACAAAAAAGGAAAAGTTTGCTGCTGAAGCAGTTAGTCAGCATTTTTACATTTCCAGAGTAGTAATACAGGAATTCAGGACTCATTTACACTTCAAGATTATCAGGTGATTGAGATAATAGTATAACAGATGTTGAATTGTCCAGAATCAGCCTTACAGGTCTCATTCTTATTTATCATCAGATTCAGGAGAACTTTTACTCTGCAGTCCTGCAGCAGACTTCATCTGATGTAATTTGGGGCAAAGATGGAAGAAAAAAGTCTTGGTTGCCCTGACCCTAATGGTGTGTTCCCTTTTCCCTGGCTTTGCTTGCCCTAGTGATTGACAGACTGTTTCAGTATGTGGACTTGACAGAAGAACTTCTTCCCTTCTACCAACTGCATTTATCACCTCTTAAAGTACATTTTTCATGCAAATTACTTGGCAGAAATTTTACCAGTGTCTGGGAGCCAACAGAGGGACACTGCACAGCAAGGGGTTATGCAGAGCTTTTTAGCCTCCTGTAGCACCCCTGTCAGACTGGATGGAATTTCAGTTCTGGTCCTTACTCTGGGTGTGGAAGGCTACATTTCAGCATAAAAATGTGCTCTTCAAGCAAGGTGTTTGGAACTGATAGCCACAGCATTCAAAGATTAAGTCCTAGCATAAGTGAGGCAGTTCTTACAGTGTTCTAAAAATCGCCTTGGTGATCACAGTTTATTAAAAAAAGTTTGTTAGTTGATGAATTAGAATTCTGGACTACATCAGATGCACTGATGTCTCTGTCCTCAAACTGTCTCAACCCTGCTGAATTCATGGGGGTAGACAACATTTTAAGGTCAAGTTTCTTTTTTTTTTTTCTTTTTTTTTTTTTTTTAAGGCCATTTGTTCAAGCACTTGTTTAAAGGTTTTTGGAAAGAGATGTTCCTGATTAACTTCTGTAGTAAGCCCCAAGAGGGGAGTGTTCTATGGAGGACACTTTTTTTTCCCCACCAGACATTTGGAGAGTTGTGGTAAAGAACAATCATGAGTCTTAAATCCTTTTTCACAGTGCTCTGCATTAGCATCAAATAGTCTTGTATTGCTAGACTGTGACTTCACTGAGGAATCTTTCTGGTCCTAGAATCCAGTGGAAAAAAGGAAAATGTACTTTTTTTTTGCTTAAGCACAGTGTTGTATAAAATTGCTTGCATTTCTTTTGAGTACAGTATGACCCATAAAAGGGAATAGAATTAGACTATGCAGTGGCCTTTGCTTCCTGTTACTAATTGTGATTCAGACACCTTTATTTTTCCTGAAGAGAAGCTGGTGTTCTGATAATGTTTTTGATAAACTGATTGCCCCCAGGATGGGAATGCAGTGGCTGCAAAATTAAACTGATTTTTTTTCACTGATGTTTTATACATTGCAAAAACGTACTCTTAGGTAGAAACTGTTTTACATAAGGTAGGTTATATAAGTTACTGGTCTGAGTGCATGGAGTGTGTGCTGTAAGAGCAGTGTTATCAGTAGCTTACAGCTACCAGGTTGCACAAATGCTGCCTTGGGTTCTGTAAGTGAAGAGAGCTATTTAGTTGCAGTGTTTGGACATGCATGGGAACTGTTTTAGAAGTAGGCAGGTCCCCGTCAATGCAGCATTAATGACATTTTTTTTAATCCTGGTTATGACAACTGTTCCCATAGTGGTTGACTTCTGTATCCAAAAAAGTGTAAATAAAGTTCATCAAGTTAAACTTCAGAACGGGTGCTACCATGCTGTTGCACTTCACTCATTGTGAAGAGGGATGCCAGCCTTGAGAGTTGTGCTTTGCTTTATTTTTCAGGTCTATCAGATAAACTTGTGAGCATGGATTTGTTCTAGTGGTGGTGAGTTTCTGTAGTTTTATCTTGGAATGTTATAAATATACACATGACAATACTTCTGCCTTTACATGTAATCTTCAGGTTTAAACTTCTGGTAACTTCATCATGGCCACTTGTCTCCCTGACAGAAGTACTATGTTAATGTGGCTGAATGTGAACCATCTTTGGATGTAAGAAAGCCAGATTTAAATATTATTTTAAGGAAAGAAATTCTATGTTTTCTTTTTCCTTTATCCATAGTGCAGTCTCTTTTAACATATAAACTGTGCAATGGTGGGAAACACTCTGAGCCAATAAACCATCTGTATGACTGAGTGGAAGTCATTCCTTGAATCAAGCTCTCTCTTCTTGTAGATTCCTTGGTGAGCTGAAACAGTCCTGACTGATCAGAGCATACCTTAGCAGGGTATGCAACAATACTTGCACTGCTACTATTATGTTAATTTTGATTCTACCATGTTTTTATTTTCCTATATAATCTTATTGTACTGAATTCAGAATCTCTCTGTTCTGGTGTTAAACAGTGGCATTGAGACACTTAAATTTTTTAACAGAGGAATAAAGTATCAGAAGGACATCCTGTAAAGAGGAGTAATAATATTGATTTGCATAGTTTTGCTAGCAGTTTAAAACTCTGAACAGTATCTTAAGAGTTTGTGAAGTCTTCTGGAATTGCATTCTGGAAGCTAAGCAGGCTTGCTCCCATGTGATATAACTGAGGAAGTGACATTCTTTCCCTTCTTGGAGCTCTAATTCTGAATAAAGGTTGTGCATTTGAAATGCAGAAAAGATAACCAAGGAAACCTGTAGTAGATCAAACTTAAATCCAGTAAATTTCTTTACTGTTTCTCTTCTAATTAGATACTTGATTCACAAGGGATCTACTTGACATGTAGATCTGAAGGCATAAGGATGAACACATGACCTGTGAAAGTATTATGGTTATTGTATTACATTGACCTTCAGTTCATGTGTGTGTTGATTACTAAAATAGCCTTGGAGAAAGTTGTATTTAGTTTTTGTGTACATTAAAGCTTGGAGCCTGTGATCTTGTGAATAAAATGCAAATGTGGGTTTTCATTCTGGAGCTGTTGGATAACAGAAGTGATACAAAAATAACATGGTATGCTGTGCCACAAAACCTAGTGGCCCTGGCAAAGCTAAGAAAAAGTACTTTATTGGGTGATTTTAAAATTATTTTTAAAAAATAGTATGCAAGAGTTTCTTTTAGTTCCAGAGCAATTTATTTGTAGTATGTATCTTTAGATTAACAGGCTATCTAGAAATTCATAAGCTACAGCTTCTTGCACATGAAAGGAGTTTAAATAATTATTTGGCAGAATACTTGAAATTCTTTTGTTGTGTGTTACGTTGGTTTTTTTGTTTGTTTGGGGTTTTTTTGAGTGTAAGCTAGTTTCATGATAAATTCTGATAGCAGAGCTTTGCAGCCAAATGTTAGTTACTGCCATGAATTACTGAATGTGCTGGAGCATGTTGGACTGGAGCATCTGCCCTATGAGGGAAAGCTGAGAGAGCCTGAGCTGTTCAGCTTGGAGGAGAGGAGGCTGAAGGGGGATCTCATCAGTGTTTGTAAATACCTAAAGGTATTTACCTAAAGGTGTCAGGAAGATGGGGTCAGACTCTTCTCTGTGGTGTCCAGTGGCAGAACAAGGGGTAATGGTCACAGACTGGCACACAGGAGATTTAACCTGTGCATGAGAAAATACTACTTTACTGAGGGAATCTGAGCACTGGAAAAAATTGCCCAGAGAGGTTGTGCAGTCTCCATCTCTGGGGACATTAAAAACCCACCTGGATGTGTTCCTGTGCAGTCTGCTCTAGAGGATCCTTCTCTAGCAGGGGTTAGACCAGATGATCTCCAGAGGTCCTTCTAACCACTGCCATTCTGTGAGATTCAGCACCTTTCTCATTTCACTGGGACTTTTTTTGCTGTGAGCAATATTACTCATGTTCCCCCCAAAAACCCAAACCTGCTTGAAACCTGTGTTAAAAAGCCATCTGACTGGTGGAAAGAGAAGGTGAATTTTTCTATTGGAAATCTGTCTTACAAATTCTGGAAACAGCTACAAAAGAAAGAAGCATCAATTGATAGGATGCTTTTTTTCATTTAGTTGGTATTTACCAAAGCACAAGCAAGTAGGTGTTACTGAGTTGCTTAGCAGAGTTCTGGTAAAAATAACTGCATTCTTAATGCTTGTGCATTTATTTCTCTGCAGGTTAGTAGTCAGTCAGATCTTAGTGTAACAAGAGGACAGTTATGAAGACAGAAAAGACTGCTGCAAAAAACCTGTAGTGATAGATATTTCAGATCTTCTAGATCTGAAGATGTTACTTCGTATGAAATTGCTAATAGTTTTTTTAAAAAAAATAGAAAAAAAAGTCAGGATTCATGTTAGATTCCACAATTAGGTGCAGATTGTAGAGGCAGTTGTATTTCAATGAGGCAATAGACTTTTTCTCCTTTGTCTCCTAAAAGCAAAAGGGAATATTTTAAATTAATCTGGTTTAAAAGTAAATCTTCCAGATGACAAGCTACTTTGGAATTTATTCTTGGAGTATGTTGCACTGAAATGACACATTTCTTCCTAGCAAGTTGTTCCCTTCTTCAGTTCATGTTCTTCATGTTCTTTGTTTTTCTGCAAATCAATGCCTAGTATTTGTGCAGTTTACCTATTGAATAAAACCTAGTAATAGTATTAAATTTTATTTTCTATCATTATAGGAAGAAATCTTTTTTGTCTAATTCAGTCCTGCTAGTCTGCTAATTCTGTAAATGGAAAGTTTTTTTGTAATTGCCAGGATACCTTGTAATGGGGCAAGGAGCCCAGGAGTAAAAATAATTCTATTTCTAAGCTATAGTGTTTAACAGGTAAGAAACTATTAAACTTCCCCTACAGAGTAGATTTGGCTTTCTGTATCTAGAGTTTTAAATTCAGTTTAAAGTGATTACTGAATGCTCTAAATTTTTAGTGTCCCTGATGTAATTTACCTTCTTTCTGTATGTTCAAATTTACTATCCATTTAAGCAGCTCTTCTTTATGTATTTTTGACTTTTATGACTGTTCTTTCCCTTTCCTCGTGGCTTTTTTCTGACTAATTTCTGCCTGTCTGTTTCTAACTGTCTTTTAACCCACCCTGCTGTTGCCCTGGCTTCTTTCTGCTCCTGTCTTTCCTCTTAGAGTGAGAATCAAAACTCATCTCAACACCCTGCTTTGGTTATTCTGTTTGTTTGACAGGGAACATATTTAAAGTGTTTTGGTTTTGTGCCAGGAGGTTTATCTGCCCAACCTCCAATTCTTTGGAACAGTTTCAAAGCTAATGTGTGGAGAACTGACATGCATTAGCTATGATGATGTTAACCACTATGAGTTAGTCTTTTGCAATTTAATTTTTGGTGCTAAACTAAATGCTTTAGTGTAAAATTGTCTTCTGGGTATCTGTGCATTGTTTAGCTTGCTTTTTATAATACAAAGCCATCTGCTTTTCTCAGTACATAGATATCTTCGTTTCCATTTTGAAGATAATTGAAAGAATTTAACATATGAAGAATCTTAACTGAATTCTGTGACCAGTGACATTTTAAATGTGTAAATGTTTGACTGTTTAAGTGGAGTTTCTAGAAAATTATTCACCTTTTCTGCTTGGCAGGGGAGATCAGTGCCTGCAGTTATTGCAGGTAGTTAAGATCTACATTTATTAATACTTACTAACCTGTGGTTTGGGGTAAATGTAAGCATTGACAAGGGATACACTTGTTGCTTGGTATAAAATCTCTCGTATCCTAATTATGAACTATGAATTTTGATTTTTGAACTTTTGCTGGATGGTTATGACCTCTGAGTCGGGTCTTTGAGTAAACATTCACTAGTTTGGACTTTTTTGTGTACTTCATGTCAAAGCAATCGATGGTTGGAACATGCAGTCATAATAGGGTGTGTGTGTACGTCATGGATATGTATTATCTATGTTATGTAAAAAATATAGGTCTCATCCAGAGTGCAACTCATCTAAAAGTGCAACAAGTCTGTATAAATAAGGAAGCCTAGTATGAAGAATAAGGATGAAAGTGTTTTCACTTGTTCTACAACCACTGCAGATTCCCTCTTCCCTTGTCTGACAGGCGTGTGAAAGTCCCTACTTTGTAGATAATTTGCCTCCTGGTTGGGGGGAGGAGGCAGCAGCAGCAGCAGTTAAAGAGGATGTTATGAAAATTGCTGTCTCCATACAGTTTTGTGGTGCTTTTCTCTCAGAGCCAAGAAAAGACCACCACACAGTGTCTCTTTGTTGCATTTCATTCAGGAGTGTGTAGTTACTCTCTGAAAGTGTATCTGTTACCTCAGGAACAGATGTGCTGTAAGTAAGTATAATGGCTGGAAGGAATTGGATCTGTAGTACAAGCTTAAATAGTACAATAGATGAAAACACTGAAGTGTTTCTCTTGTAATCCAAAAACATTGTTTGGTGACTCAGCAATTCTTGATGGTATTTAGAAGCTGCAGTCTTGTGGGGTTTGGGGTTTTTTTGTATGTGAATGAAACTTTACCTGCAGGTAGTTTAACACTAAAATGTTTCTAGCTTATATACAAGGAATACTCCTCCACAGTTCCTGAATCTTACATCTTGATGATGGTAAGGTCTTACTAATATTCTTATAGAATCAGAATGGTTTGGTTTTGAAGGGACCTTTAAAGATCATTTAGTCCACCCCTGTGCAGTAAGCAGTAACATCTTCAGCTGTTACCAGGTCACATACAAGCCCTATGCAGTCTGATCCTGAGTGTTTCCAGGGGTGGGGCATCTACCAGCCTTCTGAGCAACCTCTGCCAGTGTGTTTCATCACCTTGACCAGTCTTTGTCTTTTTCTGTTTAAAGCAGTTACCACTTGTCCTATTAAAAAGTCTGTCCCTGCTTGAGTCCCACTGATGTATTGATAGGCCACAAAAAGGTCTCCCCAGAGCTTTCTCTTCCAGGCTTAACAACTCCAACTCCCTCAGGAGATGTCTTCAACCCTTGGAATGTTTTCATGGCCTTTCTGTGGGCCTGCTGTAACAGGTCCATGTCTCTCCTAGTGGGGTCCTCAGAGCTGTGTGTGGTACTGCAGCTGGGGTCTCATGAGAGCAGACTAGTGGGGGACACTCACCTCCCTCTGCCAGATGGTCATGTTGCCTTTGAGGTAGCACAGGATACAGCTGGCTTTCTAGGTATCAAGCACACATTGCCAGCTCATGTCCAGGTTCTCATCCACCAGTATCCCCGTGCTGTGGGATCTCTGTTCTTATAATTCTTGGAATCGAAGAGCCTCGAAGCTGAGGGAATTTTAGGCCAGTTGCCAGAGTTTCTGTACTCCTAGGGCTTGGGACAAAAGTCAGTGAATTGGCTCACAGTGTCATGACTCTGGCCATGCATGTGGTCACATTAGTCTTCTGGAAGTTGGAGGGGCTGTAACTGGAAAAATCCCTTCATGTGGGAGAAGGATGAGAGTCAAGAGGCTGAAGACACCTTTCCTGGTGATTGATCAGCTGTTCTGTTCTGCTGCCCCTTGGACACAGGGACTGCCCTCCACCTCCCCTACTGTGTCAGGGGTCCATCCCCCTCTTCATTCCATAAATGTGGTCCCCGGAATGAGAGTGGCAGCAGTGTTGCAGGATGGTTCAGCATCTTCAGTGGCCTCCCAGCCTCTGCACAGCTTCACAGTGGCTCAGAATGGGCATTGCATCCAGAGATCCCCCAAAGGGAGCAGCAGCCAGTCTGGGCAAGGTCTCCAAGCACTTAATAAAATAATTACTGATTGGTTTTGGTTCCCTTTCAGTATCTTTTCCTAGCTTGCTTTGTCTAGGGACTTCAAACAGGAGCTTATCTTTGTAGCTAATAATACAAGGAACCTTGCTGCTTTAACTGAAAAGAAATGTATTTTCAAATAGGTTATTTGGCAAGTATTGTCTCTGTGTTATTTGAAGTATTTGGCAATAAAATTAAGGAATAGTTAAGAGCAGACTTCTTATACTACTTTAAAACCATATTGTTTTAAGGGGAGAGAAGGTAGAATTCCTTCTTTTTCCTCTGAACTCTCAGTGAAGAAGTAACAATTTTAAAAAATCTCATATACAACACACTTACTTTGCTATTATTGCATTAATTAAATGTATCAGTACTTAATTTTCCCACCTAACAAGTCTTGGGATATTTAACTCTTTGAGGAATTGTCAAAGGTCTGGCTCAGTCTCTAGGCAGTTTAAAAAGTAGCCTCTAGAGGGTCTTGCTATCAGTTTGGGTGACTGCCTCTAAAATATTGGTACACACTTGTGTGTCAAAAGCTTTGATTTTGAACACTCCGTTGGTTTCCTGTGTCAAAATAACACTTGATAAATGCTGTGTGGTGTCTTAACTATTGTCTATCAATTGGAGAAAGGGGGGGGGAGGAAAAAACCAAAACCCAACACCTGGAAACTAGTTAAATATACTGCGGGACTGACTACACAGAGTGCTGAAGCAAGGACTGCTTTAGAAAAAAGCCCAAACTTAGAACATAACTGAATTTTCTTTATGTACCACCATTTTTTCTTAGCATAGGGTTCAAATGCACAGATTAAAAAAAATCAGTTCCTTTTGTACCACTACTTTTTCCATTCTTGAAACACACCCTAAATTATGTAGCCTACTTCAGAAAAACAGGTACATATTTAACAGAATCTTCAGCTTTACACTGATACCCTTTTAAAAACAGGGTTTTTTTTTGAAAAATGAAGCTGGGTGAAACTGCTGTAAAATCTGCAGTTACTACTGAAAGATCTGTGTGCTTGCTTTTAACATCTGGTGGTTCAGCTGGGCAGCTGAGGTCCTTGAAGTTTTCTTCCCATGTGCCTGGATTCCCATGTCTGCTTGTAGCTACCAATATTCAGCTGCTGGGTAGAAGTATGAGGTTCCAAGTTGGAAATAACTCCCTGCAAAGTATGTTTCTCATTTTTATTTTACTTAAGAATTACACTTAAAGGTTAACTTCAATGCAGCTTACTAGTTTTCTTGCTGAAGGGACTTCTGAATGCTTTAAAGTAATAAGTGTTTGGTAAAAGGTTCAATGAAGGAGACATTGTCCAAAATTAAAACTACTTTTGGAGTATATGACAAAATCATAGTTAGGTTCTTGTCTTTATGTTTGTGCCTGCAGACAAGCTGCAGCTTACAGAAGTATTGTTACAGCAGAATTGTGCAGCTACAGTCTTTGGATTCTCTACATGTACTTGCAGCTGATGCACAGCAGTAATTAACACACTGAGTGAATCCTTTACACTTGGAGAAGCAACCTTGTTCAAATGAGTACTGATCAAGGCTATGCCACCTTCAGTTGTAAGGAAAGAAAAGTTTCTTTTACTGTTCTCTTGAATCTGTAGCATCTCTTTCAAGCCACTTAAATTCTGCATTCAGGGACCGTATGATACTGTGTCAGAGGATAAATGTCATTTAAAAGCCCTGTTTTGAAGAGGAGAGAATGCAGCAAAGCTTTTATTGAGCTTAGTGAGATGTGATCACAGGATTTTATTTGATCTATTGGAGACTTGAAATATTCTTTTCTGATAGCAGAGTTGTATCAGTAGCAGCTTGCAGGGTGTCTTAGAGGGATGGAATGAGCATGGAGGTGGCAAATAATTTTTTAAGGAAAGGTTAAGTTGCTTGTCTTTATACATTTCTCTCATACCCTTTTCCAGCGTTTAGTGGTTGTGGTCACTGTCCTTTTGTGTGCTTGCATAGGATACTTTATTCTTCTTTGTTCTTCCTCCTGTGTCAAGTTTGTGGAAGGAGAGAGTAGACCCTGTGTTCAAATCAGCTCCAGCATTTTGTGGGCTGCCTACAAGTTAAAATTACTGTGTTACTCCCACCTTTAGAGGTGTTTCTTTTTTCAATTGTAGAGTTGGTACAAAAGGTTGGGAAGAGCTAATTCAATAAAATGAAACCCAGTTATTCATTATTTTTAAAATGTAAAATAGTATGGTCTTTTTGGGTAAGTGAAACCCTGGAGCTGCTTAAATTTATCTTTGGATGTTAGAACATTGGCTGTTGCTAAAGATAAAAAATCACTATGGAGAAATCAGTCACCTTTAATGAAGCTGATTTAGTAGCTTCTGCTCATCAGAATCTGCTGTTGTGTACATTTGGGGTTGAAAGCTATGAAATAGTACTGTGAAGTCATACTACAAATACTGCTGAAGTGGATTTGTAAATGTAATGCTTTGTCTGTCTTCTCCTTATCCAGACCAGCATGTTTTGGAAATTTGATCTCCATTCATCATCCCACATAGATACACTTTTAGAGAGAGAAGATGTAACACTGAAGGAGTTGATGGATGAAGAGGATGTTCTGCAAGAGTGCAAGGCTCAGAATCGCAAACTGATAGAGTTTCTGCTGAAGTCAGAATGTTTGGAAGACCTGGTTTCATTTATTATTGAAGAGCCACCTCAAGACATGGATGAAAAAATCCGATATAAGTAGGAAAACTTTTGGTGATTGGGGAGACTTGGGAAGGTGGAAAGAGGGGAAACTCACTCCAATTACTTTGAGTGTGTTTTAAATCCCTGTGTGTAGTACAGTAGTGATATCTTCACAGAAAGTTTGTTTCCAGTGGGCTTTGTAGAACTTTTAAGTAAATCATTCTAATATTTACATATATTTCAAATGGAAGCCTCTTACCTACAAGTGCTGTCCACTAACAGGAAAAATAAATTCAGAGCTTGCATGAAGAATCTTGTAGTTGCCATTATTAAGAAAACAGTTGAACAATATCACCTATTTGAGTAATATGCTTAAATGCTTAGCTTTGCTTTAATGCTGAATAGTAAGATGTTTGAATAAGCTTATTAGAAGGTCTCTAGCACTCATTGGAAAATATTTCATGTTCCTGTTTTTTTTTTTCGTAAACCAAATACTGTGTAATTGCTGGTGTTTTCCTTTGCAGAGCTAGAACTGTAAGAATTGGATGTGGATATGACTTCAGCTAGTTTGCTGAGAAGATTCAAAGTCATAGCAGTTCATATAAAAAGCAGTTCTTCAATTTTTGGTCTATTTTAGAGTTGGTGTAGAAAACAGTATGTTAAAAAATAATATGAAATGAGCATTTCATCATTTCTGGTAAACCAAGCCTCCTGTGTTTCTAGAGAAATGTGGAATTGAAGCATCTTTCACTTAGAAATCTTAAACTGCTTATGCTGTCAAAATTTCCTTTAGTGTGAGTGAGTGGTAATACTCTCAAATGCAGGAAATTACTAGCTAGTTTTGCAGGTTTTGTCAGACTTTGACTAGTTTGCTGAGCTTCTACATAATAGCAATAGCTGTATCTATATATAAAAAAAGATGAAAAAAATGTGTATCTATATAAAAAAATCCTGCAGCTATTCCTTCTAACCTTTTGTATATAATCCCTGTTACATGAGAAAGCAGCAAAAATACTGCTCCCAGCCCCAGTGTCCCTCCTGTAATATCAGTCTGCTTCTTTGTAACTAACATCTTTCCCTTCAAAAAAAAGGTGGCTTCTAAAATGAGAGTTTAGTACTTGAACAAACGGATTTAACAATAGATCTTAAAAGGAAAGCCTCTTTCCCCACTGAGCTAGTATTGTCCTGTTGCTACTGAATAACAGAGTAGTTTATTAAATGACAGGGCAGAGCATGTAGGCTGAATTTGCAGTTAATGTTATCTTGCAGTAGTTTGCTGCAGACCAGCCCTGACTGATATCTTGTTTGGAAGCCTTACCAGGTTCTGAATTCAGAGCTGAACGCATGAGTGCTTTGAAGTATGGGTGGTAGATGTCATTTTTCTTTTTCCACAGATATCCAAACATATCTTGTGAGCTGCTTACATCAGATGTCTCGCAGATCAATGATAGGTTGGGAGAAGAAGAATCCTTACTTATGAAACTATACAGCTTCCTCTTAAATGAATCTCCTCTAAACCCTTTACTGGCCAGTTTCTTCAGCAAGGTGCTAAGTATTCTTATAAGCAGAAAACCAGAACAGGTAAATACTTACATCCTTTCCAATTTAACATGTGCTTTAATAAAACTGTAGTACTTAACAGTGCTGCTTTGCAACTACATGTTTTAAGGAGTAGCAGTGAGTCAAAAAAAAAAAAAAGAGCATTCAGCTTCCATGCTAGCTGAAGGCACTCACTTCTGTTATGGTATGCAGAGGATTTTAAAAACAGTTGAGATTTGTCTGACCTATTTGTGCAGTGTGTGAGTGCTTACCTTTTGGCTTGGCTTAGTTCAGTATACTATATAGTGATACTTGCATTAATTGCTGTTAGAGGTGAAGGTAAGTGAACTGAATCAGTGTGAGTGGGTCCAGTTTAGCATGAAGAATTATGATATAACAAGTTGGAGAGACATTTGGAGCCCTTGTTCAGAAATACCATACTCTGCTCCTGTGACTCAGTACTGCAGGCAGCTGCAATGGCTGGTTCTTGTACCTGAGCACATTGAAGTTTGTGGTACTCTTCTGTACCTTTAATTTAGCAAACTCTGTATTGTTAAGGTTTTACTCAGTCAGGCTTTGCTCACTGAGCAGGAGTGATAGTTATTCATAGTTTATGGTCAGCAAGCTGGGCTTGAAAGGGGGCCCAAGACACACTGCACATAGTGTGGATCTGTCCTGAGCCACTTCTGCTACTCTACACGTGTACATTATTTTATCCTGTCCTGAACCACAAGTTTAAAGTGGCAAAAACTTCTGTAAGTTCTCATTTTTTCCATTTGTTAGAAGAAACTTAAAGTGGTTGGAGTATTACCATGTAATTTACCAAGCAAATGTAATCTTAATTCTTTCTAATTTTTAGATTGTGGATTTTTTAAAGCGGAAACATGATTTTGTAGACCTCATAATTAAGCACATAGGGACCTCTGCTATCATGGACCTGTTGCTCAGGCTGCTGACTTGCATAGAGCCTCCACAGCCCCGGCAAGAAGTGCTAAATGTAAGTATAATGTCTCAAAGGGTTTTTATCTGACACATGTGAACTGCAAGATGTTTGCTTGTTTTATTAAGATTATTTCTTAAATGTGCTGAAATTAGGTGGGTAAGGGTTTTTTTGCTTGTAGCTGCCAATACTTTTCCAGTGCAGCCCCTGTGCTAGTGGGTGTAACTTAGAAACTGAGTGGCTGGTCTCTTTTCCAGGCCTTTATCTTACAACTAGCCATTACAGTTTTAAAAATATTTTGGACCTTTTTGAATACTTCTTAGCATCAGAAAGCTTATTTATTTATTTTGAGCCTTTATACATAAGGCTTTATCTTTTTACAGTTGCTCAGAAATACTAATTTTACTTATTTTCATTGTTCTCTGTCCTTGTTTAGAAATATTGACAGTATGACTCCTGGCAACTGTCAAACCACTTATTTTAATTTTGTTAATTCATCTAATTCACATACATAACACACTAACACTCAAACACTTTTACAGTGGCTAAACGAGGAAAGAATTATCCAGAGGCTTGTGGAAATTGTACATCCATCTCAAGATGAAGATGTAAGTATTGGTCTGATTCTGAGTTCAGCAGGTTGGTGTATAACACAGTGTAGAGTTCTGTTGAAGATCCTCCTGAAAGATCCCCTTTTGCTACTTATATGTTTGGGTTTGTGTGGCTGTTGTGGCAAGCTGAATCAGGTTTCTGATCTGACTGTAAGCTCCCTTTTTGGTTGTCAGATCAGAAAGATAGATAAATGGGAGGAATAGGAAAACAGAACTGGGGGAGTGGGAGTGATTTTCCTAGTGGTATCTGCTAGCTTGAAAGATCTACCAGTTTTCTTCATATTGTTCCCTTATTAATTTTACATGGGCAAGTGGTAGCTGCTTCTGTTAGCAGCTGTAGCCTGTGGTAGTGTTAGGTCTGGCTGTATAGCATCCTGTTTAACTGTTGCCTGTTTGCTTTTTTCAGTAAGCTGTTTTCAGTATTTCAGTGTGACCAGTTGAGGGAGGGTATATAGTTTTTCCTCCCCCCATCCCCTTCCCTGTCCCTTCCCTTTTTTTTTTTTTTTTTTTTTTTCTTCACTCATTCCCCTTTATCAGATCCTGGTCAAAGCCTTATGCATCCTCAGTGTTGTTTCAGGATTCAGTTCTAACTTTTTGTCACCTTAATTGTCTCATGCCTCAAGATTTTTTAGTCATAAGGTTTAGTAATGGCATAATGTCCAAGTTGAAACTTTCACCTTTTTTTATTGGAGGCTTTCAGTCCAGCATGTTGTTACTCCTACAGTGAAAATCTGTTTTTCTGTTCCAGAGGCATTCAAATGCATCACAGTCACTCTGTGAAATTATTCGTCTGAGCAGAGACCAGATGTTGCAAGTACAGAACAGTTCAGAACCAGATCCACTGCTTGCAAGTCTAGAGAAGTAAGTTGGTTTGCTGAATTTGTTTTTTATTGTCAGTTCATAAAAAAACAGTTTTTAACTTTTGACATGAAAAAATCTTTAGAAATGGCAAGCCTTGCTTTTCATGTGAAATTTCATGGTTATCTGTCTGTGAAATTTTGAAATAACTCCACAAGTAAGCAGTCTACCTGGAGGACTTCCTTGATGGAGGGGATTTTATCACAAAAAAGGATTTCCTATACTGCCAAGAGTTAGTGGAATCAAACATGGGGAGGTCAGCTTGATGCCACAGAGAGTATGCATGGGAGACTTCGGCACTGGTCTCTTCCTTGTTGGAAGGTAATCTAAGCATGTGTTTTGGCCAGAGAATATTCCCCTGGCTTATCTTCTTTTTGCTAGTTACATGTTTAGGTTTGTGTGGCAGTTACAGCAAGCTGAATTGGGTTTTTGATCTGACTGCAAAATCCCTTTTCCTAATGTTGGTTGTCAGGTCAGAAAGCTAGATCAATGGAAGGAATAGGAAAATAGGATTGATGGAGTGAGAGTGGGAGTGATTTTCCCAGTGGTACCTGATAGCTGGAAAGATCTACCAGTTTTCTTCCTATTATCCCCTTACTAATTTTACATGGGCAAGTGGTAGCTGTTTCTGTTGACACCTGTTAACATGGCTTTTTTTTTTCAGGCAAGAAATCATAGAGCAGCTGCTGTCTAATATTTTTCATAAAGAAAAAAATGAATCTGCAATAGTCAGTGCAATCCAAATACTATTGACCTTACTTGAGACAAGGAGACAGACGTAAGTATCACTTTGCTGAAGTTATGCCTGTGAAATTTAACTCATCTACTGTTCAGCAGTAGAAACTGTCTTCCATGTCTTCATGAGTTTGTTTCTGAATACAATTAATAGAGTAAATTTCTGCAGTGCAATGAATGGATGCTGAATCTTTAAAAAGTTACCTGGAATTTTATTATGACTTCACTTTGACAAACTGCTGAACAGATCTCTGTGATATCTCCAACTTGTTTGTTTTGTCCAGGCTTAGATGAGTGAAGCTCTTTTGTCTGCCTCAACCAAGGTTAATAACAGCTGTAATGTTTAATCTCAGAATCATAACAGACATTTCAAACACAGTAAACCCAAAAATACTAGGACTGGTGTTTAGAAAAATCTTGTTCAGTGCTTACTTCACGCTTCTATTTTCAACCTTATGTTTTTATATGCATCTTCATTCTTTTCACATGCCTTCAGAACTGTGATGCTCTCAAAATGGTACCTTAAAGATGTTTCACAGCTAGTTTTGATAGTAATGATCAGATTTTGCTTTTTGTGTGTGTTAGATTTGAAGGCCATACAGAGATCTGTCCTCCAGGCATGAGCAATTCAACATATTCCATCAACAAAAATGTTTTAGAAGCCATAAAAGCAAGACTTTCATCCTTCCATGAACTCCTGCTTGAGCCTCCAAAAGTAAGTGAAGCCTGTTACCAAATCAATTGAAATAAAGACTATTTTAGGCAGCTTATGAAAACAAACAAAACCCATTTTGTACAATTAAGCAAACTCTTGGACTCCTGTGCCTGTTGTTGAACTTTGCTGCTCATTATTGTTGTCCCTGAACCAATCTGTTGTGCTAATTGAAGTGATTTTTCAGCTTGAACTTTGCTGAATTGGCAGAATAGTCTTGACACAATTTTCTCTGGAAGCAATGAGTAGAGATTTGCTATCTGTTCTCAAGGTGGATCCTGATTCCTGCTTGGAAATCCTGAATTTCAGAGGAAATTCAGAGGAATTCAGAACCCTGTGTATGCTTCACTTGTTTGGAACTTTGGCATGGCCCATGTGAGGCCTGCACAATTCCTCTTAGACTTGTCAAGGATCCAATTAAACCAGTTCCAAGGCATGCTCCCTGCATTTTAGGCATGTTAAGTTCTTGGTGCTTTTTAACTGTTTTAGGCAGTTTACCTATCCTGTGCTGTTGCAAAAGGTAAATACAAGATGTATAAATAGGATGTTCACATATGATACATTTTTATTTTTCCACTGCACCTTAAACTGGGTGCCACAGTCCATAAGAGAGAAGGACCAATGCACTAAAGTGGAAAAAAAGGACCTAGTAGGATATGGGTCATCTTTTTTCTGGTGTAAGGGTGATGCTGGTCAGGCAAAAATGACAGTCCAGAATTACAGAAGGCAGTTTGTACTTTAAGGTAGGAAGATGTTTTCGTTATGAAAAACCCTGCTTATCATATAATTGCTCCTAGATTTTTAGCTCTCACAGTAGGTACTACCACATTTTTCTTACTGGCTTAGTAAGAACTGACTGGCTAAGTAACTGACTTAGTTCTGAGACCCTTCTAATTTGTTAACCAGCTGAAATTTCAGTGTAAGAACCATGAAGTTTAATTGTAATGCAAGGACCTGTTAGAGTATGGAAGGAGATTCTTGATACTTTGGAAGTAAGCAAAGACTACAGATAGAGCTTTTTTCATGTGTAACATAAGACACCAGAGAAGCTTGTTTCTTAATGAAATTGTCTACAGGTATATGAAGTTGGGGTTGTGAAGTGTCAGGGTTTAACACTGTCCTGGCAATGAAACCAAATAACATCTGCTCTCCATTAATCCCCCTCAATTCCCTGATAAAGAAAGGAGAGAGAATAAGGGAGAGAGACTTCAGGGTTGGAAACTAAACTACACAGCTTTAATGAAACAGTAATGATAAAAAAGGAAAAACTACTGAATCTATGCAAATATACAGGAAAATTGATCCCACGTTCCTCCCCCCTCTCCCCCAATAACTCTCACATCACCACTGAGGCTGCAGGGCAGCCCTGGGACAGTCCAGGCTGGAATCCTGGAGTCAGCAGCAGTCAGGAGCTGGAGGCAGGAACACACAGGTTCAGGCTGGAATGGATCAGGAGCACAGGCAGAGGAAGGGATGGAATCCTCCCAGGATGCTGAAGCAAACAGGGACAGGTGAAAAAGAGAGGAAAGGATGGGGAAAATGAAGGAAGGGAAGGGGTTGTACCCTCATGATCCCTCAAATTTATACTGACCATGATGTGTATAGGATGGAATAACCTGGTCAATTTTAGTCATTTATCTTGTCTGCTCCTTCCTAAAGGAGGGCTGCAGGTGTGACCTCTTTACTCCTTTTTTCCTTCCAGAGGGCAAAATATTCCTCAGAACTGAGCAGTGCCCTTGGCTCTGCACACCAGTCTCTGGCTGTAACTATAAACATCCAGTGTTATCAGTCCCAGGAGCAGACACTGTCTGAGAAACTTGCTGTTAATTTCAACAAGTGCAGCTGCTTACAAGAGACTTTGCTGAAAGCAAAAGTAGAAGACAGAAAATTACCTTTATCCTGGCCCAAACCAGTACATGAAGGCATCACAGTATGTTTTAGAGTCTGTCCACCTATCCATTTTCTGTATATTGTAGCTGTACAGGGATTAACCAATGAGAAGCATATTCTAGGAAGTATCTACTAATTTCATTCAAGGTTGGACAGAATGCATCTGCTTTGAGATTGTAGAAATCAGATTTTACAGTGTTGCTGATCTCCTGTGGCTGTTTTTAGTGTGTCCTGCCCATGGGGTTAAAATAAGCTGCAGTGTTCAGGAATATAAATTGCTTTTCTTTGCCAGGTGAAGGTAAGACTGTTGCTCAAGGAACAATAGTATGTATTTTTAAGCCCTACTTCATGACATAAGCAGTATGTCATTGTGCATAGTAAAAATGAGCTTTGTTTCAAAGATGTGTTAATGGGTTTTTTATATAAACACCTTTCTTTTTCAGAAAAGTGTCATGAAGACTACCTGGGGTGTATTGGATCCACCTGTGGGAAATACACGTTTAAATGTGATTAGATTAATATCTAGCCTTTTGCAGACAAATACAAGCAGTGTGAATCAGGAGCTTATAGAGCTTAACAGCATAGGAGTAGTACTGGTAAGAACCTGATGCTGCCATCTTGATTTTTATGGATTGCTCTTGAGATCTTGTCTGCTTTTTCTGTCACTCCAGATAATTTGTACTGTGTTTTCCAGTCTTAATTTTTCAGACTATTTGTTTTGTGGCTTCCCTTGCACTGTTTAAGAACTTTTGTTGTTGGAGTTTACTGTTCAATTCATCTGTGTGAATCCAGGATTTTCCCCTGAACAGTTGAATAGTTCTTCTGCTTTACCTTCATAAATACATGCAGTGCTTTTCTTAACAAGGTTATTATTTTCTCAAGTTTTCAGCCATGTTCAACTGCTGTTTTCATTCTCTCCCTAAGCTGTTCCCTCAAAAAAGCTTGTTCCCTCTCAAGCTTGTCAGGACCCCCCCTAAATGGCCTCCTTTTCGTCCACTGTATTGACCTCACCAGACAGCTTGGTGTAGTCAGAAAACCTGTGTAAGGCATTTAGAGTTCTTAAATTGCATTTAGATTACATGAGGTAGCCATCTGCAATAAAAAGTAAATCAGTAGATGGAAGGTTGAAAACAGGTGAAGAGGGGTTTGAAAAGAATCTCACTGAAATATGGAGCACACTTTAAATGGTCTTGCAGGTGTTGGAAGGTTAGCTGAACTCAAAATATTACCTGAATCTGGGATTCTCTGGGCTGCAGATAGCAAAAAGAATTTAAGTGGGGTGTGTCATCCCTCCCTGTCTCTGAAAGTGCATTATTGGTTACCCCAGGATCAAGTCAGTTACAGTTGAGTTTTTATTATGATCTAGTATGATAGTCCTGGTGTTCCAATAATAGCAAGCACAAGATGTAATGGTTTTGTAGGTTGCAGATTTTTTCATGCACAATAATACTTCTTATAAAACTTCAGAATCTTTATTTCCAGTGTAGTCATTCACATGACTTGCTGGAATGATACTACTGGTAATGTTTAATGAAAAGACTTTGTTTTCTGTAAAGCTTGTTGTATTTGTTTTTCAGGACATGTTCTTTAAGTACACATGGAATAACTTTTTGCATACTCAAGTAGAAATCTGTATTGCATTGATTCTTGCAAGTCCTCTTGAAAATACAGAAGATGTTGCAATTACAGATCAGGATTCCACTGGGGACAATCTCTTACTGAAACATGTAAGTTGTAGGGGCTGGGGAATCTCTTGAACTTTGTTGTCTTCAGGCTACCATAGCAGTTACACAATGTTGGGGTATATTTTATTTAAGGGTATAGAAGGAACAGGAATATTTATCTGTTTGCTTGCTTTCTTTCTTTCTTTCTTAAAATGTCAGTTCAGGGTGTTAAACCCGTAAGTGCTGTAAGGTAGATTTTAGCCTTCCCAAAGTGAGCATTTGTGCAGATTTGCCAGTGTTTGTATTCCTGGAAGATCTTACTTTTAAGAAATAAAATTTCTGCTTCATTAGGTTGATTCTGCTATTATTCAGCAGCTATAAAGAGAAGAAGAATAATGAATGTTTAGCATTTAGGGTTTTATCAGAAATTTTAACTGCTGCTTCTGAACTGTAAATGCTGTAATCAAAGTATTTATCCTGAACCTGCAATTAGTTTTCTTGTAAGCTTTAGTGTCTGTTAAAATGAACTGTAAAATGCTTAATAGTATTCAACTGTACTGTTACTAAGCATATTTTGTCTTTTTTAATAGCTTTTCCTGAAGTGCCAATTGATAGAACGAATACTTGAAGCGTGGGAGATGAATGAGAAGAAACAGTGAGTAACTGATTTTCTCATTGGGTACAATTGGATGTGTAAGAGCTGAATTGTGAAATTAATACATAACCAATTAATAACTTATCTGACCAGTTCTAAAAAAAACTTGTATGCTAATATTTG
The DNA here is from genome assembly GCA_038090715.1 of Florisuga fusca. Taxonomy (NCBI): domain Eukaryota; kingdom Metazoa; phylum Chordata; class Aves; order Apodiformes; family Trochilidae; genus Florisuga; species Florisuga fusca. Next base: position 12,661,881 of record JAAWXA010000027.1, read on the forward strand.
GATTAAAGTTTTCTCTCATGCCTCGTTTTGGTAGCATTCAGAAGTTGTTTCTGCAAACAATGTTTCATCTTGCATTGACCATAACATAATTTGTTACCTCTGATGGTGGAAAATCAAGTAATGTGGTTTGTGTTAGCATAACATAAGCTACTTCCTGAACTGCTGTCATGTACAGAGATTTCAATAAGGTTTGAGAGTTGTCTAGCTAGTTGACTGAGTGGGTCTTAACTTTTTTTCACTTAAAAAGCACAAAACTTTAAAAAGCTGACACAGCACATCTGTGTAGCCTGCAGCTAAATGCTAGAAATTCAGGCCAAGCTGGAGCTCTCACTCTTTGGTTGGATCTAGAATGGCTTCAGCTGATCATAGCCACTCAAAGCACTAATATAAAAACTGGTTAAAAACTCCTGTTTCTACAAAGCAGTTCTGTCACGTTGAAATTCTCAAATGCCTTGTAACTCAGACTCCTTGTAATGCACGTAGATGTCATTCCTAAACTTCAGGAAGGCAGTGATCCTAACCTAAATTTTGATTGGTCATTCCAGCTCTGCATGCTGGCTGTACTGTTAAGAAACTTCTGCAGTACTAGAGCAGACTTAGGTTTTAAGAATTCTTTTGTCTTTTCTATCATGGACTCAAAGTGTTGAGACAATGTTCAGTGTATAAGGGTTCTGAAGAATAATCTCAGCAACAATTTTTCTGAAAAACTGTAGCTCTGTTCTTAATTTTGTCTTTAAATTGACAATACTATACATAATTTTTTTCCTAAACACACAAACATGAAAACAGAAATCTCTGTTCAGGTACTCTGCACTTCTGGGTAGTTTACATGCTTGGTAAGTCTGCTAAACTGTCTCACTGTAGCTCACCCAGTCAGTATCCTATATTGTCAGTTAATTTTGTGAGCGTTTGATTTTAGGATCCAACTCTTCTGCTTAAAAACCCCCTTCACTATTTGTCTTGTGTACCTTCTGGGCTCCATAACAAAATGCAGTAGTACAGAGTGTGGGCAGCTGCATTACTTTTATCTCTTGCAGGGCTGAAGGAGGAAGAAGACATGGCTATATGGGTCATCTGACAAGGATAGCAAACTGTATTGTGCACAGTACAGATAAGGGGCCAAACAGTACACTAGTCCAGCAGCTCATTAAAGGTAATATTAATGGTCTTAAGACAAAAGTCTTTGTGACTTTCATTATCAAATTGTGAGGAGATTAATCAGATGTAATTTGAGACACCTGTTGAATAAAAGAAGAAAGTACTGATTCTTTCTGACTCATTCATTTTAAAATGAGCCATCCTTAAACACATAATTTAAGTCTTTTTCTCAAACAGTATCGAAACTCCCTTAATTAAATGTCAAGAAATGCTGACATGCTTAATTTGGATTTGTTTGCTAGCTGGAGTAGTCCTTATGGATATAGGAGCACGTATGTGTTGGCAATAGTTCTTGTAGAGAAGAAGAAAAGAATTAGAAATTGATGCTCCATTGCTGATAGTGTCAAATTGGAAATTCTTTGTCTCCTTCCCTAGAGCTCCCAGAGGAGGTCAGAGAACGATGGGAGACATTCTGCACAAGCTCTTTGGGAGAAACTAACAAGAGAAATACAGTGGACCTGGTAAGATATCAATGGAAAAGATATCAAAATTGCTGAGAACTAAAACTGCAGGTGTCAACTGCTTTAGGTGCACTATGTAAATGAACCTATGTAAGCTTAATGGGAAAATGTTACCTTCATCCCCCTGCATGTGTTACTGACATTGCCCAAGTCAAGTGACTCTGCATACATTTGCTGTGCACCTCTCATTTCTTCTGCACATGGAAAGTGATTGCACTTTTAGAAGAAAGCTGAACTCAAGTAGAATCATGAGGAGATGTAATTGCCTTAAGCATACAGTTAAAGAGTAATCACACAGACTTCAGGAAGCAAGAGTGTCAGCAGGCAAATTCATGAATTTTCTGCAGAAATGCATGTGGCTTCACTTTCACTGTGTTAATTGAGCAGAAGGAATACTAGACCATTAAATTTGCTGTTCCAGCATAATATTGCAACCAGATCACAATGCTAATGTTATGTGTGGTAGTAGAGGCAATAGGAAATGAATCTGAAACTGTGCAGCATGTGGACAGACCAAGTAAGGTACAGATGGTATTTTATCCATGAGGCTATGAATGCTAAGAAGTTCATAGTGATTGTAGAATAGTATTTTCCTCTTGTTAGAAACTGGTTCTTGCTCAAGGCCAAGAGAAGAATAATCTAATGAAGCAGAATTCATAGATAAAATAACATTTATTTAGTGTTTAGTAATTGGCTCTTTAGATATGTAACTATTTACTTCGATGCATTTGCTATAATGACAGTAAAACCTCATTTAAAACATATTTCCAAACTCTGCAGTATTCATTTGAATAGAAATACAAAGCATTAAAATGAATTCTTGTATCTGGATAATACTGTGCCTTTGAATTTCTAAAGTTTTTTCTTATGCTTGCATGATCAGCCCTCATGAGCTTTGAATTAGCATTTAGTTGAAAGATAAAGAGTAATGGACAGGACAGGGTGATGTAGGAATTATTAAAACACACATCTCATAGACAACTCAGCTTGTTTTTACTGGTTTTAAAGTTCTGTTTGTTACATGGGTGTATCCTGAAAGCACAGTCTCACCATATTTCTTCCCACTCATACTGTCCATGCATATCCATGCTTTTTTTCTGTGCTTTGGTTTCTGTAGACCTGTCATCTCCATTTATAAACCTGGGCAATTTGGTGTATCTGAGTGTTGAAGCTCTTTTAAGTTAATGAAAACATCCAGATTTAAAACAGCAGCTTATCAGAACTAATGTTAAATACATCTGAAAAATTGTATACCTGATTTAAAGTGCAAATTTTCAATGTCTTCAGAACACACCTTGCTTAATTTTCTGTGGATTAGCCCTGTTGCTGGGTAGATAATTAGATATTTGCTTGCTTCAGAGTTTTCCTGTCCTAAAGAAGCTGTTGAGCAGAATCTGGGCATGGGTAGTGTGAGTACACTTCAGTGGCTGTCATATACCATGCAAGTGACTGAATTCTTTGTATAGGTTACCACCTGCCACATTCATTCTTCCAGTGATGATGAAATTGACTTTAAAGAAACTGGCTTCTCACAGGATTCTTCTTTGCAGCAGGTGAGTTAATCTTTTATGAGCTTTTTCTGTAAAAATAAGACATTTTTCAAAAGCCATGGAATTTGTATTTGTCACAAACAAATACAAATCTATAAAGTTTAAAATAAAACTTAAATGTGTGTGCAATGCACACAACAGTTCTAGCAAATCCAGAGGTATGTTTTTTAACACAGGTCACTATATCTTGATGTGCCTTCCACTTTCTAGTCTGTGAACATGCTCTGTATGCAGTTCTCTGCTCACTATGCAAATTATGTAATAATATATAATGATATAATGTAGCAAAACTATATATAGTTGTTTAAGTTACCTTCAGCTCTGACTAGATGTAGAAGTTTGAAATGGTGTTTTCCAATTTTGTGTTTGTTTCATTTTGCTGCTTTTTTTTTTTTATTTATTTATTCTCAATTTAAATTGAGAATGAAGTATGCTTCTGTGACAGGCTGTATTTAGCAGATCAGATGTTTTTAACTTTATAGACCCTTGATACCTGGCAAGTATACATAGCCAAGTATTCCAAAACTAAATTTCCAATGAGCTTGATTACTTATTTTTAAATTCAGAAAATGTTTCTAAGAACTCATGTGTGTTTCAAAGATAAATAATTATCATTTGGTTTGAAAAGTAATAATAATTTGAGAATGCCTGGGGTATTTTCAGATTAACTTGTCTGATTAACTGTGACTTAAGTCAAAGCAGTGTCCACCTCAAAGTTTTAATGCTTTCATAGCTGACTAATTAATAATGATGCAGTATTTAATATGGGTATGGTATTAGTATTTTTGCAATGAGTGATTATGGAAAACACTGGTGCTATTTTGATAAATAATGACAGCATTTCTGTAATAGTACTGTTCTGTCTGCAGTATTCACCTCTTAGTTCTTTCACTGGTGGTGAGAGGTGGGAGCTATGCAGCACAAGACTGCTGGTAGTTCCCTTACACAGATGCATTTTTTATCTGGTTCAGCAATTCTGTGCATGTAAGGTGTGTCTGAACACAAACTTGGTGAGCTGGGTGCTGTCTATAGCAGCTCTAATGGGAAAGCAAGATCTTCAGCTATCTGTGCACTTTCCATGCATCCCCTTAGTGACCTGCTGTACCTACACAATCCCAGCTGTTCCAGGTATTTAATCTGGAAAAATGCTGATGGTCCAGTACTGTTTCTTTCAAGTTTGTAATTTTCTTACTCTTTTTCCCCCTCCTAAGCTAAACTGATGAATGATACTTTCTGAAGTGGTCCTGTAAGGAAAGCATGACACTACACAAGAAAAACTATTGATGAGAAATGCCTTGAAATCACTTAAAGCGTTCTCCACCTTCTCAAATTGATTCATAAAGATGTCTGCCTTCAGCTAGAGTACCCTATTCTAGACCAGTGGAAAGGAGGAAACTGGATGTAAATTTGCAAAATTTAAGTAGACTCCTTAGAAATTGAATAAGGCAGGAAAATACCAAGGAACCTATTCATCTTTGGTTTATTTTTTGTAAAAATTTACCTTCTGCCTGTGCAATTACATTTGCCATGACTTCTTTCTTCTGGCATATAAGTGTAGTTGGATGTTATTTTCTTCAGAAACACTTTTTATATAGATTCCTGAATATATAAATTCCTGAATAACACCCCAAAACTGGCATTTTTGGACAAGTGGCCAGTCACCTAGTTTTGGGTTGTAAGGTTTCTCCTGCCAGTAAGCATTTAATGTGCTTTCTGTGGCTCTGGAAATTTTTACTTTTGGAAAGCATTGCTGCTCTGTTCTCTGCCAGAATACTAAAAATTTATTGGAGAACAGGATAGAACTGTCTGGGGTCTGAGATACTCTAGCAGCTTGTAACTACATTTGATGTACATTATTTTGTTACACTGGTAAGATTTTACACTAGTTTCAAAACTTACTGATGTTATAAACCTCATTGCACTCTTCTGGCTGTCCTGGAGAGTGGTGTTCTTATGCTTGGACCTTTTGTAAAACAGAATAAATCTGTTTAACTACTCAGGGTTTTTTTTTTCTTCCCATGTATGTAATTCACCAGTGTCTTTCAGTCAGATGCACTTTTTAATATCCATAACAGTGAAAATATCTTACAGGAAAGGAGAGCTCAGTTGTAGAGCAAAATAATTGTTTTATAGAGAGGGCAAGAGAGTTATTTTCTACCTGTGTAATGTAATACTAACTGTGTTAGTATTAAATCCTGAAACTTTTCAGAACTCTGCGATTTTAAAATTTACAGTGAAAATGTAAAAGAGTTCTTGGCTTGGCTTAAGTGACCCTACCAGTCATGAGGGCTTTTCAGACCCACTCCTAGCCCTTATACTTTCTTGCTTTTTACTTCATCCTGCAGTGTTGATCATGTCCTAATCCAAACTCACCCTTCTGACCATTCCTCTTTCTTTCAGTATGTGCTTTGTTTGGCTTTACCACCACGCTCAAAGGTTTTGTCTGTATATTGTGTCCATTTAGTTAGCAGGGCAAGAAACCAAACCAGTTCATATGACAGCTGTATTTCTTAGAATATCTTGGCATTGGCTGACTTTACACATGGAAATAACACTACTGTAAGTCTCTAGAGAATGTTTGATAATTTAATTACAGTCCTGGGAAATAAGGGACTAAAACTCTTGTTATGGATAGGAAGGAATGCTGAGAGCTGCAGTACCTATTCAACCTCTAGAAAAAGAAACTACTGTACATTTTACAGCTCTAGATGGTGAATAGGTACTGCAGGTGTGTGTGCCTGAGACATTGCTAGTGGTAACTACATGCTTTAGAATCTGTATGTAATGTACTTCTCTGGTTCCTACAATTCATAACTTAGTGATATTTTGAACAAAGCTTTTTCTTACCTCTAATACAGTGTGTTGTTTCATTCTTTCCTTGGGGTGCACTTGGAAAGGTGCTGCTTAACAGGTGGTTAAACTATAGATTCAGTTTTCTTATTGAGAGCTGCTATTAGACTGGCTTTCAGGTCAGTAGGTAGGTGTATAGTTTTCCTATCTGTTACGTTTATATTAGAGAGACTTTTATTTCTTTGGAGGAAAATGGGCAATTAGGATTTAGAGTATTATTAGAATCATTATATCACTGTCATTGGTCCTGGGGTTGCCAGGCCTTTTCTGATTATCAGATGCAACAAATGACGTCCAATTTTATTGACCAGTTTGGCTTCAACGATGAGAAGTTTGCTGATCAAGATGACATTGGCAAGTGAGTATAACATTATACTGGCTTTGACTGTAGTTTCTTAACATGTATTTGGCTGTGGTTTTGCTGATGATACAAACCTTTACTTACGAGGCAGCTGCAAATCAGTCCTCTGTCCTTGTGTACCATATGCATGCAATGATGAACAGCTTTAATGAGCAGTTTACAGAGGAAAGCAACAGTTTATCATCCATTTCTACTGTCCTGGTTATACCAACATGAGAACACACTGCTTGTTACTAAATAACTAAATTATAACTGTTTTTGAAGGCTATGTCTGTCCAATGACATGGAATCCTTGGAAGCATTTCTCTTTCTCTGTGACTCAGTGGTTTGGGGCTTTTTTGTTTTTGTTTTTTTGTTTTGGAGTTTTTATTTGGGGGGGAGGGTTTCTTTTGTTTTGGGTTTATTTTGTGTGTGTGTGTGGTTTTTTGTGGGTTTTTTTTGATTGGCTTTTGCCTTTTTTTTTTTTTTCCCCCCCCCTTGCTGGGCTGTATCTGTGTACCAGGCCAGATTAATAGATCTTAAGTTTTACTGGAAGAGACGACAGGAACCACACTTCTATGCGTGTACTTTTCTGTACAATAAGGGAGGGTATCATAAATCTACCTTTGTTTTCAGGGTTAAGGCCATCGAGGCTTATGTCTACCGGTAGGGTGTGTGATGGAGAAACTGGAACAGTCTTGGTCTGGTAGAAAACAAGCAGAAAACACAAGAACAAAAAATCCACAACCACAACAAAAACACTCCACTCAAAACCTGATCTCTTTCTTCTAAGTAAAAGTGATGCCATAATGGGAAAGAATGGGGGTTCTTGCTGAATGTTGAGTTGATCTTGATTTCTGTAAGAATTCATGGCCTGGGGTACAAAAACATGGAATAAAAAGCATTATTTGAAGATGGTTTCTAAAAAGATAAAATACAATAAAACATCTCTTTGCTCATGTTTAAGTGATAGTTGACTGAAGTTTACATGTGTCATCAGGAAGTATTGCTGCCTTTTTGCACCACCTGATCTGCTGAGATCTTAGATAAGACATGATGGAAGAAGGAAGCAACTTGGGATACTCCAAGTATTGTTGGGATTTCCACTGTGTTAGAAATAAGTGGAATTTGACAAGGACAATTGGAATTCCTTTAAGATCATGCATTTGTTAGTAGATGGTCTTGGCAGATCTCATGAGCTTTGTGATAGGCACACTGTACTTATGAACTGAATTAAGCTTTAGATAAAGTTACATTAAAATTTTATTTTGTACAGAAATCAATTTGAGCTTAAATTACCTGCTTAATATTCTACAGTAATTGAGATAGTAACTTGCACAGTAATTCAGTGACACTTAAAACTTGGTTCCTTCAGACCATTTGCCTTGTTCTATACTTAGAAATGCAATGAGGATTAGAGGATGGATAGTACATGCATGCTCTGCTGAATGCACTGCTGTATGGGCTAGAGAAGAGTATATTAACTCCTTCTGAAAAACTTAGTATTTTCTATCTTCTCCTTTGTTTCTTTCTGCTTGCCCCAAAGATTTAGTTATGCTTAGACTAAAGAAAGTTTTCACTAAAGTATTTACAAACTGTTTGATAGCTTACTATATGAATGTAAGTGAAGCCTAACATTTTGTTTTCAGTTTGGAAAGAAAATTTCAGCGATTGGTTAAAAAAAAAAGTAAATTTTTCTTTGGGAACCAGAAGTCGCTACTACAATTTTAACTTCATGTCTTCCTGTTGAAAAGGTCCTTTTGTAGAGTGGTGAAATTTGTTAGAAAGTATAAGAACTGCTAATACAGATACTTGGAGGATTTTGAACTGTATTATGGTAGACCATAATCAGAATAGACATTCTTTAGGCCTACTTTTTATTCCAGTGCATAACAGTATGGTAGTTGAATCTATCATTTCAGTTACACTTTCTTAGGCTTGTTGCAACTTCAGAGCAATATAGGGTAGAGATGATGTTGTTTTCTGCTTTTGTTTAAAATATTCAAGAAAAAATTGCATGAATGCCAGGCCTCCTCAATGTGAAATTTGATTGTTTTGTGTTGGAAACTACTTTGTCTCTGATCTTACATTTTTAGAGGAACACAATGTCTTCATCTTATAATGCAACATCTTGTTTTATTGCCTACATCTGCTTTTTTTTATAGTGTTTCTTTTGATCGGGTCTCAGACATCAACTTTACCCTCAATACAAATGAAAGTGTAAGTATGTGTTCCTGTACTGTCAGGAAATCACTGTCCTTTGAACTTTGATGTAACCTCAGAGTTTTGGTGGTGATTGTTATATTTGCTCCTTTGATGTGTAATCTTTGGAAAATAACTCCCTTATCTTGTTCCCCTATCATGAGATTCTCAAATTGGAAGACACTGTTCTTCTTTGTCATCAGTATTAAACAGAATTACTTCTTGTTTGTATGGCCAGATTCAAGAACAGGGTTTGATCTGATTTGTGCATATTTCACAGCTGTGTTTTATGGACAGATGATAATTCAGTTTTCTAGTGAGATTGTGCTGACAGGAAGGTAAAGACAGACTTGAACCCTAGATATTTTTTGTCAGTTGAGCTGAAATTAACACCACTACAGTAAATAAAGCTGGGGACATCATGCTGGAAAAAAGCTCCATGGAGAAAGCCCTTGGAGTCCTCATGGACAGTAAATTCTCCATGAGTCAACAATGTGCCCTTGTGGCCAGCAGGGCCAGTGGTGTCCTGGGGGACATCAGGAAAAGTGTGTCCAGCAGATCCAGGGAGGTTCTCCTCCCACTCTGCTCTGCCCTGGGGAGACCACACGTGGAATACTGAATCCAGTTTGGGGCTCCCCAGTTCAAGAGAGACAAGGATCTACTGGGGAGAGTCCCAGGGAATGCTACAAGGATGGTGAAGGGACTTGAGCATCTCTCCTGTGAAGAAAGGCTGAGGGAAATGTTCAGCCTTGAGAAAGGCTGAGAGGGGGTCTGTGAATGTCTATAAATATCTGAGGGGTGGGTGTCAAGAGGAAGGGGCCAAACTTACTCTTCAGTGGTGCCTAGTAATAGGACAAGGAATAATGGGTTTAAGCTAGGACATAGGAAGTTCCACCTCAACAGGAGGAGAAACTTTTTCCTGTGAGAGTGAGGGAGCCCTGGCCCAGGCTGCCCAGTGAGGCTCAGGAGTTTATTCTCCTGGGGACTTTTCAAACCCACCTGGATGTGCTCCTGTGTGGGCTGCCCTGGGTGACCCTGCTCTGGCAGGGGGTTGGACTGGATGATCTCCAGAGGTCCCTTCCAACCCCTGACATTGTATGATTCTGTGATGCTGCTTGGTGGTCTGGTTATCTGAAAAACTCTTCAGTGTCTTTCCTGCATGCTGTTCTTTGGTGGGCCACTCAACTTGTTAGTAGCTGAGTAAAACAGGCACCACTTAATATTTTCCTGATGAGCTTTAAATTGTTAAGGTTATTTTTCTGCTCATTTTAGAGAAATTTGTTTTTTTGCCCACTGGCTTAAGATCCTCTTCAGAATAGTCATAGATATCCACAATGTTTAGTAATATAAGTAGAATGATAAATCATAAGTATATATTTTATACTTTTGCTGTATTTAGGGCAACATAGCCTTGTTTGAGGCATGCTGTAAGGAACGGATACAGCAGTTTGATGATGGTGGTTCTGATGAAGAAGACATTTGGGAAGAAAAACATGTTACATTTACACCAGAGTCCCAGAGGCGTTCCAGGTAAGAAATGTGGTTTTCATCCAAGCAGCAGTCCAGTGATCCCTCAGACCAGAACCATGTCTTCTGGTTCAGGCTGACTGTTAGCACAAGCTGTTGAGCATAACTAGCTGTTTCCATTCCATGGAGAAATAGGTATGGGGATGGCTCTGGTGTCTGTCTTACAGCTGTAATCTGCAGAAGACAGGAATAGCTGTGCTCCCTATTCAGCTCTTCCTGTACTTCAGCTTCTTTTTTTTTTTCACTTGCTGCTTATTCTTTCTCTCTCCTTTGAAACTCGTTGCCATGGTTTAGCAGTTTGGGCAGACCAAAAACCAGAGGACAGAATTGCTTTCTATTGCCCCTAAATTAAAATTGGAACAGGTTTACTAGAACAGGGGAAAGGCAGTAAAAGATGGGATAAGGAACAAATATACAAATACATACAAATCTATATAGAACCTGATCTGGATGCCAGCAGGGGTAGGAGCCTGAGGACACCCTCGGGGCAGGGTCAACTCAGGAGAGGGCTCCAGGGCTCTTCCCAGCACCCAGTGGGTGTGGGTTCTAAAGAGGAGGTGGAAACTGATGGCAAAGGAGTGCAGAGGAACAGCAGGAAAACAATGGGGGTTAGGCCTTGGGTCCTTTTGACTTCCCCTGTAAGAGCATGGGCAGGAAATGGAAGGGAATACTGACCCTTCTTTGACCTGTCAGGGTCTGATCCTGGTCTTTAGTTCCTCATACTTAGTTCCTCCACCCAAACTATGACACCAGTTCAGCCATTCTTGCCTTGGACAAGGCAATACAGCTCCACACCTCTGTAAATGGAGGGCATTTAGTGCCCAAGACTCCCAAGGCTGCACAGATTCCCTTGATAGCTACTGAATTCTGTCCTCCCACAAGCCTGATCTCTTCCTCCCTCGCAACCTTCAAAATGCATCTTGTTAATCTGATGATGTGGTACTTAATTTGATGTGTTTCAGGGGCATCCTTGCCTTCTCAGTCCCTTGTTTTTTGCTTTAGTTGCTTTCATCAGGAAGGGTTAAGATGCCCACAAAATTTAATTAAAGAGGAAATAGAGTTGGGGAGATTTTAAGAAAGATTTGATGTTAGATTTTAAAATTAATCAAGTTACATCTTCTTAAATTGGTGTTGAAGAGTTTTGTATTTCAGCTTTTCTGTTCAGGGCTGTCTGTGAAGACAGCAAATAGACCAGCAGTCTAGGTACACAGACCTGATTCCTTACTTACCTTTTTTGTATGGCAGGAGTAAAACCAATTTGTGGTCCATTAGTTGCAAATAGGATAGAAAAGAGAGCCTTCTTACATGAGAAGGCAAAAAACCCATAAACCTTGGGGTTTTGTGTTTGTTTTTTTTATAGTGAGAAATGTGGGGCATGCTAATAACTCAAATAATATTCCTCAATTAATCTATCCAAAATTATAGCTGTTTTAATTGTCTTTTTGCCTCAAGACTCTCAAGATTTCTAGCATGCCCGGGGTCTGATACTAAACACAGAATGTAAACTCTCTTTGTATTTTAAGTTCGGGCAGTACGGACAGTGAAGAAAGTACAGACTCTGAAGAAGAGGATGGAACAAAACAAGATTTATTTGAAACGCACACCAGTACAGAGGACAAAATGGAAGTAGACTTAAGTGAACGTATGTAGCTCTTTTCCCAGCTGCTTAGCATTATAGGAAAGTTTCCTATATCTAGAAGTTTTACATCATAGAAGGTTTCCTCGTTTACTGTTTCTATTCAACTGACTTAATAAAATAGTCTTTCCCACTACAAAGACTGCTTGCAAAAGAGCTTAAAAATGTTGGGAAGTTTAAATTCCTTATGTGTCTAGAGTAAAGTTACTTACTCACTCTAAAATTCATGTTTCTGCTCTTCAAGAGGAGAAATCAGAAAGGAAAGGATAAATTGTAGTCACTTATGCATATTGAATGCCTGCAAAACTAATAGGTTGTTAATCTCCAAACCTAAAATATAGTAATTTTTATGGAAAGCTTTTCAGACCAGCTTTTCATCCAACAATACTCTATTAAAAGGCATCTTAGAAGCCAAATGAATTTGTTTTGGTCTGGTTTCATGTGTGAATGAAAGATGCACACCAGTAGACTCTTATGTGGAAACTTAACTGATGTAATTGGTTTAAAAGTTTTCACATTCAAGTCACAGTAACCTGAACTGGTTTTAATTAAATTGGCAGTAGGTAAAAAAGCCCTATGTTTGTCTAGACTGTAAGGAATGAAATGAAAATGGAAGGATAAGTTAAGGGTTTTCTTTTCTTTTGTCAGATTGGTGTCGTTGGCATCTGTGTGTCAAACAAGTTTTGATCCATGTGGGTCTCCTCCCATATCTGCCTGGGTTGGAATTTCTAATTGCTAGTCAGAGCTTCCTTTTCAGCCTGTTTTTTTGTATGTAAGTGTTAATGAAAAACATGTTTCCCTTGGGTAGGTGAAGTATTTAAAATTGACCTATCCTAAACTGAGTGCTGTTCAGTCACAGTTGCTCCAAAATTTAAAATCCCAATAAATATTTTGAATTGTAGAAACTCAAACTTTTCTGAAACTTAGCAGTGGTGTTTAGTGCATGAGAAATTATTTAGTGTTGGCCCATTCCTAAGTCTGCATACTCATTCTCTGTTCAAGAAAATGGGCACAGGAAACTGAGCGACTAAAACTTGGGGTTTTTTTTGTAATTACAGAAATTAATTTTGAAAAATTAAAACGTTTGTTAGTTTAAAGAATGAAGTGGGATTATAGTTGATCTAGAATGGTATATTGGTTTTGTCCTGCAGATAAGCTGTACCCCTTTTTAGCAGAATATTCTGAGTTACTGTTTTCAAAATTCTCCCTTATCAGTAGAATGCATCAGGGAATGCATTCATTTTTTTTTCAACAGTATATAGAGGATTCTTCTGCATGTGTTTTAAAGTCTAGTTACAAATTTTGCTGCTCTTTTTTTGGAATGTACATCTAGACTCAGTGTGTTAGGCATGTGTGCACTCATATTCTTTATTAAAATTTGTTCCTAATGAAGTTTTTGGTTTCTTTTCAGCACCAAACTGGTCAGCTAACTTTGATGTACCCATGGAGACTGCACATGGTACCAGTCTGGATTCTGTTGGGTCTGATGTGTGGAATACAGAAGAACCTATGCCAGGAAAAGAAACTGGCTGGGCCTCCTTTTCAGAGTTTCCATCCTCTTTGAGGTGAGTGTTAGGGATTCAGGACAGCTAATATTCTGCAATATTAGCTGTAATGGTTTGGTTTCCTTGGGATGTTCATCTCCACCAGTAGTCTTTTTATGAACTACCTCATGGCAGGCTTTTGGAGGATTAGTGGATCCTGATTTGTCACTGTTTTAGAGGGCTTTTGAGGAATATTTGGATTCTTTAATACGGGTCTCTGAGCAGAATTTGGTCTTCTGTTGTTATGCCTTTTTTTATTTTGTGTAGGCTGAACCCAGTGAAGGGCTGAACTTGAACTCTTAAACATAAGTTGTAAAATGTGTATGATGATTCTGTTTTATTGCTATTATAAAAGAAAGAGATTTGGGGTTTTTCGTTTGGATTGTAAATACCTTATCATATAGGTGTAAATTTTGAGTTGCCAAATACTATCAGTAAAGAACTAGTTACTTCTGCAGTCAGAAGACTCCTCATGTCATACATGTGGCTCTCAGTTGTGTATCTAGGCATTAAACAGGTTTGGGTATACAACATGAAAGTGTATTGTTTTATCCTTGAGGCAGGTAAGTTAATACAGCTTCAGAAAAATCATAAAATCATAAAGTAGTTTGAGTTGGAAAGGAGCTTAAAGATCATCTAATTCCAACCCCTCCTGCCATGGGCAGGGACACATTGCACTAGACCAAGTTTCTCAGTGCCCTGTCTAGTGACAGGCTGTGCCTGGCTGTGAACACTTCCAGGAAGAGGGCATCCACAGCTGCTCTGGGTTGTGAAAAAAATAAAATGAAGACTTGGAGTTGCCACATCAGTGGCTAGAAAAGACATTCTATAAATTGTGACAAGTGTTTCCTGTGGCCAGATCTTGTCTTTTGAGTTCCTTCAGAGTGAAAAACCTGAAGCCATGCTGATGTATGATTAAGTAGCACAGTAATTTCATGAGGACTGTGTTGACAGTCTCCAAAGAGAACCATCTTTCATGTTGCAAAGAGTGCTGCTGCATTTATGAAGTCAGTTAAAAATGTTTGTAACGTTCAAGGAGGCAGTGATACTTGTAATGCCTTGTTTACTAGGGATATGTACCATACTACTTGTAATCAAATCACAAAAAAACAAGTAAATATAACCCTACCACCAAATACATACTAGGTTTTGATGGATTTTACACTACTAAACTTTTAGTGTCTTCCCAAGACTCCTATCAAACTTAATGACAGTAAGTTTCAGTAGAGTTCTAGGCCTTATAGCCTTGATATAGAGCTAATAAAGCTATAAGAACCTTTTCTTTTGATACTCAGTAAAGCTTCTAAAGCTTTTTTACTTTTTATTTGAAGCTCAAAAGATTCCCTAAGAAGCAATTCTCCTGTGGAAATGGAAACAAACACTGCCCCTGATGACCCATTGAATACAAATGTAACTGCTCTTGCAACACAACTAGAGAGTAAGTATATACTGCATTCAGAAATGCAAACATTGTTTTTAGGAGTAGTTCCTGAGAAAGATTTCCCTGAACTTTAAAATTTAGGTTTCCAGAGACCTTTCATTTGCCCCTGCTGCTGTTCTGCTGGGTAATGAAGATGCCTTGCCAAAGAATTTCTGAGCTGTTTACAGTAGTTTCCTGTTTAAAGTAGGAGCTGGGGTTACTTCTGAAAAATCTGCACATCATGAGCAGAAAATAATTACAAAGTGTTAGGTTAGAGAATCCTAACTTGTGTCAGCACTTAGGTGATGTTAGTACTCAGCTGATGTCTGAAGGGTGGTAAGGTGTAGTCTCTTCCTGTGTGGCAATAGACCAGTAGCCTCAGCCATGTTCAGATTTCCCCTTCCTTCTCATTCCTTCCTGAGTCTCCCCTGCTGTGCCTGCACTAATTCTTTCTTCTACACATATGAACTGGTTAAAGGCCTAAAATGTCTTAAGTAGCTTTTTGTGTATATTATTACCAGGCAGAACAACAACTGCAGATGAGGTGTCCAGGGAGACTTCCCAAGGCTTGAGTCTGCTTGGAAACTTACTGTCACATTTGTACTCTGTGGGCTTACACAATGAATTTGACTGTACAGAAACATAATCACTATAATCTGACTGAAGTCTTGTACAGGCAAATCTGTTGCAGTAAACACTGTCAATGAAAAGAATTAAGTGGCTTGCAAAATGAAAAATAGTTATGGAATGTGACTTGTCCTTAAGCCACCTGTAAGAAGTACTTATGTTCTCTCCATAGATATGTGTATAGTGGGGGTAGCAGAAAGGTGATTTTCTCTGTAAGGAAGAATTCAAGAATTGTAGAAAACTGCAAGTAGTTTGTTCTGCTTGTATTGGCTCATATGCTTGCTGATGAAATAGAACCATAAGCAGCCATGTACTAAATTGCTTCTATATATCCAGCTCCAGGGAGTGTTGCTATGGAGGCTAGCTCAGATGGAGAGGATGATGTAGAAAATGCAGACAAGGTAACTGAAACAGTAATGAATGGCAGCATGAAGGAGACACTGAGTCTTACTGTAGATGCTAAAACTGAGACGGCCGTGTTCAAAAGGTGAGAATACCTGTTTGTTGTCTTCCCATTCCTGTAAAATAAACACTGTAGGTGGAACACTGTGGGTCATCAGAGTTCTTTGCAGGTGTTAATTCTGGAGGCTTTAACTAGAAACCTTCTTCCAAAGTAATTACTTTGAAATTTTACATTCAGTTAGTTACTACAACATATGACTTGGCTTACCAAGCCTCACTTTTAGCGGAAGGTTATTAGTGAAATACTGACTTGATAACTTCTGATTCTAATGGTACATAATTCTTCCTAGAAGATACACAATAATTCTTTTAACATACAGTTAATTGCACTGTAAACCTGGGCTTTTTAAATTTTGCACAGAAATGTTAGATGCAGGAGGATGTGGAACACCAGTTGAAGGCACTTCTTTTGAGAGTTAACTCATCAGACATTAGGGGTGATCACTGTTGGTGATGGTGTCAGATCTGTTCTGGACTACAAGTGGCACATAGAATTCTAGAATAACCAGAAGAACAAACTCCTTAATCGTTGTATTTTCTGATACAAAATGTTACGTTCAGAAATACCTGTCTTACAGTCTGGCTAAAGTCCATATTGTGTGTATCAACATTTTGATCCTTTTATGGAGAAAAAGGTTTGTCTGCCTGAGGTCTCACCTAAGATCTTGTGATCTCAGATTTAATGATCAAGCATTTTTTATTTAGTATCAGATCTTTATTTAGGGAAACAGAAGCTGCAAACAGTCTGACCTACAAATATATTTTTGCCTTTAGTAATTGAAGCTTCTGTATCATGTCCCCCTGGCCCCAATCTTGAAATCAGATCTACTACTAGTGTTTTGATATGGAACCCTTTTCTTCTTTTAGAATAATTTCCTAGCATCTGCCTGTATTCTAGTTTTAAATATTGAAAGCAATTTGTCCATATGTCTTGAAAATTGCTTAGAAAAATCCCAGTCCATTTCAGTGGAAGAAATTCCAAGTGTTAGTCTTTACATTGTCCTTCTTTCAAATTTGTTTTACTTTGTACCTTTAGTGATAATGTATTTATTTTCAGTGGTTCAGGAATTGAAGTGTATTCACTGAAATGTAATGGATCCATTGAAAGGAGAATTGTAAGAATAGGATGAAAAATTGACAGGGAGAAGTGCCTTTGAAGTGTTCCTAATTTCTTGCCTAAATAGATTTGTTGCCAGAGAGATTGATGTTTGTGTTTACTTCAGAGCTACATTATAACTATCTCTTGCATGTATATGGTGAAATGTGTACTTTAATATGTTCATAACAGTGTGGCTGAGATAAGAGGCAGAAAAAACTTTAATATAGTCAAAACACAATTATTTGCCACTTTCTAGCCTGAGTAGTTACATGGTAATGTCTTATAGTATAAGTATACTTTTTTACTGAATTGTTTGGTTTTGTCTTTTGAGTGGAAGTTCATGAAACAGATGGGTCTGCAGCCTTAGTACCACAGAATGCATACTTTGAATTTCACTGGGGATTTTTTAGGGAGTTTTTTAATGATGACAATGAGTTAATGATTCTGCTAATGTATTTCTTGGACAGACTATTCATGCCAGTTTCTGAGGGAATCTTGAATTTTTTTTATACTCTCTTCCTTCCATTTTTGCATACTTCTGGCTTCAGAGTGTTGAAATCCTATTGGTATGTATAGTAAAGGATTATGACTGTGATTGTTTCCACTTCAGGTATCACACACATTCCTTATTTCCTTTCTGATCCTGTTTGTAATCAATGTATTTCCTGTCCTTTTATCAGTCAAGTTTTAATGGAAGTGAACACTGGTTCATTATTAGGTGTTTGTAAAATCTAGACCCATGTGCTTGATCTTCACGTTGCAATCATAATTTAAAATCCATTTGCATGTGAAATATGGACCATCTCCCAGCTTCTTCCTGTGGCCTGAAATTTCCCTATAAGTCAGCTTAAAAACTAAAAACTTCTTTCCTTTTTTTTAAGTGAGGAAGGAAAATTGTCTACCTCGCAGGATGCTTCTTGTAAATATGTAGTAGAAGAGAATGCAGAGGTTGCAGAAGAGGCTTCTTCAGCTCTGCAGCCTACTCACAGCAGTCCAGAACAGAGGTAACTGCATTCAAGGATGCCTTCAGTCCTATAAATAGCAGTTTACATGTTTTTCTAACAGGACTGACTGAAAGAGATGAACAAATTGTTAGTTTAGCTCAATCTAAACATGTAATTGCACTGAAATTCTCCCAAGTTCTATTTTCTGTTGATTCTAGGACTCTTGAGTTGTTAAGAATTTATTTGCCTTATATTATTTGTCTTGCAGGGTATTACTAATATCTCCATTCTGCTTTGTGATATGTAACCAAGTTAGAATAGTGAATTGATGTATTTATGAAAATTATTATTTAGAAGTATACTAGGGGAATATGTTTGACTTTGCCCTGAGAATTCACTGAAGTCTACCATTTTTTCATTCTGTGTTCTCTACTGCAGAACAGTTTGAGGGGAGTCCACTGGTGCAGCTGTATGGAAAAGAAATGGGGCCTTAAGTCATGCTTGTTTGTAAATTGGTTATTATTTGCACCCTTATCTTCATTAGGTGTTAATCTGAAAACTTGATTTGGAAGAAATTTTTCAAAGTGCATAGATAATATATTTGCAATAAAATTTGCCTGAAATAGGGATTATATTATGCTGGATTGCTCAGCATATGCTTATTGGAGAAAAGAAAAGACAGTGTTTTTCTTTGGCAGCTTGATTACTGGTGCTGTCTTGGAGAACAGTAATTCAAGATGGAATTCTCAGGGGTCCAGCATCAAATAGAAATCTGGTTTTGCATAAATTTGTTTCTCTTAAATGGTCAGGTACACAAAAAAAGGCATTGGACAGTATTTCTCATTTCATTTCCTGTCAAAGTCCGTGTTTGGAGATTTTTTGCCTCTGAAGTTACAAAGATGCATAAACACAGTCAATAAAACTTCAGCCTGCTGTGGCTTCACCAAAATCAAATGCATGTGGGGTGGCATTGATCACTAAATGTTAGAATTGCTTAATGCATGTGTTTCATATCTGAGCTACTTTCTGGATCTTTAGTCAGAGCAGGGTTCAACTTTATCTTGAAAGCCTAAAACAATGAAGAGCTTGAAGTAGATGAGAAGAATTTCTGCCCTTGAAGTCAGTATTCAGTGAAGACCTCCTTCAAAGTTAATATCTAGGCAAGTTTTTACTGCTTTCCAGCAGAACTAGCAGCTTGCTGAGCATCAGGCTTGATTCTTGGTGTAAAGGCAGAGGATGGTGTATGCTGCCATTTCCTGTTTTAGATGTACCTCAGGGATGCTCAGAGGAACTGTGCTGTCTCAAAGAAAACCCTTGTAAAAGGAAAACCTAAATGTTCATTTACTAAGCCCTGAGTAACCAATAGAGTCTGCTTCTCTTCATGCAGAGCAGGACTTGGGGTGTCTGAGCAGTACATGCTGCCTTATTAGAGAGCTCTGAGGATGGGATGAAGGGAGAGAGGATTTTGCTTAATTAAAAGCAACTCCTGGAGTCACTTTTGCACTATAAACAGGGGTATTATTTTGAAAACCAGAATGCAGAATATGTATACACACACAAAAATACAGATTTTTCTAGTTGCTACAATGTTTTAAAGCTGTTGTGTTTCTTGACTGTAATAGGTTTTAAATTATTAGTAGAGAAATGTAGTATTTTTCACACAAATCCTGTGAAAGTAGTCATCATTTTTAAGACTTTGTGGATGCTATATTAATTGCCTGACTTCCCAGTGAAGACAAAATTGGAATGCTTTTGCAAGCAAAGATTCAGAGTATAGCTCTACATACAATACAGAACTCTGCTGACGGTTCTGATTATACTGAATGCAGACCAAGAAGGATGCAAACAAATTAAGATTCTGGGTTTTAGGATTGTTTATGGGCTAATGTGTTTTACCTCTGTGGTACCACGTGTTACACTAGAGCAGTGTTACCTTTTCCTGTAAACCAGAACTTTCTACTCTGCATAAATTTAAGCAAAGAGTTGATTCTAAGCAGAAAATAAAACAACCTGTATGATTTGCTAAAGCATGAGGCACAGAAACATTTTTTAATCAAGACTATTTGTAATGTTGATAAGCATTAAATTTTAGGGAAGGAGCCTTTGAGTACTGAGCCTTTTGGGTAAAGATGCTCGTCTAAACCAACAGAGGGCTCTCAGACCTAGCAGTTGGTTGGTTTGCTTTTGAGCTGTGGGAAATCTGCAGGAATTCCTTTTATTGATTCCAGCTGGCTTCAGCAAAGTTCAGTCCTTTCTCTAAAGGTGGCTGTCACAGCAGATCCTCATAGATGCGCAGTATAAATACCAAGGTAAACATAATTGTGCTGCTGGGGCTCCATGCATGTATGACCAGTGGGAGGAGTCCCCTAGGTAGGTCTTTGGCTGGTGGTCAGCAGTAGTAATCTCTGCTAGGAGCCCTGTTTCATCATGGACTTCTTTCCAGTTAACAAGTAACTGCTCTGCAGGCTGTCAGATTTGCTGTCCATGCAGCACTTCATTTCCTTACTGTCCAGGTTTCCCTAAAAAGTGTTTTGCGTTTGTCCTAAGTGCGGTCTGTCTTTTGTCTAATGTCTACATATTTTTTTTAAGAAATATCTTTAGAGCTTAGCAGCCAAAGACTTAGCTAGGGGACTCCTCCTGGTCATGTGCATGTAGAGCACGGACCCAAGAGTGGCTTCTCTGTGATGTACACCATCAGAGAACAAGAGTTACAGGTAACTTTTCTCATGTAGTTCCAAGTGGTATTTATATTCTTTAAGGGATTCTCTAAATACATGGAGTTTACTTACACGGAATTGAAGTTGAGATTTTTTGCCTTTATTTCTTGCAATTCTTAGTATTTTCTTAGTATTGCAATTCTTAATATAGTCTTAATATTTAGTACTAATAGTTAACATCTGATAAAACGAAAATTAAAATTTTATCAGATAATCACAGCTGATTTAATCTCTTAATTTGTGCTAGTCCAGAGTAATTGAGCCCACGTTTACACAGAACTTTTCTGGATATGTATACTGCTATTGTTTTAATTTCTGTAGGTTTTCTCATTCTCCTCTGTACTTCCTGAACTTTTTATGCTAACAGACTGACATTCAAAGTGTTTGTGAAATGGCAGTTTGAAGATCAGATTAGTAACCGAAGCAGTTATTTTAAGACACTGTTCTTTTTCCTGTTGCGTCTTAGCTGCTTAGTTTTTAAGTGCAACCTTAAATACTCCTGGTATCACATTTTGCCTCACAGACTAAAATTGGGGATAGTATAAAAAAATGCTTTATATTAGTGATTCTCTTAGAGTGATTTGTGTCTCTGTAGGTCACTTCATAGCTTGGTTAATAAAGATCAAATGCTCCTCAGTGATGTGCTCCTCAATTGAAGTGCTGTGTTTAAATAGGCAATAAGGACTCCAGACTTGCTGGAGTTCAGAAAATAAATGGGACAAGCATGTTGTTTTCTCACTTCAACTCAAGGGTCATGCCAAACATGGTCTGGGCTTGTTAGATTTTGGGGTGGTTGGTTGTTTTGGGGTTTGGTTATTTCGGGCTTTTTTGTTTGTTTGGGGTTTTTGCATCTACCAAGATTTGTTTTGGATGCTTCTTGTTCCTTGGATACTTAAATTTCTTTTTGGCCTCCTAGGACTGATCAACACACCCATTTAGGAGAGGCATCTGTTAATGGCCCTGTATGATATGTGATGTCTACTACCTTGGCTGAAGAAATGAACTGATATCCAGGTGTTTGAGTATTTCTTGAGGATTTCATCTAGACCTTGTTGAAGCCAATCACTGCTGCACTAATTTTGCAAGGGATCAGGACCAGCAACATTTATATTCTAGATTTTAAGACATTTGTACAGAAATTCATAAGTGTAAAAATATTGCACATGGAGAAATACCAATAATTTTTGCGTATGTTTATATTGTATTGTTCTAAATAATGGGTGGCCTGTGAAATAAGATCATGCTACCCATGTAATGATGACAGTAGTGTTACTATAGTTAAAATGGCTGTAAGAATAGTTTTATAAAAAGTGAATACACAAATCTAATGTATTTGAAACATAACTATTTGATGATTAGTGTGACCAAAGTATTTAGCAGTTTTCATACATTTTTCACCTTGTAAAAAGAAAAGAAAAAATGAATTCATGAAACTGAAATGCCCTATAAATGTTATTTTGGTTGGTTTAGCTTACAAAAGTGATTTAAATAAGATTTTCTGGTGTTCAGCATTTTACAACAGGTTTTTAATTGGTAATTGTTTTCTGTATTGTTTAAAACGGATCAAAACACAAGTCTATTGGTAGAGATTTTAAGTATTTATTGCTACACATTAGTTGACAATTTGGTGTTACTGTAAAGCCATATGTTCTGTTAAGTCTTGTTTGCTTGAAACAATACCTTACAGGTAAAACACTAGAATATTTGAAGTGCACACGGCTTGTTGTGTTTAAGTGATTCACTTGCCTTTTAACCCATTCACCAAGATTTAGTTTGATACCAAGCATTATACAATGGAACCTTTCAGAACAATCTGCATATTTGAAAGGCTATAATCCTTTTAGACAAGTCAAGTAAATTAAATGCCTGTGCTGCTAATGTAATGGCAGGACATGCATTTAAAAAGTATATAGTGTTTTTAATACAAATTTTGGCAGCAGAGCATGTTAATTGTTACTTTCACTGTACTGATCTGTGTGAGGCTTTTTTTATTTGTATGTTCTAAACCAGTTATTCCACAGCTGGTTTGTGTGTATATATATAGTGATTATAGAAACTAATACTGTGTAATTTATAATTTTCTATGTCAGTGTAAAATTCCAACAGCCTTCTCAAACAGAAGCAATATTCTGTATATTGACACATTGTCTGGTGAAAGGGTTAAAGTAGTTCACCTCCTTCATTTTTAGATGGAAATCTTTTTTTTTTTTCCTGCAATACTTACTTTCATTTATTTTTACATCATTTATTTTCCTGACCAGTATTTAAAACCAAAAGGATACTCTAAACAATGGCAAAAGATTTATTTTAGATGTCCCAAGCAATGTGCCTAAACATTACCTTGCATACAGAAATAAAATAATAAAAAACAAAAACAACATAACCCCCCCCATATATATATATATATATATAGAGTGGCATTGCCCTTATTGCTTCCTCTTACATTTTCTGCAGCAGCTCTCAGTGATAATCATCAATGCAAATTGTTAGAAACTGATCAATTGTGTGAAAATGGAAGGAAGAAACGTGGTATCATAGGTGGAAGTGGCAGCTATCATGGTTTAACCCCTGCTGCCAACTCAGTACCATGCAGCTGCTTCTTCACCCCTTGTCCCCCTACGTGAGATGGGGAAGAGAATCAGAAGAAAAACTCAGTGTCCTGAGCCAGTTTAATAGAGCAAAAAAGAAAGATAATAATAATAGAATATACAAAACAAGAGATGCAGAGCACAATTGCCCAACAAGTTCCAGAGCAGTGATCCAGAACAGCCACCTTCACATACACAGAGCAGGAGATGGTGTGGAATATCCCTTTGGTCAGTTTGGGTCAGCTCTCCTGGTTATGCTTCCTCCCAGCCTCTTCTACACCTCCACCTGGCAGAGCAGGGGAACCTGAAAAGGCCTTGATTCATTGTAAGTATTGCTTAGCAATAACTAAGGTACCAGTATATTACCAACATTCTTCTTGTACTAAATCCAAAGTGCAGCCCTATTCCAGCCATTGGGAGGGAAATTACCACTGTCCTGGCTGAAACCAGGATGGCAATTACAGTTGTACTTTAAGTTGTACTTTATAAATGATGGAATCTGGTCAGTTCCAAAGTGGTTTTTTTCTTCAATTCAGAATTACTTCAAAATCAGCTTGACCAAAAAAATTTTATATATTAGCTTTAAAGTTGGTAGCTGTCCATTTATTACTTTGTGATCTGTTGTTGAACAAGCAGTTTTGGAACAAAACCACTCATTTCAACCCATGAACTGCAGTCCCAGTAGAGTTACCAAATACAGGAGAGCAGTGTGTTGGCTGAGGTAAGTTTGTTGCTTGTAAGGAATAAAAGCTTTATCCTTTCCAGTGGGGTGATTTGTCCCTTTCTAACAAGTTGAGTGAGCTAGTTATGAAAAGTCAGGGAGATGCTGGCAGCAAATAAATTGAAGCTGTGTTTCTGCCCCATTCCCTGCACTTCAGCGAAGTCTTCTGGTGTGTTGTCCTTCCTCTGGTTAATGAACTGCCCTGTCAGTCCACTATCCAGGCCACTGAGCTTCAGTTGGAAGAGGGGGAGGGAGTATTTTGTCCTCCTTCCCTCTGTTCCTGGTAGGTAATACCAGTTGAGTGAAGGTGTTGGAAGTGTGGTGAGCAGAGTTAACTTCAGTGTAGTTTGGCTTCTAAATAAAAGGTTCAGTCGAGTAAAACTAGGTAGGCTTATACCTACTGCCAATTCCAGTCATCTTATGGGTTCTTCCTTACTACTGCATTTATTGTTAGTTCTAACACCTTGTATGAGGGGTAAGGATTTAACCTGAATTTGATGTAGTGTGAGGTTGGTCTGAGAAGGTGTGGGGTGATAGTTTTAGCTATCAACTATATTCAGTTGTGCAAGGAACACTGAACTTGAAGGAAAAGCTTTGGATGAGTGTCTTTGTGGGGTGCACAGGTGTGTTTACACACCCTCTTGTGGACCTTTTACTATCTCTTACCCATAATGCTGCTTACAAAGGCTCGAACATACTCTAGAGCTCTTCCAGATGGCTGTGTTACCCAGTCTGTTTAATCAACTTTGACTTGCATGCAGTGGAATTTATGAGTCTTTATTAAAAGATATTTAATGCACTTACGAGACGGACTAAAGTCTTAATACCTTTGTACAGATTTGACTTCCTGCCCTGTATTTAGCAGCAGGTGGGATGAAATAAGCTTGTTTTTCATGGCTCCTATTAAATACATGCACTGCCATGTTTCACAGAGCTCTTTGGAATGGCTGAGGCTCAGTCAGAACTGAGACATAGACACTTGATATCAAAGGGCAATGAATTTAACCCTCAGGACCTTCTCTGGTAAAGAATTTCTGCTCAAGCAAGTGTGTTGCAAAAGTGACTAGACCAGCAATATATGCAGATAACTCATTGCCTCTTCAGACCTGTCTTACCTGGCAGAGTAGTTAAACCATTGTTTGAAGTGTAAGCCTGGTACTAGATTTTATAGCAAGATTATTCTATTTCAGTAAAAGTGTAAGCTGGCATTGTGACTTAATAATAATAATAATTAAGCAAGCATTCCCTGTTCAGTGAGGTGACAGGTAGTGACTGAGAAGACAACAGGATAGTTGAAACCAACTATTTGTATCATTGTGAATGCAACCCAGTGTGCCCATGCTCTGGAGTGAAACCTGCCTTCTTGCCTGTATCTACCTCTTGAAAACGGTGAGTTCTGTATGTCATCTGCATACTTCTGTGGAAACCTATTTGGGACATTCATTCTTAGTGTGAAATCCACTGAGAAGTAAAAAAAGACCTACGAAGAAGATGAATCAGGTTGTTAGTCTTGTTTGTTATAAACTTCTCTTTCTGTTTAAGTTCTCTTTAATTTCCATGGAGATTGTTGTGTTTTCTGATACACATCTTAAACATTTATATCAGGAAGTATTTATTGTATATAACTGATTATTAATATACCTAAGTAGTCACTTCTGACTGTCTCAGAATAAATAGTGCTTTTCCTCCGGTGTAGTTTTAAGTGCTTGAAATTTCATTATAGAAATGTCTGGGGTGTTTCTCAAACCAGGATGGAAAACAGAATTTAATTCAGCAGCTACAGCCCTTTTTTTGTTAAGTTTTTACCTTCTGTCTCTCAGTATCTGCATTTTAGTTCCTAACAGGTAAGGATTTGGCATCTTTCTGTTCCATTATTGTTTGAATATGTAAGGTTACAGCATGGGGGAAGACTTAGGCAATAAAACTAAAATAAAAAATACTCAATATAAAAACAAAAGCATCTTCCTGCCTGCTTCAACTAGAACGGATTATGGAACCTTTTGGATTTGCCCAGACCTGGCTTAGCTTGGTGTTCGAAATTGTTCCAAGCCTGTGGTTTATTCTGTGCTTAGTTTTTCTAATGAAAGATATGAAATGCTGGAAGCCTTTTACTGGGTTTTGTATCAGACAGTGGCACAAGATAGGGAAGTGATGGCACTGGTGAGGCTGCACTTTGAGTACTGTGTTCAGTTCTGGGCCACTCACTATAAAAAAGGCTTAAGAGAGTAGTTACATGTTGGAATGGGCTGCCCAGGGAGGTGGTGGAATCACCATCCCTGGAAGTATTTAAAAACTGTAAATGAGGCACTTTTAGGTTTTCTTGATTGACAGTTGGTGATCTCAGAGGTCTTTTCCAACCGTGATGAATCTGAGTTGGCTCTGTATGAACTCAGTTGACCTTGCTTTTGCTGTTGGAGTTCTACAGAGCACCTTTCCTGTTACATCCTTACAGAGGCACTTGTTAATGCTGTGTCTGTTAAAAAGGGTGGTTCCTCTGTGGTCTCCTAGACCCTCATTCTGAGGTGTCCTTTCAAATGAGAAGGGCTCTGCTGTGGAGGGAGCCATAGTGGGATATTCATCAACAGCAGAAAAAAGGTAGTAACCAGGAACTGTGAGATGCTAGCAGGATCTGTTCTTTTTACTAAATTGCCTTATCTCCAAGTATACCAATATAATTCATCTACATGGTTGGTTAAGTAGTTCTTCCAGTTAAAGTGATGCTGCTTCTGCTTTCCACGAAGCGTGCTCAGAGGGCTTCTGTGAGCTGGGGCTCCTTCCAGCCTAAGGGAGGGTGTTTTAGTAAGTGAATGAAGTAAGTTCACAGAAAGTTTAATTGTTCTCCATTACCTGTTTTACTTAGTGCCTCAGGCTAAAGCATTAGCATCTTCCATTCAACCCTTCTTCACACCAAGGTATGCTCAGTGAATACCTCCTTCCATTCATCGTGTTCAACATCATTTTCCCTCTTTGAGACTTAAGGTTATTTCTTTTCCTTTGGGTCTCACCTTTATTTCTTTGTTAATACCTCGATGTCTCATGACTTCTCGCATTCCATGTAAAATCACAGCAGCATGGAATGCTTTGGGTCGGAAGGGAATTTTCAAGTCATGTATTTCCAACCCCCCGTGCATGCAGGGACACCTTCCACTAGACCAGCTCACTCAAAGTCACATCTAGCCTTTCTCAGAACACTTTTGAAGCTGTTTTCCTATCACTACATCCCTTTGTAAAGAATCCCTCTGCAGCTTTCCTCTAGGCCCCCTTCAGGTACTGGATTGCTGCTATAAGGTCTCTCCAGAGCATTTCCTTCTCTAGGCAGAACAACCCCAACTCTCTCAAGCTGTCTTCATAGGTGAGGTGTTCCAGTCCCCTGATCATCTTTGTGGCCTTCCTCTGGACTCACACCAGCAATTCCATGTCCTCATGTTGTGAACTCCAGAATTGGACACAGTTCTCCAGGTGGGGTCTTATGAGAGCAGTGTAGAGGGAAAAAAAATCATCTCCCTTAACTTGTTGATTCATGCAGCCCAGGATATCAACCCGAAAGAAGGCAGCATCAAAGAATATCCCAGAGTGACAATTATTTCATGGCCTCTGGGTGAGCAGAGTCTGAGCTGTGCTGATGTCTTGGTGAGTGCTGTGCTAATACTGACATCTCGGGGTTTGGTTTGCTGTGCAGCAGGACGTGAACGTTTCCTCATGATACAGTCTGAAGTTTTGCTAGGAGGGGTAAAAAAACACCAAAAAACAGACTTTGGGGTGATGTGGGCTGGTCAGAGTGCAATTAAAATTACAGATTTGCTGGAGGTGTCTGTGCCTCTGGCCCCATAGATAAGCACTGGCTGCTGCAGGGGTTGGGCACTGACAGGGTGGTAGCAGACTTCAAGGAAAAATGTGTTACCATTTGTGTGCACTTTCCCTGTGATTATCCTGTCTGGACAGCAAAAAAGGCACAAAAATTGTCTGCTTGCAACTGATCAGAGGTGTCTGAAGGCCCACACAGAACCTTTAACCAGCACAGTGCCAAATGTCTCAAAGTTGATAACTGAGATTAAGGACCCTGCAAACCCACTCCATTCTGCCAGTGGAGCAGTGCCTTTATCCTTTAAAAAAAAAAAAAAAAAAAAGGCTTTGAATGTGTCTTTTTTTTATAAAAAAGACCTGTTATCAAGAGGTCTGCCTTCTTTTAGGTTGATGGTTTAAATGCCCCTTGGACTCTAATATGTGGTTTTGGATTATTATTATTACTGTGTTCTTTTATTTGACTAGGGAATGGTGCAATAGATTGATGATACAGCTCTATCCCTGTGCAGTGATTTTTGCTAATTGTGAGCCCTCCTCCTGAAGAGCTGTGACAGCATCATCAGTCTTATTTCCAATTGTTTCCATCATCACAAAGATACTTATTATAGTTCATTTCACTATTTTGTCAAATGCTTCATCCCATGGCTAGCAGTAATTGAATTAAAAAGAAGTCTTCCTTTCAACTAGGGGATTATTTTTTGTGCTTTTTTTTAGAAAGGTTCTGAGCCATATTTATTCCTTACTTTTCACTTTGTTAATAGCCAGCTAGTGACTATTGCACCCCAAAGTGTTGAGAGTGCTGGTTGGTGTCATTGCCCTGCCACTCTCCATCATTTTCAAGAGATCATGGCAAACAGGAGAGGAGCCTGAGGACTGGAGGAAAGCCAGTGTCACTCCAGTCTTCAGAAAGGAAAATGGAGGCAATTACAGACCAGACATCCTCATCGCCATTCCTGGAAAAATGATGGAGCAGCTCATTCTGGAGGTCACCTCTAGGCATGTTGAAGAGAAAAAGTCTATCAGGAGTAATCAGCATGGATTTACCCAGGGGAAATCATGCTTGACTAATCTGATAGCCTCCTGTGATGTGACTGAATGGGTGGATGCAGGGAGAGCAGTGGGTGTAGTGTGCCCTGACCTCAGCCAGGCTTCTGACACAGTCTCCCATCTCCTGAGCAAGCTGAGGAGATGCAGGACAGAAGGATGGTCAGTGAGGTGGATTAAGGACTGGCTACAGAATAGAGAACAAAGAGTGGTGATCACAAAGACCTGTGACCAGTGGAGTCCCCCAGGGATCAGTGCTTGGTCCAGTCCTGCTCAACATCTTTATCAATGACCCTGATGATGGGACAGAGTGTCTTCTCAGCAAGTTTGATGCTGACACAAAGCTGGGAGGAGTGGCTGATTCACCTGAAGGCTGTGTTGCCATTCAGCAAGATTTAGACAGACTGGAGAGCTGGGCCAAGTGGAACCCAATGAGGTTCAACAAGAACAAGTGCAGAGCCCTGCAGCTGGGAAGGAATGACAAAATGCAGCAGAACAGGTTAGGAGGTGATCTGTCAGGAGGGGGAGCAGCCCCATGGAGAAGGACCCTGGAGTCCTGCTGGACAACAAGTTACCCATGGGACAGCAAATGTGCCCTTGTGGCCAAGAAGGCCAGTGGTGTCCTGGGGTGCAGTAAGATGAGTGTGTCCAGCAGATCCAGGGAGGTTCTCCTCCCCCTCCACTCTGCCCTGGGGACACCACACCTCGAGTACTGCAGCCAGTTACGGGCTCCCCAGTTTAAGAGGGACAGGGATTGACTTGGGAGAGTACAACAAAGGGACATGAGGATGATGAAGGGACTGGAACACCTGCTTCATGAAAAAAGGCTGAGAGACCTGGGGCTTTTTAGTCTGGAGAGAAGACAGAGAGTTAATCTAATTAATGTGTATTAATATGAGGGCTGGGCCTCAGGAAGGGAGGGACATCTTCTCACTTTTGCCCTGAGCTGGATGCGAGGCAATGGTTTCAAGGTGGAGCACAGGAAGTTCCATCTCAACACGAGGGAGAATTTCTTTACTGTAAGGGTTACGTAGCCCTGGAACAGGCTCCCCAGAGACATTGTGGAATCTCCTTCTCTGGAGGCTTTCAAGACCTGTCTGGATGCATTTCTGAGTGACCTGCCCTAGATTTGGTCTCAGTAATGCTTTTTCTAGCTTCCCTATATCCAATACCAGCCTTCTGTACTTTTTTCCTACAACTGCGTTTCCAACCAGTATAGTTCAAGCACGTTCTGAATGATTTCCTATAAAAATATCTTTTAACTAGTCTAACTTGTCAAAACCTTTCTGGGGGTGGTACCTTTGTATATACATGTGCAATATTTTATATTTCACATTGGAGCACTTACTTTCCACCCCTGGATTTCTGATTCTTTATCTATATTAAAGGTTGTATTTACTCATAAATTTGCCCAGGAGATATTAGAATAAATAGGTATGCAAATCAGTGGTACTCCTTCCTTTGCAGAAGGAAGGAGTATATAATAATGCCAAGACATAATATAGTATCTGGAGCCCTTGAGGACAGTCTAGATCTGTACAGGCACTTTCTGAACTCCTGGTACAGTTCACCAGTTCAAATTATTTCTGGAGGTCTTCAGTTTTAAGTTGCCATTAGGGTTGAAGTCCACTGCTGCTCTAGAGGCATCTTCTCACTCTGGTGATGTGGATCCAGGAGCTGTGTATGTAGCAAAGGGAACAAAGAAGGATCCTTTACACTTCCAGTGCTTCATCTTTCCAGGTTTGGATGTAGATGGAATCTTCAGGCTGGAATTCATGTATGGCAGTACCTAAAGGCAGGGGTGCTTGTTCATTTGGGTGACTGTGTAGTCCTGACTGTCCTCCCTGTGTTAACCATATTGAATAGATAGGATGTACTGGTCTTTAGTGGTAGTGATGAGCTACAGAAACAAATGCATGGCACCCTTGCACATAGTACCCAAGTACAGGTGAAAGCCTGGGTTTTGGTTTTGGTTTTTTTAGAGGTTTCACAGAAGTGGATTACTAATTATAAATGCCTAATCAAACACAATGACTTTCTTATAAGCACTGCTGCCCTTTCAAAGGAGGTGGGTACTTATAAATTAACCCAAGTCAAAAATTAAAAATATCTAGAATCTGTTTGAACCCCTTTAATTTCTCAGAAATTGAAAGGTTTTGCCAGCAAAGCCACCTGAAAGTTAAAGAATACTTTTTGAAATCTAGAAGCATAGGTAAAAGGGAGCCCATATGATAACTGTCCTCTCAGCTCACAAACAAGTCACTCAGTTCTTTTGAACAAGTTATTATGAAGTTTGTGTTGTCAGCTGATAAAATGGAAAGTTAATACTTGCATTTTGAGATGTGATTTCAGGGTTGTATCT
The DNA here is from genome assembly GCA_038090715.1 of Florisuga fusca. NCBI lineage: Eukaryota > Metazoa > Chordata > Aves > Apodiformes > Trochilidae > Florisuga > Florisuga fusca. The sequence continues at coordinate 12,692,937 of JAAWXA010000027.1, forward strand.
TTGATTTCTACTGGGGGTCTCAACCCCAACAAAACAAAACCTGTGATCTCTGTAGGCAAAAGCAGTCCAAGAAGTTGAATCTGATTCATGCTTTGATATGGGTAAAGATCAGGCTTTTTATATCTTTAGAGTTTATTTTGTGAGGCTTAAGACTTGTGTAAGAGTGAGGGTAGTGACATTAATGTCACATTAACCACAGAGGCAGGTCATAGTAATGCGTATAAACTCAAGGAGTAATATCATGGCAAATTCCAAAATTATGGGGTTTTTTATGAGTAGATCTGGAACTTAGTTTTAGAAAATGAACGATGAACATAATTCATGAGCTGATCATAGTCTGAAATGGGATTTAAAAAGTTTGCAAGCAGCTAAGTAACTTTTTCAGTAATGGACATACACCTGGAATCTGAAGTGGTAAACACAGCTAATGGCTGTAAAACAGAAAGGGATCAGCAAAGATGTTCAAAGAATGGATTTCCCCTTTACCTTTATCTACCTAATTATTCTGTTTAAACTGAGATCCTTTGTTTTGCCCTTCCTGATCCTGAGATTATATGATAGCTCTATGTTTTAATGTCGTCAATGAAGCTGAGAGGCACAGGGCCAAACATCAGCTGAATATAAATCAGTGATTCCAAGCAGCTGGATAAAAGCAAACTAAGAAGTGTAGCAAACAGATTACCACATGAAATAGTTACTCTGTCCAGCACAGGGAAGAAGCTTCAGGTGGAGAACTTGAGAACAGCCTTGTATTATTAGCAAAATGTACCCATCTGGACAGAGAACAGAGAAAGGTCTAGTAAATGTAACTTATGAAAAAACACTTGTAGAAATTTTTGGTTAGCTGTTAGAGAACTGAAGGGTGAAGTAAATCTTCAAATAGGAAAATAAACTGCTGAAAAGAAAAAAAAAAGAAATAGAGTAGTAAATTTTGGTCTCTAAAACTGCATCTTCAGCAGCTGGTTCTTGATAATTTAATGTCTGCCTTTTTGGACTGACATACTAAATAAGTCTTGCTCTACTTAGAGCTGAGCTTTGTTTATATTAAACAGTGCAAAAGACTGGAAAGTTTGTCTTCCTGTTAATGAATTCTTACAAATATTTGAAATTAATGTAAAATAGATCTTCTGACTCATCTGTTTGACTGTGAAATACAGTCTGGGATCTAAACTGATTAGGTGTTCTGTTGGAAATAATTTACATCCTGTAGAAATGGATATCAGAACATATGCAAAAGAAGGAGAAGGGAGATTTATTAATTTAGCTGAAATCAAACACTTATTTCAGAATAAGTTACTTGGAAGTGCTTCATATCTTGTTCTCTACTGTGCAGTTCTTTGAGAAAGATCAATTTCTCTCTCATCTATTGTAGTGGAAGAATTCTTGGTACAGTAACATGGGAGAGAACACCAGTGCAGACAACAGACAAATGATTTAAAACAGATGTGAGATTCACTCTGTAGAAAATGATAGGCACTGATGATGACATAAGATGTATATGACTAATCACAGCTAATGCTTGCTGTTGCAAATTAGCTATATTAGCACAAGCAATTTGAGCACAGAATGACATTAATTATTGTAAGCAGCTTGTTCATTTATTGAGCAGTGTGCACTTAGAAGAGGGTTATTCTATCTGCTGCTTTATCATTAGAAATTCAGGAACACTGAAGAAAAAGAGACTTCACCATGAAAACAGAAAAATAAATCTGGGTGATGAAAGTCTAGCAGTAATTGTAGTATTTTATCACTTTTTTTTTTTGATAAAAAGACAAAACCTATTGTATGGTTTCTGTCTGAAAGCTGTACATGAATGAGACAAAATTACTACCATTAGAGTTAGGCTAGACATTATGCCCATTAGATGGTAGCAATGCAAAATCTTGTGAAGGTGTATGGCAAAAATAAGGCTCGAAGCATCTAGAAAAAAAACCCCAACACACTCTAAACTGTACAAAAAATGCGGGACTTACTTTCCCTTTTTTTACCACACGAAAATATGCTTGTTGATTTGTGCCATAGGTATCCATTTTTCATACAGATTTGCATATGCCAATACAATCTCCAAGAGGTGGAATGTGCATAATTTCATTAGCAAAGCACAACCAGAGTAATTATGCAAGTATGTTTACTCAGACATGCTATAGTAAAGCAAACAGAGCTGGAGCCATGAGCTGGTTTCATTTACACCACCCACTGGCTCACAAAACTAGGGCTGCAGAATTGCCAAAACCACGCTGGTGTTTTGAAAATAAGAATACAAAGTAAGTTTTGTTTTGTTTTGGGGGTTTTGTGGATTTCTTTTAAGACATCTTGTTGCACATCTTGTTTTGGACAAGATAGCAACTGTTCAAAAGTGAATATTGAGGGGTCTTAAAGCGTAACAACAGTCCTTAGCATCCCCTTCTTCCCCCGCTCCAGGCCGGGGTCCCTCCCACGGGAGAGTCCTTCAGGAACCCCTGGGACATGAGTCCCTCCCATGGGGTGCAGCCCCTCAGGAGCTGCCCACAGAGTCATGGACTGATCTGGCAACAGTCACCTCCCCTGGCCCAGGCTCCTCCATCCAGGGATGCACAGACACATCTGCTCCACCGTGCTCCTCCGTGGGTGGCATGGGCAGAGCCTGCTGTGTGGCCATGGGATGAAGGAAACCTCTGCTCAGGTACCTCCTCTCCTCCCTCACCTCTGGGTCTCTGCTCCAGCACTGCTCACATCTCTGCTATTGTTCTCTCCCCCATTCCCTTTCCTCTCCTACTTCTCCCTCCCCTGAGCTCCTTTCCCCTTCTTGAATATGCACATCCATTGCCACTGATGGGCTCAACATCAGCCAGAGATGGGGCCAAATTTTTGGAGCCGGGGGAGCTTTCAGCAGCTTCTCACACCTGGGGCCTCTCCCGTGCTACCTCCACAGGCCCCACAAAAACCAGGACAGCCAGCAAGGCTGGAAAATTCCAGCTTGCCCTTGGTGGTACATCCAGCTAAGGCTGGTGAGACACTGGAAGAGGTTTCAAAGAGACGTGGAAGTGTCAGGCACTGAGCAACCTCATTTGGTGGGTAGATGTCCATGCCCACAATAAAAGGTTTTGGGGCCAAGTGGTCTTTAAAGGTCCCTTGCAAGCCAAACCATTCTGTCTCCTCTGGCTTGCAAGCTACTTCTTTTTTGCTGATGAGAGAACTATTTCAGGAGATGTTTTCTGAATTGCCTGTGAATTAGTACTTCATTTTAAAAATGCTGCCGTGAGAAAAGATGAGTGTGTTTCTTCACATCCCAGAATGACTCACAAAGCTTATTGGTTGACACCAACCACATTTTAAATGTCTTCCTTTACAGAGCTCTACTGAAGTATTTTAGACAACTTTAAATATTGAAGCGGCTTTCAAAGGATTAAAATTTGCCTAAATATCCCATATATTATTCAGATAAGAGTTAATTCAGTTCAAATAAAATAAGCAAGCTAACCAGAAATACACACAAAATGAATAAATTTTATTTATATGAACTTTGAATGTAATTTTATAGCTGTAGGCCAGGCAGTGAGAACTAACAGGGAAATATGACGCTCTTTAAAGGTATGGTAACAATTTCTGAAACCAAGAGCAAGACCTCTGTAGTGACAGAAATCATAGAAATTGATCTCCCTGTTTCTAATATCGGAGGTTCTGACCAGAAAAAAAAAAAAAAAAAGGAAAAAAATCCCCTCAGGGGGAACCTGATCCCTCTCCACAACTCCTGCAGGGAGGTTGTACTCAGGTGGGGGTCTGGGCTCTGCTCCCAGGCAAGGAGTGAGAGGAGGAGAGGACATGGCCTGAAGCTGCCCCAGGGGATCAGACAGCATTTCCTCATGGAGAAGGGGATCAGGGACTGGGATGGACTTTTTGAGGGAGCCCTGGCCCAGGCTGCCCAGGGAAGTGGTGGAGTCCCCATCCCTGGAAAAGCTGATGTGGCCCCTCAGAGGGCTTTTCCAGACTCAATAATTCAGTGATTCTTCAGAACTACCTGCAAGGTATTATTATTATTATTATTATTATTATTATTATTATTATTATTATTATTATTTTATTGCAGTTTCAGCTAACTTGCATACCAAATGACTAAAACAAGGAATAAATGACCTCTCAGAGTGGGCCAGGCTAATGTCATGGTACAGATACAAGGACCTGCAGAGAAGGTGTTTAGCACCCTGAGAAATTGGGAGGGGTGGAAGAGAGAGGGGTCAGTATTCCCTTCCAGTTCCATGTTCTAGTAAACCTGTCCCAGTTTTAACTTCCATGAAGTCTCCCTTCCTTATTCCCTTTTTATCTTCCCTTGGGAGGGTGGAGGGGGGCATAAGAGAGCAATTCTCTCCTCTGGTGTTTGGTTCACCCTGACCACTAAACTGAGACTTTTGCTCATCTATCTAATACAAAATACCAAATACAATCTTTAAAAGTCTCAGTAATTTGAAACCTTCTCCTTCCTACATAGTAGAATTTTCTAACTGAGACATCTGTCAAAATGTGTAGCTTTTCAATATTGTATTACACTGATTACACTTCCTTTTCTACTTCACTGGAGTCTGATTTATTTACTAACTTTCAAAGATTATGGTAAGCCATTTTGGTTTGCAAGTGGCAGATGAAAAAGCAAGGGTCTGTTTTTATGCATTTGTGCATATCTTTCCCCAGTTTTTTGGTCATCTACACTATTTCATTTATTTGTTAAATTATAACGTGGGTCATGCCAGATTCTCTAGCTACTAGTATAAAGTCTTTCCACAAAGACATTTTAGTAATACCTGGGACATAGAGAATAAAATAAACTGGAAAAACAATAAGCATAATTATGCCTATTTTTATCATGCTAACAAAATTCACCTTGTTACAAGTCTTTATTACAGAAACATTTATGAAATTGCATGTCTTCTTCTTGAAGTTCTAATGCATACCATTTACCTTTTCAGGATATTAGATATCTAATGAAAAAACACACATCAGTATTTTAGCAGTCTATAATGTTTCTAGTTTTTTTCAGAATATACAAAGTTTATTTGATAAATATTATTCAATTATATAAGAAAACTAGTAAGCTAGCTGTCTGCCAGGCCTATTTCTGCTTTTTTTCTGGTTTATTTGATTTGCTTTATTTGATTATTTAGGGAAAATGGAGTCTGCCAGTTTTCAGTAATAATTGGACTGATATGCTGAAAGGGAAGAAAGAAAGGAAAAAACCCCAAAACATAGCCCAGAGGAACTGTTCATGACCCCTCCCTGGCAGTGTCCAAGGCCAGGCTGGCTGGGGTGAGGGTAAATGCAAATGTATGCACCTCTGTGTGCTACATGTGTCCCTGGGCAACCTGTTCCAGTGTCTCACCACCCTCATAGTAAAGAATTTCCTCCTAATATCTGATCTAAACCTCCCCTCTTCAGGTTTTAAAGCATTGCCCTTTGTCCTCTCACTACCCACCCATGCAAAAAGCCCGACCCCACCTTTCATGTAGGCCCCTTCAGGTATTGGAAAGCTGATATACTGCTTTATAAAGTCAGGCATTTGTGGCTGAAGTTCCAAAGAACAAACCTGTAATTTTGCAGAACACACAAATCTTTTTTTTTTTTTAAAGGCTTCTAGATAACATAGGCAAGTGTGGGGTTTTTTGGTGAGAGAAATTACTAACGAATACCTAGAATCACTTCTTGGAGACCTCACTGATCCCTAAGTTATGTACTTATACACCTGAAATTAAATGATATAAAATTAATCTCCCGAGAAATGCAATGTTATAGTTCTGAATATAGCCTTCAAGACATGTGCAATGATGTCTTCTTGAACCTCTGAATAGCTTGAACCAATAGTTCCAAAAGAGGTATGAATCATTCCTACTTTACATCTATTGCCAAATGAATATAATATCATAGACTAAGATGGTAATAATTTTGCTCTGAGTTGCAACACATGAAAAAGTGAGTCACCAGTAAGGGTGGCTTGGAAAGCACTAAATTATGTTGTTTTGTTTTGTTTTTGTTTTTTTCCTTTTACATGTCTAAGCAAGATGAATCCAAAATGAAACTGCTGGTTCAGATTCTGCAGAAACATGAATCCCCAAACCTTCTGTTGGCATCCTTAAACTGAGAACAAAGCTAAAAGTTGATTAAAATATGCCCATTGGTACTTCTAAATTTTATAATCTAGCTGAGGTGTTCACCCAAAGAACGATTTTCTCTGCCTGAAATATAGAATAAATATTTCTTTTATCATAGAATGGTTTGGGTTGGAAGGGATCTTAAAGATTATCTAGTTCCAACCTCTTGCATGGGCAACAACTATGGAAAAGAGAGTTAATTTTCCCCATGTGAAAATAAAAAAATCCCCAAGTAACACAGAATGGATATAGTAATATGATAATATATTCCTGATACATCTCAGTTTGAAAATATTGTACATTTATTTTTGTTTGCCTAAAGGTCAAAGAAAATGAAAGGGCTATGGATGGAAAAAAAAAACCAAAACGGAATAAAATTCACTCAAGGAAGAAGACAAACTACATTTCCCATGAATGTCTCTTTTTAAGCAATCTTATTCTTTCCTCCTCTCAGAAGTACAAAGCCAGAAGAGGCAGCAGATCCAACATCAAAACAAGAAAACTAATGAAGAACACTGTTTGGGGAAGTTTCTATGTGGTGTTTGGCTTTATTGATCTATCTGGATTTGTTTGGTGCTACAGAATAATAATGTGTGATAACTCCAGATTTTCCCCAACTTCCATTAATGCAAATTAGTTTCCTTGTTCTTTTGTAAGTTCAGGTCCTTTGAAATAATATTTTATAAGATTGTATATAGTCGACATAACTTCTCAGATAAAAGAGGGGAAAAACAATCAATCTGAAGTCTGCAAAATTCACATTTAGCTGCCAACAATAACTGATGACTTTCAAAATAGCATAGACTCAAGAAACTCACATAACATAGCAATGTTTCAAAAAAAATATTTTATATTACATTTACTTAAGAAAATTAGGTAGAATGTTAAAAGAGAGATACTGAGTTATAAAATACTATTTTGTATGTTTGTTGGTCCTTGGGTTTGTTGGGTTTTTTCTGTTAAAGCATAGAGTGGAAACAGCAGGATGATATTACACAGCCATTATCCTTCTGTAAATGCACCCAATTAGTATTTTTCTACTTAGATAAGAAATAACCTCTTCCATTTAACTGGCCCACTGCCTAATTTGGAAACAGTTTAAGAAAAATTTGGTGTCTTGCTTTGTATTCCAGAGGTGAAAAGGCTTGAGCACATTTTTATCTCTTGCCAGGGAGACTGAAAGTGACAGCTGAACAGACTGCTCTCCCACATCTTCCCTCCCAAAGGAAAAATAAACAGGAGAAACAGAAACTTCTCCTCTGGAACTCTTTTCACCTGATGTGGTAAGAATGCACTCTCAGTAACCAGGAGGCAGAAGTTATTCTCCCCAATGAAACACCTTCCCAAAAATAAAATAAGGAGAAAACCCAAACAATGAATCAAACAAAAAACCTCGAAAACCAGGTTTGATTTCAAGCAGACATATTTCTCAGTTGTCCAGCTTTCAAATAGGGAATTTCAGTTCTGACAGAAAATAATCTTACGACATGTTGACACATACAGTTCAACAGACACTTTGCAAAGCTAAAAAAATAATTTTCTGGTTGGTATTTTGGGTCCTGCTTGTGGATGACTGTCTCATTTTCTCTCTTCCAGCCCTCTGAAAAGCCATCCGTATTCACTTCATGCCTTCTTACTCCCCAGCACCAGCCGAGTCCCTGTGAGGGTGAGGGGTTCGGGTCAGGCTGCCCGGACCAGAGCTCCCCCGGCTGCTCACAGCCCACCCGAGGCCTCTGACCAGAGGTCATTGTCCCGGCTCTTATCTCCCTGCAGCCTCCAGCGTGCTCCCGAGTCCCTCTAATTGAATTGCTGTCATTTTCCCCCTTCCTAATGCAGCGGCTTGGCGAGGGGGAAATGACTCAGGGGAGGCGGAGGAGAGAGGGGAGGGCGGCTCTGGGCTCCCCTCCCCATCCCCAGGGATGCCCCCTCCTGCTGCCGCCCATAAAGGGTGGAGGGAGCGCATCCCCTCATCATTCCCTCATCATCTCCGCATCATCCCCGCACGGTGGGCATGCGGTGAGCGCCCGCCGGCAGCACCGCAGCCTTCGGAGCCGCTGCCCCAGCGCCCGGTGAAACGCTGCGAGGTGAGCGGCCGCCAGCTCAAGGTACAACACCCCCCTCCCCGACTCGGCTTCCCTCCCAGGGGAGTTTGGTTGTCACACCGGCAGCCACACCAAGGAAAAGGGTTCCCACCCGTGGCGGGGATGCTCAGACGCCCTGAGGGATCTGTAGCTGGAAGGCGAGGCGGTAACTCGGGGCATTTACCCTCCTATGGTTTCTTTCCAGATGCAGAGGTGTGCTAGTTTCCTCTTTCTCTCTTTCATCCTTTGTGCCACAGTGTCAGAAACATTTGGACTGGTTTTCTCAGTAAGTACTCATTTCACTTTGGGAAATCCGATCCATTGGGCAGCATCCGTGTCCAAGCTGACAAGGAAATCTCGTAGTGAAAAATAGGGATAGGGACGTGACAAGATGCAGCACTCGAAAATATTTTGGGCAGTAAATAGGTTTTTAGCTAAGAATTTTGGGCTTTGATTGCTAGCTCCCCAGCAACAAATGCTGTAAGGGGGGAAAAGAGTGTCTAGTTTATGAACCAAAATTGAAGGGATGTCCCATTTGACTCAGAAAAGGCTTTTTAAAGACTTTTTAAATAAAGAGACTGTCACGTGAACCCAAACACTTAATGGGAAACATTGCTGACTGTTAAGGTAATTTTGGGGAGGTAATATAAACCTGGAGTGCGAAGTCAAAATTTCTGCCTTCAGAGTGTAAATCACACTCTTGTGAAATTTCATGAGTTTCACTAATGTGGTGTGAAAGCTTCAGACCATATGGCTGGCAACAGCAAAACTTCTGACTTAGATGGGGAGGGGAAAAGAGGTCACCAGTAGTATTTGCTTCAATATTATTGAATTTTGTTTTTTACAGTACTTCTTGATTTCAAGCCTTTAGAAGAGTGTCCTGCTAACAGAATGTCCTGTTGGCTGCTGTTTGCTTTGTCTTTAGAAAACAGTGCTCAGTTCATGTAATAAGATAGCTGATTTATTTTTTTTTTTCTTTAAGGCAAAAGAAAAAAGGGGATGGACTTTGAATAGTGCTGGTTACCTACTTGGGCCACGTAAGTCAAGATATATTTTGCATTATATCAAATTAGAGATTTTTTTTCCTTGTACACCAACTTGCTCTAGTAAGCTGAAAAGACATAAAGACTGAAAGCAGTTTTTATGCCTAAAGATGCAAGACTGAAGAAACTCATTTGAGACAGCACTTGTTCAGATATCTGTTGAATGTCTATTGTAGAATTGAGTTGTCTTGGACAACAACTGCTCTTTCCTAAAGCAGAGTTGCACCGTGAAGCTCTACATCCACATCTGGTAATTCTTTGCACTTCTGAACTGTAGTTTTCCTATGACAAATGCTCCTCACTACCTCTCTGGAAGTGTTACAGTATCTTATAGCATCTTAGATGTCAAAGAATGACTAAATATTCTCAATTTATTTAAGATTTCACTTTTAAATCTACTTAAAAATGGTTTTTCTACCTGACTTTTTTTAATTGGGAAAAAAAATAGAAAATAAATTAACATGAAAACTCATGACTTTCACTATGGAAAAAATATTTATTGTATAAATTTTTAAAACACAGGAGTACAGTGGTTTACAAGTATGGGAATCAGAAAGGTAAATTATAAGAAAAGTGAAATGTAGTTGCTAAGCTATCTCTAATACCTGTCCTTTCACCATTATTTGTTGTTGGTGTAACAACAAACACTCATTACAGATATTTCTATATTTTCAGTCTTCATAATCCATGACAAATACTACAGATACTTCCTATAACTCTCTTCATTCTTTTTAAGTAACCTTGTTGATGTCTAAAAACCAAAAAAAAAAAAAAAAGAAAAAAAAGAAACAAACAAAAAACCAAGCAAAACCAACCAAACAAAAAAACCCAGCCCAAACCAAACAACTAATGAATCTTAAACACACCAAATGTCTGTAACTCTATTTGCCCCAAGCAGATATAGCAAAATTGGCAAAGAGACTACAGGGAAAACTATTTGTCAAAGTGCAGTTTGTCTAAGAGTGGTCATAGGACTCATTTTTTGACACAGGTTGTATTGGTCTGGTAAAGGAAATGCCCATTGCAAGGGGGTGGGAAGAGGCCTCAGGGGCATGTAAGATATGAAAAACCTTCCAAAACTCTCAGCAGTTTTATTTTAACCAAACTCATTGGCAGCATTTTATAAAAATAGAGGAAAGCATGGCAAAACCAGCTTCCCAAATTACATCTGAATGTACAAACTTAGATTTTTCCTTACAGCTTTCTCTGAATTTAGTAAGAGCTTCAAGTATGGCTGCTTGACAGGACCAGGTCTGTTAATGATATAAATCATAAGAACGAATTCAGGAGAAATGTTGTTATTTTATTTAGTGATCTATTAATTTCCTGGTTGCCATTCTGTACCTTAGAAGTGCACATCAGGATTTTTGCTTTGAAATAGATTAGAAGCATGCAATATAGCAAAGGTGGTTGTTAAGTTAATTAACTCTTCTGATTTTTAACTTATCAGATGCAGTAGATAACCACAGATCTTTTAATGACAAACACGGATTCACAGGTAAACGTGAACTGCAGGCTGATGATGATGTTAAAGCAGGTAATGAAATTCTAAAAATCAGTATTGCTAATGCTTTTTATGTTTAGTTGCTTATTTGCTGTTATTAAATAAGTACCTAGATACAGGGCTATTCCTGCACTGTAACAAAAATCCCAATAAACATATGGAAAGAGGAAAAATGAAATTTGGCCATCTAGTGTGCTCTTTGTACATGGCTGCAATTTAAAACATCTTGGTGCCTTTGAGAAGTGCTGCAATTATATTGCTTTTAAAGTATAAGAGATCATGTTACTTAGAATAAACCTTTTTTTATGTTTAAATAAGTATTTCAAACGTCCCCCAAGACATGACACTCAAGAGTTAATTTTTCTCAGCAAAGAATAAGCCCTTAATAGAATTTTATAGTAAGAAAAGCCATAGAAACTGGCCAACATTTTTTTTTTTTTTTTTTTTAATTCTGATACTCCAGAGCTGAAACTAGTCATCAGAACTACATGGTGCTGTTCATGCTTTACGTGTCTTAACTTTTTTTTTTTTAAATGAAATTTCATGCTAAATCTCACAATGTTTCCTATATTTAAGATGGATTATCTTCATTAAAAGATTGAGAATCTGGGGAAAACCAAAGCCAAGTCAACACTGTTTTGAGGTTGTATCAGGATCTAGTAAATGACAATGCAGCCTCATTCTGCAGTTGTCATCCAAAGCTCTGCAATAGATGTCTAGACTGCCTTTATGAAGAGAAGTTGGCATTTTTAGGGTTTATTCTGAACACCTACTTTGGGATAAGATGTAGAAACCTGTTTCTTTCTCCTGAGGAGAAACTGTATCTGCTGCAGACATCTCAGGTGAACTGGTATGTATCTCACCTTTAATTTCCAGAGAGGGCTCTGTTCCCCACTGCAAACAAACAGAGCATCACAGCTTGTGTTCTGTTGCATTTATCACTGCAGGAGACACAGTCCCAGCCCCAGAGCTCTCAAAGGTGACTTGAAATCAACCCAGCTCTCTGCAAACATAGCTGACACTAAATAAGTTCAGAAATAAAGGCAATGTGCTTAATTACAATTTCACGGACTTACTTGACAGTAATGTTAATTAATACATATCTTAGTTACATTCTCAGAATTCCTGCCACTTTAGTTCTGGTCCATATTTTCATAGTGTTTTGTGTTGTGTGGTGGCTTTGGTTGCTTAGTTTGGGGGTTTGCATTTGATAATGGACTCAAAATAGCAGAAGAGCCTCTCTTCTCAAACACTGGTGGAAAAATAACATTTTGCCTGTCAGAAAAAATGTGAAAGGAAGGCATATGTCATCTAAGAGTGCAGCTCAATGGCAAGATGTTGCCTTTGTGAGTATTCTACCATCTCCTTTACAGCAGTATGACCTGTAAGAACTTTGAAACTCTTGTCAGGCACTGCTGTACCTCCACAACTACAAGTAAACCCAGCTGAGCTATGGGAAAGAACCTTTTCCTGTGAAGCTGAAGTTTATCATAAAGTTCCTCTCCAGAGGAGATTTGAACATAAGAACAAATGGATAAGGTAGTCAGAATTCTTATTTTAACTGAAAGATTTTTAATTTTTTTTTTGTCAACAAAAAAATAAATCTGGTGATTATTTACAGAAGTGTCTTAAAATGGCAGCATGCATACACATTATTACTGTAGGAGAGTCCATGCAAAGGACTGCTCTCTCTATTTGAAGGAATGCTGCAAAATTCACAGGCTCTCCAGAAAACCTGGAAAAGCTGTAAGCTGTAATCTAAGTGTGTTACAGAACACTGAGTCCAGAGGGAAGGAAAAAAAAAAAAAAATCACAACAGAACAAACTGTAAGCATAATGAGGAAAACTATTGACATTCTAAGAGCACAACTGTTTCTTTACCAGGAGCTTGCAAGTAATTGGCTATAGACAACTAATGTAAATAGCAGAGAAATACATATGTACAATATGGCCAAGCCACTAAAGAAAAATATTTATTCAATCCAAAAATATTTATCCAATAAATATCACATTGCTAATAAAATCTGACACTAAGAGTATATGAATGATTAATGAATCATAAAAAAATCCACAACAGATTAGATGGGCATAAAAATTAAATTAAGGAAAACTCCAAATAACACAAGAGTTATTAATGTGAATAATAATCTCTTTGTGTCAGTTTGCAGACTGGAAGGCAAGACCTTTAGATGCGAATTTCTTAATTTGGTTCTTAAATTCTGACTCCAGAAACCTCTGTGTCCTTCCAACTTTCCATCAATACTTTCTATTTTTGTTACAGAGAACACAAATATGTATATGCAGAGAACTAAAAATTCTAGGGAAATTACCTACCATTTGTTCTACTCCCTTTCTGTTTTGGTTTGGTTTGGTTTTTTTTTTTTAAATAAATACAGAAAGCCTAGTTCTCAGCCTCCCAAAGTGCAATCTATCAGTCTCCTGGGGATCTTGTCACTGCACTTTGGGCTTTTTGATGCCCACTGCCCCAAGGTCAAAGATGAGTAAATTTTATGAAATACACATGCAAACACACACCTTTCTGAGCTTCTGGTTCAGTTTCAGGCCTAGAAACCACTTCTGTATCGCTGGAATGGCTTGTTGGGGACAAAATCAGACCATGTGAAGAACTTTTTTAACTATTTTGCAAAGCTGATGATTTTGTTTGCTAAATTTACTTTCCTCACGAATCTCAGCCTAGCAGACACAAGGGAGTGAGTTGACAACAGAGGAACTCTCTTTTGCAACAGACCTCACAAGGCCTTAAAAGTCATGACCATTAAGGTGTGAAAGCAGCTCCTGTGTAGCAATAGCACACAAAGCTGGGCAAATTTGATTCTGAGAACTCAGTCACCTAACTTAAAAAGTGCCTTTGCTCTTCAAAAAAAAAAAAAAAAAAAAAAAAAGGGAGGTTTTCCATTAAGGATTTTAAAGAAAAATAAACATAATATTTGGATAGCTTTTTCAGCATAGTCATATGTTGCCACAATGTCCCATGCATTTGATCTTTACACTAATGTCAAGTAACAACCAACTTGTTTTATAGGGAACCTGGGAAGAACACTGGCTGATGAAAATGTTGTGCGCACAGTAATTGAGTTTTTGACTTACTTGCATCTCAAAGGTTAGTGAATACCTTTTTCATGTTTCACACTTCCACGTGTGACATTTACTGAGAAGACAGAACTATCCTTGAATGTACAAGTCTGCTACAGATTTGAGTATGCAAGGCTTTGAACAGCATCTCGGGGGGGAGGGAGGATTGCAATTTTATAATTTTAGTGCATATAAATTGCTAAATTAATGCATTTTAGTACACTTAGGAGTAGGCCTGATTTAGAGAGTGCAAGCAGTCCCAGCCAGCTGCAGGTCAATGAATATCCAATGTAGCAGGATTCTAATACTATCTGATCACCCTGGGCATTGTGAAAATTATAACAGCTATCACTAAAACTGCATGGACCCAGCTTTAAAACATCTGAAAACAAACTAAAGATGGCATGATTACACAGGAGTTAGTATTAAACAACTCAGCAACAGATTAAATAAGGCCTCAGCTTAATGCCAAGAGCAGCTGGTTGAAAGTCTGAAACACCTGTTAATGGCAAAAGAAATGCATCTCCCCTTCTGCATGTGTTCTAAGATAAAGTGATGTCATAAAACTGCAAAAACACTATTCTGTACTTCGACAAACAGCTCACAGTTCTGCTGGTAAAAGAGAAACTGCGGAATCTCAAGATTGTGTACAGAATTGTAAAACTGAGTTTAGATCTTACGGATTAAGCTGTTAGAAAGGAAACTTCTTTCTAGCATAAGGGGCAAAAGAATTCCGTCTGCTTCTCAGTTTTCGTTAGTTTTGCCTTTTAAAAAAACAATTCTGATCTTTACAATATATTTTAAAAATTAAAAAAGGAAGGAAGCAGATTTGAAATAATAATAATAATAATAATAATAATAATAATGGACTAACATTAACCCCAACACTGATACAAGATACAAAGCCATACTCAGCTCCAGGTAGCAGCTGCAAGCTGTAGCAGAGAAGCAGAATGCCAGCACTGCCAGCACGACAGCTCCAGTGAGAATGTGACAGTCACAGCAAGAGAAGGAGGTGGCCTCCAGTGTGGGATGACTGATGAGACAGTCAGAACCCTCTTGTAAAGGCAGCCATGGCAGAGGAGAAAAGATGACACCCTGGCTCAGCTACCCTGGGCTTTGCCCCTCCCAGCCCTGCATGGGTCAAAACCACCCTGAAGCTTGGTCAGTATGGAAACCCACACCCAAGAGTTGGGGTAGGCATGAAAACAAAGCATCTTTATCTTTCCTGTTCTCACAGAATTGCCTCTGCATCTTCTCAAAACTCCAGTTTCTCCAAACAGGAAAATTTTAGATTATAGATTTCTTCCTCAGTAAAATCAGGCCATGTATGAAATCTCTAATGAGTAGGCTAGGAGCTGCTGCATTGGAGGAGAAGAAAATAAAATGCATTACACAGAAATACAAATCATTGTTTCCCTGGGACAAATGAGAAAAAAAGGCTGTATTGCAACTCTGAGTAACAAATCCTTGTTTAGGAGAGTGATGACAAAGAGCTGGTAGATGGTATATAATCTGTCCTCATAAAAAAAGGAATCTTTAGGTCATATACAATGGCTTTTCTCTGGGACAGTTCTTGTATTCCCAGGTTTCAAAGGATACAGAATGTTACCATGTTATCCCTTAACAGTGGTTCATAGAATCACAGAATGAATCACAGAATGCATTAGGTTACAAGAGACCTTTGAAGGTCATCATCCTCCTGCAATGAGCAGGGACATCTTCAGGTTGCTCAGAGTCCCATCAAGCCTGACCTTGAATGTCTCCAGGGATGGGGCCTCTACCACTTCTTTGGGCAACCTGTTCCAGTGTTTCAACACCATCATAGTGGAGAACTTCTAATCTAAATGTACCCTGATCTTGTTTAAGACCATTGCCCCTCATCCTATCACTACGTGGCCTTTTAAACTGTCCCTCCCCAGCTTTCCTCTAGGTCCCCTTCAGGTACTGAAAGGTCATTATAAGGTCTCCCTGAAGCCTCCTCTTCTTCAGGCTGCACAACCCCAGCCCTCTCAGCCTCTCTCCAGCCCTCTGATCATTTTTGTGGCCCTCTCCTGAACCTGCTCCAGCATCTCTGTGTCCTTATTGTGTCGAGGGCTCCAGAGCTGGACACAGTGAATCCAGCTGAGGTCACCTGCAGCCCAGGATGCAGTTGGCCCTATGGATTACAAGCAGTGCTGGCTCAAGTCCAGCTTCTCATCAACCAGTGCCCCAAGTCCCTTTCTGCAGGGCTGCTTTCTATCACATCATCCCCCAGCCTGTACTGATAATGGGTACTGCCCCTACTCAGATGCAGGACCTTGGACTTGGTGAACCTCATGAAGTTCACATGGGTCCATCTCTCTGCCTTGCCCAGGTGCCCCTGGATGACATCTCATCCCTCTGGCATGTTGGCTGCATCTTTCAGCTTGGTGTCAACTCCAGACTTGCTGAGGGTACCCTGAGTCCCACTGTCTATATCATTGATGAAGATATTAAGCAGCACTGGTCCCAGTACAGAATGCTGAGGGACACCACTTGTCACCCTTCTCCATCTGGACCACAAGCCACTGACCAGTACCATTTGGATGTGATTATCCAGCCAATTCCTTATCCTCTGAACAGTCCACCCATCAAATCCCTATCTTTCCAACTTAGAGAGAAAGATGTTGTGGAAGACTGTGTCAAAGGCCTTGCAGAACTCCAGACAGATGACACCCAGAGCTCTTCCCTTGTCCACTGAGGTAGTCACTCCGTTGTAGAAAGCCACTAGGTTGGTCAGGCAGAACTTGCCTTTAGTAAAGCCATGCTGTCTGTCTTGAACCTCGCTGTCCTCCATGTGCCTTGCTAGAGCTTCCAGGAAGATCTGTTCCAAGATCTCCCAGGCTGACAGGTTAATAGTTCCCAGGCTCCTCCTTTCTACCCTTTTTTAAAATGAGTGTAATGTTTCCCTTCTTTCAGTCATCAGGGACTTTGCCTGGCTGCCATGATTTTTCAAATATCCTGGAGATTGGCAACTCCCTCAGGACTCTAGAATGCATCTCATCAGGTCCCATAGAATTACAAATGTTCAGGCTCCTCAGGTGGTCACAAATCTTGAGTACTGTGTGCTCCAGAGTTTTGGAAGGACATGGAGGTGCTGGAGAGGATGCAGAGAAGGGTAGCTGGGCTGATGAGAGGTCTGGAGAGCAGGTCTGAGAAGGAGAAGCTGAAGGAGCTGGGGCTGTACAGCCTGGAGAAGAGGAAGGTGAGGGGAGATCTTATTACTCTCCATAACTCCACAAAAGGAGCCTGGAGTGAAGTGGGTGTTGTCCTCTTCAACCCAGTGACTACTGATAGGACAAGAGGAAAAGGGTTCAAGTTGTCCCAGGGGAGGTTCATATTAGATATTAGGAAAGATTTCTTTACTGAAAGAGTGGTGAAGCACTGGAACAGGCTGCCCAGGGAGGTGGTGGAGTCGCCATCCCTGGAGGTTTTCAAAAAATGGGGAGATGTGGCACTTCAGGAGGTGATTTAGGGGTTAAGATGATGTGGGACTGATGGTTGGACTTGATGATCTTGAAGGTCCTTTCAAAGAATGGTGATTCTGGTGTTCTATGATTCACTTAGAGTGGGAGGTACTTTGTCCCCCTTCTCCCCATCTTCTGGTCCTTCAGCTTGGAATGTGTGAGAAGAGAGGTTGCCAGTGAAGACCAAAACCAAAAAGTTGTTGAGAGCCCTCTTCTCATCCTCTGCTACCTTTTTGCCACTCTTGCTCATCAAGGGGGAACGCTTTCTTTAACCTTTCTTTTCTAATTGACACACTTGTCAATTAGAAACATTTAACATTTGAAAGGAAATAATAATTGTTTATAAATTAAAATATGAAAAGCTCAAGGGTTTACCTGTCATAACTGAGAGAAGAAAATATAAAAATATATACTACTGCAATTGGATTTAATTATTAAAATTGCTAAGATGAAGATGTCTACTTACATATGCCTTAATTCTTTTCCTTTTTTCTCCTTTATGCAGAGATGGGAGCACTTGACAAACTACCTTCACCAGAGGAAACAAACCAGTCATGAAGAAGAGTGTATTTTATTTTGTTGTAGTGTAGATTTAGATTGAATTCTATACAACAGATTCAAATGAGCTGAAGATGAGAAGTATTGTTTGCATCCATCTGGTAAATAGTAAGCAGCATTCTGTCCTCTGGTTTTTGTTTGTTTGGTTTTTTGTTTGTCTTTTTTTTTTTTCCCTCTCCTGTGATGTTATGGTGTAAAATTTTGCCTTGGTAAAATTTTTCTGTAGGTAAAGCATAAAATAAAAATAAAGAGCAACCACCTTGTTTCATTTTAAAATTAAATACATACCAGCACACAATACACTGTATGCAAAGCCCAAGTTAAATTGTAAGGTTACACTGCATCTGCAGCCTGCAAAATTGCAGTTAGGTACACCATAAATACATCATACTGGGTACTTCAGCTAACTGAGAAGAAGAGTCACTTCAAACTGCTGCCATATGGAGTCTCTGAGGTCACAGATGTATTTCTGTGCCTCATGGAAGCCTTACTTCCTGTTCATGGTTTCATAAGCAAAATATACTCCCGTTCTTTTTATTTTGTACTACTTGCCTGTGATACACCATCCCATGGACTGAAGCATAGAAATTTACCTGCTCTGTACAGGTGATAGATAACAAACCCTACCTGTAGGATTCCTCTTCCTACCTTGTCAAGAACACCAGATCCACATTCTTGAAGAAATTCTCCTGTTCACTCCAACATTTAAAAAAATATTGTATTTTATGTGATGCTTTAATCTGAGTCCAGCAAAAGAGTTGCATACAGAAAGCCCTGAGGAGAAGGAGTCTGGGTGGTGGTGGTGGTCCAGAAGTTCAACAGGAGCCCTCAGTGTGTGCTTGGAGCCCAGAAACCAACCATGTCCTGGGGGCACCAAGAGAAGCACAGACAGTGGCCAGGGGAGGGGATTCTCCCCCTCTGCTCTGCTCCTGTCAGACCCCACCTGGAGTTCTGTGTCCAGTTCTGGAGAACCCAACAGCAGAAGGACACAGAGCTCCTGGAAGGTGTCCAGAGGAGCCACTCCAATGCTCAGAGGGCTGAGCACCTCCCTGGGAAGCCAGGCTGAGGGATTGGGGTTGTTCAGCCTGGAGAAGAGGAGGCTCCCAGGTGAGCTCAGAGCAACCTCCCAATATCTGAAGGGGCTACAAGAAAGCTGGGGGAGGGCTTTGTGCATGGGGGGGGAGGGAGAGGACAAGGGAAATGGGTTAAAAGTCAAAGAAGGGAGATTGAGGTTGGACATTAGGATGAAATTCTTTGCTGTGAGGGTGCTGAGCCCCTGTCCCAGGCTGCCCAGGGAAGCTGTGGCTGCCCCATCCCTGGCAGTGTCCAAGGTCAGGTTGGATGGGGCTTGGAGCACCCTGGGCTGGTGGGAGGTGTCCCTGCCCATGCAGGGGGTTGGGAATGGGGGAGCTTTAAGGTCCCTTCCAACCCAACCCAACCCATTCCATGATTTTATGATCCTACTTAATGCCTAGGAAAGAGCTGTGAGGTATGGGCCCATATACATAAATATATCAACAATGAGGAAAAGTTTGAGAGGCTACAGAATCTGAGACTGTTTTTTCTCATTCAAGTGAATTTCACTCCATGCAAAGTGCAACGAAATACCATCTTTTCAAAATGTTGCTGTGCACTAGAGGGTACATACTGACAAATTTTGCAGGACATTATTGCATAGACTTTCACTCTTAGCACAGCAGAATGTGTTCCAAATGCCACGCCAGTAGTGGATAATTTGACCCTGCAAGGTTATCTCACTTTGTCTTCCTCTGATAATTACTCAGCCTCTGATCTGATGGTCATTTTCCAAAATGTACAAAGTATGCTTTTTGTCAGATCCAACAAGCACTTGAGTAATGTTCTACTGGTTTGGTGGGGTTTCTTTGTGTTTTTTTTGGTTTTTTGGTTTGTGTATTTTGTGTGATTTTTTGTTAGTTTTTTTTTTAAGAGTAATAAAAAATACACATACTGCTAGGTCAACATTATTTGATAAAGTTATGGGCTTCAAAAATAGTGTAATCGAGTGAAATGTAACTGCTGTACATTAGCATAGCTCAGTAATTCCAAATTCTCATTTTCACCAGTAATGTACACATTTCCCATCAGAAACTTGAAGGAGAGCTCACTAAAGCTTTAATGCTCAAGAAGCATTGTTTTCATTGACTGCTAAGAACTGGTATCCATTGGCAGCACTCCACAACAAGCCATCTCGCTGTGGCAAAGCAGCTGCATCTATGATCAAATAAGAGAACATAATCTCAGCATTAAATTTCTTCTCTTTTGAAATTGGATAAGAAATTGCGTTTAAAATTAGAAAAAAATGTATTACTTAAATTAGCATACTGGAAGCTCATTACAGTTGCAATGTTCAGCTTGTCTGTAAGCTGAACAAACCAAGTGACCTCCACCCCTCATCAGAAGTTGGGCTCTCTGCAGGGCTGCTCTCCAGCCTCTAGTGTCCTGGCTTGTAATGTGTAACCAGGATGACCCCATGCCAGGGACAGTCCTGCACTCACAGCTGCTCAGTTCCATCAGGCTGGTGGTTACCCAGCTCTCCAGTCTATCCAGGTCTCTCTCAGGTATCTCTGCCCTCAAGGCAGTCTGCAGCTCCTCCTAGTTTAAAATCCTCAGCAAACTTACTGTGTACTTGACTCCTGTGTCCAGATCCTTCATAAAAACATGCAAGAGCACTGGCCCTGCAATTGAGCCCTGAGGACCCTCACTAGTGACTGGCTGCCAGCTTGATGTCACCCCATCTGCTCTGAGCCTCACCCATCAGCCAGTTGTTCCCCCAACGTGTTGTGTGTTGGGCATTTTGTCCAGAAGGGATGCTTTGAGACACAGTTATCAAAAGCTTTGCTAAAACTCATAAAACTCCACATCTACTGGCTTCCCTTGAGCAGCTGGATGGGTGACCTTGTTGTGAAAGGAAATGTAGTGACCCCGTGTTGGCTGTGACCATGGCTGCATTGTATCTCAGCTGGTTTTCAGTAACTCTCAGAATAATTTTCTTCGTGATTTTACCAGGCACTGAATTGACACTGACAGGCCTGTAATTACCAGGGTCTTCTGCCTTACCCTTCTTGAAAACTGGGACCTCTCCAGGTTCCCATACCAGAGAAAAATAATGGAGTGAAGTCTTGTTCTTTTAGCACCACGGGATGAATCCCACTGGGCCTCCTTAGACTTTCCTGACTCCAGCTGGAGCAGCAAGTCTCAAATGCAGAGTTGGCTGGGAGGTCTGGCGGTCTGGAGGATTTCAGGGCCCATCAGTGCCAGAGATAAAGAAATTGAACATCTCTGCTTTGTCTACACTGCAATTTGTGAGGTGATTCAACCTCATCAAATAATGGATCGATGTTACAACCTCTGCTCCTCCTCCTTTTGCTGGTAGCAGAATTTTTAAGCCCTTTTTGTTGTCCCTCAGAGTACTGGCCATCTTGAACTCTAATTGACCTTTGGCCACACAAATTTCCTCCCCACAGCAGCAAACAGCATCTCTGTAGTCTCCCCTTGCTGCCTTACCCTGCCTCCAATACCCATACCCCTGCCTTTTCCACCCAAGCTCCTCAGCCCAGCCAAGCCCCACGTGCTTGGCAGCCAACTGCTGCTGAGCCAGCTAGAGTGGTACCCAGGAAAATAATTTATTTCTGAGAAAAAATGTGGATTCATTCCAGTTGAAAAGCCAACCTTAAGAGGTAATAAATAAATAAATGTCAGAGGAGATATGTGTTCTAAACAGGATGACTTAAATGTTTCTACCTCGATTATTTGTCTCTGACTTTTTTTTTTTTTTTCCTCAACAGAGGGAAGATACTGCAGTTGAAAGTGGAAGGTGTATCGTGCTGTTAGGATTTTTGGAATCAGCTGCAGTAGATGGCCATGCCTGTGGTTTCTGGATATTTTTTCTTCAATGAAAAAGCTACTTAGAGTTTGGAAATAAGTGTCTATCAACAGGGACTTAGTTTTATGATTACCTTGAGGCTGACAATTTTTTTTTTTTTTTTTAAGTGAGCAAAGGAGAAATCTTGAAGATTTATGCTAATGTTGAAGAAAAATTCACAGTACAGCAACTAGAGTTGTGTCAGGAGATGATTTCTATGGCTCTGTCACAAGCAGGAGGATGGACTCTGGTATCTTTCTCCTAGCTTTGGTATCTCTAGCTTTATTACTTTATGCAAGAAAAAGACAAAGAAATCAATGGAGCAATTCCAGACAAAACTTTTTTTTAATTCAGAAGCCAATTTTTACATCACCAGAAATTATTCTATCATTGTAGCCTTTCCTAAGATAAATAATCAAGCCAACCAATCTACCAAGGAAATGCCAGGAATTCCTCACAGACTGATTTCCCACTTGCAAGTCTACTAATCCTTCAGCTCTTAAAGTTATTGGACAGGAAAGAAATGCAAGAGATCATCTAAATTATTCCCTTGTTCACAGCAAGATCAGCTGCTTATAAACTGTATCTGAAGAGTGCTTTTTTTTTTAAGACCTCCAGATTTAAACTCTTCACAATCCCTCCAACAAGCCAGTCAGTAAGTGCTTCATTGTCCCTTACTTTTAGAAAGCATTTCCTGATACAGAACTGAAATTTTCTTTCTGCCTTTTCTACCAAGCACTTATTTTTTTGACCATGGACTAATTTTGACCATGGAATAAGGCCAGACCTTTGCTGTTATGAAACCATTACATTTCAATACAGCTACTGTGCTCTCTCTCACAAGCCTCTTTAGATTCTTTTCTTTAAAGAAAGAATCTTAAAAAAATGGTTTTGATTTTAAAATAATCAGCAGAAAATATTAGGGCTGTTTGTTCTTAATGCTTCAGTCATCTAATTTTTTGCTGAAAGCACAGGACAGTGATAAAGCAGAGTAGGCTGCTGTGTACCCAAGTCCTATTCTGAGCCCAGTAATAAATAGCCTAAATGGCCACAAGGTGGTAATACTGCTCTACATGAAAAAGCTCAAGCATATTTAACAGGACAGGTTTAAATCAATACAAATGTCTCATTTACTTGGGCCCATAATTACAAATTACATTAATTAGTGCCTTTAGAAACTACGAAGTGAAAACAAAAAATAAAACCCATTGTGTGCTGGCTAACAGAAAAATGCAGTAGCTGAGGGCTAGATACCTACTCTAAATTGTTATTAAAAATGTCATTGTATTAGTATGAAAAAAAAAAGAGCATCATTGGAGGTAATAAGACCAAAAGGGTCTTGTGCAGTGCTCGTCTGGATACTTTACCAATAATTTAGAGAGAAGCAGTAGAGCAAAAACACTCTGAAGTTTTTACACTCTGAAGAGGAAAGCTTAACAGTATAGTTCCCTCTTTGGAAAACAATCTTGTCAAGAAGTAATGACGCACCTTCTGAAGCATATCTTTCTGACAGTGCAAGTTTCACATTGCAAATAAGTTTTCTCATAAATCAAGTGACTGCCTGAGAATATCTGCTTTATTTTAGTTACTCAAGGGGGCTAAAATGTCTTCCTAGTCAATACAGAAAAAAAGAAAATACATAGAGAAAATTAAAATTATTCCTTTTCTGCTTTTGAAAAGTGTCAACCTGAGTGACTATGATCATGTTGAGATCGTTTCAGCAGCCTGGGGCTGTAAATGCCTGTACCACTTCAGAGGAACTTGGCCATTTATTGCTGGGCTCCTTTGAAAGGTCCGTGCAAAATCTTGTATGTGGAGCTTTGAGGGTCATTTTCACATGTGCTACATGGGAAGAAATAACTGCCCAAGTGTATACAACTCCCAGGACTGTGCTGAAGCAAGATTTTAACACAGAAATTTCAATAATTTAAATGTATTTGTTATATAAAAAAAAAAAATTTAAAAGTAGTACATAGCAGAGAGCAGACTCCAATGTGACCAGTGAGCATTGCAAAAGAAAAAAAAAAGTGGAAACATGAAGTTATTGGCTGCTTCTGTGTGACTTGATCAGCTACATGCAACCAGTTCTTATTTACAGCCAAAAATCCCAGGCTGCAGCTGAAGAGGACAGTGTATCTGGAGCAGCATCTGGGGTTGATGATGGAGATGAGGGAACCTCTGGATTTAGACATAACCCTTGGCATACCAGTCATACCAGTGCCACTTGTTCTCTGGATTCTGTGACTTGCTGTTCACATTAGGGGTTCCCAGATTTACTTGTGTGGAGTAACACCACAGACACTGACAGAAGTTTAGAGCAGAGTATTTGAATAAAAGGTTTCAGTTTCAGGGATTCAGATTTCGAAAGGGAATTACTGTGAAACATTCAAAGCAAAATACTGAACTAAATAAAACACACAGGTGCTGCACAAGGTACAAAAATAAGAAAGGGCTGCAGGAGAGGGCATCCCACCATAGACAGTCCTTTACATCAGCTATGGTAAAATAAGGAGATAGCTAAAGGAGGGAAAGGCTTCTGACGAGGCATTTTTCTGTGTTTCAAATCACACAAGCATATTGACTCCCAAAGCTGTGGTAGAAGGTTGGAATGAATCATAAGAGATTCACCAAGAGTGAATTAAGCCAATTTTAATAAAAGTCTTTGGTAAAAGAGACAGGTGATTTTATTTTTTTACATGTAAGAGAAGAACCCTATAGAGCAAACTGTTCCTGACTGTAAGATTTCATCCTAGTTGCTAGTGCAACTCATCCAAAGAAAAGAGAAATAATTGTCACTGAGATCATTAACACAGATTTATTTTATCTCACCTGAAGGAGTACCAGCTCATCACTTTAATATCTGCTATATTTACCTATGCTAGCAAGGTAATAGTAAGTGGCAGCCTTTGATTCAAAGCTCCTCCTTATGTCACCTGCCAAATGAAAGGGCAAAGGAAAGCAAAGCCAAAACAGTAATTTCATTCTGAAAAAGTAGTCCCTCTTTGGAACTGAGTTGCCATATCTTGAGGAGATACCAGTTCTTCAAAATCTAATGCTGCCCTTAGTGTTGTTGTCTCAAGTTCTGGTTCCTGAAGTATGCAAAATGTTAAACTTGTATAAAGTCTTCGTAGTCACAAGAAGAAAGCCAGTATAGTTTAGGTGTTCTAAAATACCAGAATAAATTCCAATATATATTTTATTTTAAAGCAAATGTATTAATTTAGAGAAACATTTGGATTTGGGTATCCAAATAGACTGTATCTGTCCAAGGAATAAGTGAATCATGTGATCATTCAGATAAATCAAGAGAAATGTGCTTCTAAAATATTATGTAAGTTTGTGTACTCCAAAGAATATATTGTTGTTAAAGCTGCATGGAAAAAAAAATAATTCACAGAAGATGGAGATGCATTGTATTAATGCAGAATAAAACATTTGACACATGCAAAGTGACATTTCATTTCTAACCATGCAGCTCAGCAGCTACTATGGATGAAAACACCTTTATTATTAGGTTTTTCTGACTCTAAGATGATACCTAAGAAACAGTTTTGCCACTTAAAACTTAAGCAACCATGTGGGCATTTGGATCTGTAATTCTCCTCCTATCCCACTCAAGCACTGCTAGCCAGGACAGACTTTACAGCATACAGTGTACTACATAGGCTGTTTTGTGTGGAAAAAAAAAAAAGAAAATTAAGATTTAAATTTTACCAGAGTGAATCATCCATCACTCCTGAGTCCAGACTTGGAAATCATCCCCTCTAAGTCAAGACTATTTGCTCTATTAGAGATTGGTTGCACTAAAATCAGGGCTTTTATCCATGAGTAGAAGGATTGCATCAACTGTTACTGAATCATGTAAGCAATAGTTCACTTATCTTCCAGATAACTAGTTCAGGTTTAATGAGTGCTCTTCATTGACTCTTCACCATAAGGACCCAACTCATAAATCATTCCCTATTCATGTGGGAGTTCACTGCAGCCTGAAGAAACAGACCATGTAGTGATATGATTTTTATGTTTGTCATCTCTTCAGAAAGTAGCAAGTCAGTGGAAAAAAAATGATGTTACCTCGCCCTGTTGCATGTTTTCTTTTTTTTGTCCTTGTGCAAAGAGATTCTCACAAAGGCATAGAACAGAAGAGCAGCTAGTCTGCATTTTAACAGGCCTCCTTTTTTTCTCTTCTCCTTAAGAAGAGCTCACATATGCTGCTTCTCTTCAATCCTCTTTTTCTCTCTTCAGTTTTAATTGTAATTCTGTAACCTCATTTTTTCCCTTCTCCTGATCTCCTTAACCCATTTAAGATCTTGGGTTTAACCACTCTAAGGCTTAAAATACCTTTTCTTGTAAAAGAGGTAACAATGCAGTAGCCTTTAAGCCAGGGAGAAACTTTATGAATTTTCTCCCTTTTACAACAGGGAGAAACCAGATTACCTGTGGGGTGTCCAACACTTGGATTTGAACTCCATGACTGCCTCTCAGAACAAAAACCTCTAGTTCTCACCAGAGCCAGCTGCAGCAGGAATAAACAGCTTTATATAGGTCAAAGCAGTGGCAGAGATTAGCACTGGGAAATGGGTGTGCAGAACTGCACAGTGAGGTGCAGTTTTACCTGCAGGGATGGTAGAAACTGCAAACCTCTTGGCTCCCCAAGTTCAGTCCTTTGCAAAAGTCCTGTTGGCAATCAGTTTATGTAAAACCTTTCCTGCATAATAAGAGATCAAATGTTTGTTAATAAGATGTAATCTTTTTTTTCCTAGCATATGGCAACACTGTCAGGGTAGATAAAATCTTCATTCTGCAGTGTTGCAAAATTACTCAGTTTCCATCAGCTCTGTGATGGGGAGCAGTGGGGGCAGGCTCAGATCAGGGGCAAGCAATAGGGAGCTGAGGGTCACAAGAAGGCAAGCAGAGACAATGCCCACAGTGGAAAGGGCAGGGTCTCAGAGTGCCCAAATGAAAAGGACAGAGCAGGTACAGTGCTGGTCGCCAGATTCAGCCAACAGTCCACATTGCCAGACAAGCTCAGAGTGATGAAGGCCTTTCCTAAATTCTGTTTAACAAAACCAGGAACTTTTAACTGAGAAAAGAAACACAAAATTGGATTCTGTCTTCTTCATCTTAAAATAAAAAACATGTCTTCAAACCATCTGGGCACCAAGACCTAAAGTTTAAAAGAGGCAAATGAAATCCATTAGAATGCTCTCTGTAAAGTCAGAGAAGTAAGGAGCTGCCTTCCTGCAAATGAGGCATAGTCAACAATGTTTAACAACTGGAAAGTCAGAGAAAAACATGTTCATGCAGTCATAAACAAGTCTGACATATACAGAATAGAACTTTTCAAAGTGGTCAAAATTATTCTGTCTTTGCTGCCTATGACAATGCCACTTCATGTGTCCACATGACAAGACCCCTCCTCACTATGATCTGATTTCTGGTTTTACCTCTTCCTCTGCATCTCGGACTCTTTACACATGAGCAAATTTCTGAGACCAGCCAGCCCTTACTAAAGAACACTAAGAGAGGCTTTGCCTCCAGAGCTGTGCCATAGAAAGAAGAGAAAGTCTCTGCCTGTGCATTGGAACCAATCGGTCCCTGCGGAGAGAGGTCCAGAGAAGAGCCACAAGGATGATCAGAGGACTGGAGCATCTGCCATATGCGGAGAGGCTGAGAAGACTGTGTCTGTTCAGCCTTGAAAAAAAAAGGCTTAGGGGAGACGTTATGACCATGTTCCAGTACTTAAAGTGGGCTACAAAGCAGAGGGAGACTCCCGATTTCCAAGGAGTCCCATGGACAGGACAAGGGGCAATGGGCACAAGGTGCTCCTGGGGAGATTCCCATTGGACACAAGAGGAAAATTTTTCCCTCTGAGGGGAAGGGGTGGATTCTCCCACTTTGGAAAGTCTGAAGTCTCAGCTCACTGGGGCGTTGAGACATCTCAGATAAACAATAATATGAGAAGGGTTGGAGCAGATGATCCTTGAGGTCCCTTCCAACCTGCCAGTCTGGGATTCTACCTATGAAAGGGTTGTCACACCCTGGAGCAGGCTGCCAGGGAAGTGGTTTCATGGCTGTCAGCTTGGATCCAACAATCCAAACATGGCACATTAATGCAGCAGGAAGCAAAATCTGCATGGACTACTGATATCATGCAACACACTTTCATCAGCTCCCTCTATGACACTGCATAATACTTGAAGGGATTGGCTTTTCACTACCCCTTCTGTACTAAACACTTAATATTGTATTAAAGAAAATGTGTTATGTCACATTTCTGTCAAAGACACAAAGGAAAGTGAAAATTAAAAGACAAATTAAGTTCAATAGCATGCAGACTAATTCGAAGCTGACCCTAGTATTCAGGAGGTTTGCCATGTGAGCAAATTAATACCTAATTACTTCAGTATAAAAATAAGTCCATACCAGCTTCTGTGGACAATTCAGCTCAAAGGAAAAAAAAAAAGTACCTTTTGCATAAAAAACCTGCTTCAAAGACAGACATCTACTGCTTGCAAAGTACAGAACACAAACTCATTCATGTATTTTTAATACATTTCCTCTACATTTGTTAGGGAACCTAAATGCAAAAGATCTTTTTCTCCCCTTTATAAACTAGGTATTTGTAGCTTCAAACTATCATTTGTTTCCATGCTCCTTTCAGACACAAAATCTTCTTCCATGGCACATCAGTAATAAAATTATACCTTAATGTTTTTCTTGTTACAAAGAATTGAAGAATTACATCGCCTTTTACCAGCTTCTTTGCTAGGACCAAATACAGAGGGATGTTCATCTAGCTACAGTAATTACCTTAATTTTGTAGGAACATAAGATTGCTGTGTAATTGGCTATTACTAATGCAATTACTCTAAAGAATTGGCTCACAGAGAGATGTGTCAGGGGTGCTTCTGCATCAGCACAGATTGAAGTAATTTAATAATGAGTCACATTTAGTCTCTGAAGTGGGTTATACTGAATGGCAAATATCCACACTATAATTAAGATTTAGGAAAGCATTATTTTGGGACATGCTAGGATACCTACTGGGTTCTGAAAATTCACTATACACCTCTTTTCCCAAACGTATTAGCAATATTTCTGTAATTTTTATTATGGTAGAGGTCCCATCTGGACCCCATTCTGTTAGGTCAGAATCTGCTGGTCCCTACACTTCCTAAAGGTCCAACTCAGAGCTTGCTGAGGCAGCTGGAGGGACTCTGTTCAGAGTCCAGACCAAGGAAGACAAGGGTGGAAGGAGGGGCCTCTCATGCTGCTTCCAGGAGTCCAAATTCAAGAAGGGCCTTGACAACACGCCTGAGTTTATTATTCAGTATTTACTCAGATATTTTCCTGGATCAAGGCCATGGAAATCCAGTGAATCTCTCAAGACCAGACAGGAAGCATGTAAGCTAAAATCTAAGAAGTGAACTCAGGTCTCCAGAGTTCCTCTTTAGCTCCTTAGCCACTAACCACATCACTGCTGCAAACAGAGCTCTGCGGTAGGAAATTAATTAGCAAATTTGTTAACAACTGGCACCTCTCAAAAGGCCTGACATAGCTTAAGTAGTTATTGACTATGATTTTTAAAAAGAACTGTAATGAATAAACAACATAAAGCATGCCACACTGCAACACCTGGAATGAAGACCATTTGTGTACAGTTGCCCAAAGCCTCAGCATTTAAACAGGGGAATTTTCTATCCCTAGGAAGCTGAACACACTGCCTGCATTTTGCCTCTGCTGTTAGTGTCTGTTCCAGTCAGAGTAATTTTACAAGATGAATCTTATACCTTTACCTACTTACTTCCCATCTAAAGTTAAAAATAAAACCCAAAACAAAAAACAACAGAAAAAGGGGTGGGGAGAGCCAAAGGACAGTTTAATTCAAAAGCTTAAGATATTAGAAACTTTTACATCTAATTTCTAGACCTGATTATTTTACTTGCTTTGAAAATTAAACAGAAGAAAGCTCGAGCACATAAAAATAAAAAAATCCAAAACGTTTGTCAGCACATTCCTCCTTTTCCCTAATAAGAGTTTGATTTTCATAAAGGAATCGGAAGCTTAACTCAAATATGCCTGGTTTACTCTTCTGATAGCTTCTGGCAAATGTAAGGCTCCATACCTGGAGCAGCTGCTAAGAGACCCCTACACTCAGCACCTCTCAATATTAAGAGCAATGTCTGTGCTTGTGTGATGCCTAATACTAAAAATGCTTTGTTTTGTCACTGCCATCAAAATGTACCAAAATTAAATATAATAAATAGTTAAATAAACTATGTTAAGAATGTCTTTGAGGGAACCATATTTAGGTAAAAAAAATTAAATAATTATTTAAAATTAAACTGTACTCAACTACTTTGTTGTTGCTCATATGAAATGTGTTACTCCATCTAAATAGCATTAACTTTAGAGTTTCAGAAACCATTTTCTTTTAAAAATGGGTGTCATTTCAAGTTCACACAATTATGTAAATATCAGTGAGGCATTCTCAGGACTTGAGTAGCCCAGATGGGCCTTCAGAGCTGCTCTTCCCTCATGGAGAAATGGGGACACTTGGTGGCAAGCAAAGGTAAATGCAAATGTATGCAGCTCGGCGTGCTCTATGTGCTTTACGTGGAAAGTAACCTGTTAATAAAAACAATCCATTAATTCATCCTAGCCATTACACTGTTCTTATCACACTGAGGCACCCAGCAATATTTCAGTTATAAAAAAACATAAAATGAAAACTGGTGATACAGCTACATCGGCTTTGGCTCATCTCCCACTGTTGGTTTGGGTTGGAAGGGACCTGTCACAGGGCAACACCTCCCACCAGCCCAGGGTGCTCCAAGCCCCATCCAACCTGACCTTGGACACTGCCAGGGATGGGGCAGCCACAGCTTCCCTGGGCAGCCTGGGACAGGGGCTCAGCACCCTCAAATTAAATAATTTCTTCCTAACATCTAACCTAAATCTCCGCTCTTCCAGTTTGAAACTATCATGCCTCGTCCTCTCACTACATGCCTTTGTAAAAAGTCCCTATTTTGCCATCAGTTACAGGATATAACAACCACAGGGTTGGAATAATTTCTGTGTGATTATCTGGATTCCTCTGCTACGCTGGGCCATTCGAATAACTTGAAGACAGACTTGCGAACTAGTTGAGCTCTGAAAAATTTCCCTGTCTTGGTGATTCTCAGCAGTACTGCTAACTGCTTCTCCTAGCTCAGTCTGAAATATAAAGGAGTCTCCTCTTCTCGGTACTTTCCAAACCCACCTGGATGTGTTCTGTGTGACTGCCCTGGGTGACCCTGCTCTGGCAGGGGGGTTGGACTGGGTGATCTCCAGAGGTCCCTTCCAACCCCTGACATTCTGTGCTTAACACCAGACTTAAGTCAGAATTTTGCCACTTGGCTTTAAAAAAAAAAACAAACGAAGTTGAGATGGTTCACTTAGCTCTAACCAGTGTGTTCTTAGCCAGGCAGCAGCACATGAAGACCAGAGCTCAGCTGTGTCTCCACAGTACTCATGGCACTCACAGGCCCCAGCCCAAGCACCTCTGCCCCCGGTACCACGAGGCCTCCACCACACACTCCTGGGCCGAGCCCCAATGTCACCCACTGTCGGGGAGCCCCATGGGGAGGGTCAGGCTGCCCACTGGCCCTGACTGGACCGGGGCTCAGCACCACCTGCAGACCCGAACCCCTCCATCCCCCCTCCCGCAGCCGACTGCCCCTTCCCCCCGGCATTCACCTCCCCTGGAACACACACCTCCTTCAGCCAGGACTGAGCCACCATTCCCTGAGGAGAGGGTGGGAAGGCCCGGTCCGGTTCCGGACAGAGGCAGCCGGGAGCACAGGCGCTGCATGGCGAGGAAGGGCCCGGGGAACTTGGTTATACAGGATCCCCTCCCTGGGAAATTATCCCGCATTACAAGGAGATAAACCAGGACTAAGATGCATTTAATAGATTGCTAACAGCTATATATAATAATATTACATATTAATTTTATCTATTTAGTATTATTATTTGGTATAGAGCACGTAGAAGAGCACTGGGGGTTCACAGCTGGAGCTGTGTGTCCAGTTCTGGGCTCTCCCGTCCATGAGAGCCATGGAGATCCTGGTGGGATGGAGATCACTCCTGCCAGAGAGCTCCAGCACTGCTCAGCCTGGAGATTCCTGAGCAAGAAGGACACGAAGGAGCTGGAGCTGGACTCTCTTCCCTGGTGTCCAGTGACAGGGTGTGAGGGATCAAGCACAAACTGGAACTCAGGAGTTCCCCTCTAAACCAGGAAAATGCCTTTTAGCTGTGCAGGTGACCAAGTGCTGGCAAAGGTTGCCCAGGGAGGGGGTGGAGTCCCCACTCTAAAAGATGCACAAAAAGTTGTCTGGCAGTGGTTCTACAGAACCATCTGGCTGGACCAGATGGCTTCCAGAGGTCCCTTCCACCATCAACCATTCTGTGATTCTGTGCTATAGCTGGCTCCAGCTTCTCTTCTTAGAACCCTTTCTACAACTATGTAAATGCACCCTCAGTGCCATAAACAATTCAAAGTTCAGAAAACCCTCTAAACCTATCAGGACACTTCCTATAGCCATTTAAACTAAAAGATTCCTTGAAAGCAGTTGAATTTGAACTTTTCATTTTATATATAAATATCTTATTAGGAAATTTTATGTGTTTAAAAAAAGTAATACAGCAACTAAAAAACACCCGAAAGAACTTCAAGCTACATTTCATCCTTTGTATGCCATACAATTAATACAAGAATAAACCAAAATTAATTTTTCCTTACACTTTTGGTTACAAAGCACCCTGCCAGCCCCAGGCTGCAGACATGGAAGTTAGGAAAAAACAGAACAAAATAGAGAAATCCCATGCTTTCTACTCTCCTTTTTCATTTAACAGCTGCTATTTTTTATTCAGGTACTTCCCAGTAGGAGTTAATTAATCTCAGCCAGATCTGATTAATCCCATGCATCACATACACTCAAAAAATATTGCTATAGTTGTATGATGCATCTTATACTTGACACCATTAAAAACAGGCAAAGAGAAGAAAGGGAAAAAAAAATAAATTAGTCTTTTCTATGCTTAAAGTCTTCACAGAGTGAATGTACCAAGCTAGTATCCAGTGCTGGTAGGAGATGTTTGAAATACAAGCAGGAACTAGCAGTATCTAAAAGGTTAAGTGTGAAATTGAAATGACTGCTCTTCTGTGTAACAAAGGCTGCAACATCCAGAAAACCAGGAAATTAAACTACTGTGAAAATGGTCTATCATTGCGTGGAGTTGTTTTGGTCTTCTTTGCTTGTTTCTATTAAACAGCAATTAAAAAAAAAAAGAAAAAACATTTTAACGGTGTTAACTTTGTGTACTTGAGGCAGTTCTCCTTGCAACTGATCACTCTAAAGATGAAGCCAGTGTTACCCACTAGGCTTGCAGACAGACTTTCACAAAAACATTCCAGAAGTTATTTGGATCTCATGAAGAAAGCTCACCTAAAGTAAGACATAAATTGTTTCTGCTTTCCACTGAGCCTGAAAAAGAAAAATTGCTCATTAACACATTCCCTATTAACTAGCAAGATGTATAAATCACTGCAAAAGATAAACTGAAGAGTCTGCTAGCACCATTCCCAACTGGATTTAATAGCAATGATTTCAATAGTCCAGAAACAGCTGCCAAGAAAGAAAGATATTAAAGAAAGAAAGATATTAAACACTGTACTAACCAGTGGTAATTGTGAAATTTTATTTTATTTTTTTGAAGTCACAGAAGAGGGTAAAAAATAGAAACAAAGTGTTGGTTGTAAATAACCAACCACAGATGTGGAGTAATTGAACAAGAAAAAAAAAACACCCAACTAGTTTAAATTAATATATTTTATACAAGAGAACAACTGGTACAAAGGCTGAATTAGAACCATGATTTTCAAGGTCAGGCACACCCTTCCTTACCTCAAAAAAACCCCCAACCCTTAAAAGAATACTTAGTTTGGAATGGTGTTAAAAGAAAACAAAACAAAAAACGCTCTCCTAATTTCTGGCAGGAAATAACTCAAATAAGAAAATTGGAAAATGCATATTTGAGGTATTCCTACAATTCCACACTGCTATTTAATAAACACGTTATCTTATTATCATCCAACATGTCTTTAAACACTGGCTCAACTCTTAACTTTGAGCTGAAGTCAGTAATGAGAGTAAGTTATTCAAGATTTTACTAACAAATTAACAGCTTTTCTGGAATATGAACATTTTAAATGGTTCTAGAAGGTTCATTCAAATCTGGTCATTTCAGTTACATTCCTATGGTTTTTCAACAAAAAAAGCAAGCAGCTTTACTGTATGCACACAATACTGAATATCAATATTTAAATCATTTATTAATAACCTACATTCACTGTGGATTTCCAAGATTTACATCCAAAAAGCATCTTTTATTTACATGCTGTTGCCATTGTAAAGAAACCAAAATAAAATTGTATCCGTTAAGGAATGATGAGCTATCCCAAATTAAAAAGATACACTTAACACCACAAAATGTCTTTTAAAATTACAACAAAACCAGCTTTCTGTGCCAATTATACTTTCTAAGAATGTGAAATTGCATTGATAACTGCACTAACTACAATTAGACTGGAAACATTAAAACCTGAGAGGCAAAGCTAAAATTTGTGGTTTTTTTTAAGAAAACCCTACACGTTAATATATCCTAATGTTAATTTATCAGTGGTCAATAAAAAAAAAAAAAAATCCAAACAAAAACCAAAACGAAACAAAAAAACCACCCAAAACCAAACAGTGCATTATTCCTGTAGCTCCAAAATTATATAGATGATTATAAATTTGTTGCACTAGTTTGATAAATGCCTGGCCTTCCAGCTACAGTAAGGCTCATTTCCAAGTATCCTTTCCCATGCACTGCACCTCATTAAATGAGGAGTGCCTTGGGCCAGTGCCTGGGAGGAGGGTTCCTACATTCATGTGAGCATCCATTTGTTTAGTAAGTATGCATCTGGGATCTTTGAGGTTTCCCACTTCAAACATACAAGACAGGCGTTTTAATTGGTAGATCAGAGTGAAAAACAAAACAAAATCAAGCCATGAAGAGGCACAGAAATTTAGAAATACTGGCCAGAAAACAGTTTAAAGTCTAGTAAGAAGTTTTATGTCAACCCCCAAAACCTTTTAAGGTCAGCACAGTTCCGAAGCAGCACTCAATTCTATTACTCAAGAGCTTGTATTTAAACACATGGAATGGTTTTGCTGACAGGTACACCTCACTGCACTGCAGGATGTCCAGGTCAGCACAGCCACAAAGCCTGGGCAGAGCACTGCACACAGACCCCCCATCCTCTAGCAGCCAGGTTATTCCTGCACGTCGGCTTTTGGAGTGAAATAGCTTCCCTCTCCCTCCTTGTATCCTTCAGAAACCATGCTTGACCAAGAGTGTCTTTCAGAAGGGGCTTGAGAAGGCCAGAATTTCCCCACTCTGGAGCTGTTTTGCACAGCTTTCCTGGTGTGTCCTTCCCATTCAGGTGAGTGGCCGTGGCGTGGTGGCACTTGGGCTGTAAGCACGTGTCGAGGCAGCAGTCTCCATGGGCAGCCCTGCTGGGCAGACAGCCTGCATTTAACTACAGTGACACCCCCAGGGACCCAGAAAAGCATCTCAGAGGACCACCAAAACCTTTCTCCAAATAAATACATTAATACCTCTATCTCTGAAACGAAGTTAGTCCTGCATCTCATACAATGATTGATCTTTGCCAGCTAAGAGATCATTAGAGCTTTAGACCTAACTGCACCCCATGGCAACATACTCAACTCTACTTCAAACTAAATTTTAATTTCTAAACTAGATCTGTACTACTACTACTACTACTTCACATCCTTTACCACTAAGACAATGTAAAACCAACTCCCAGCATCAGCTTATTTCC
Organism: Florisuga fusca; assembly: GCA_038090715.1. NCBI lineage: Eukaryota > Metazoa > Chordata > Aves > Apodiformes > Trochilidae > Florisuga > Florisuga fusca. The sequence goes on from JAAWXA010000027.1 coordinate 12,728,639, forward strand.
TGGGTTTAGGATCTTTTTCTAAGGCACTCACACGTAAGCACGCAGGTACATCTATCTACACAGAAATGAAGTCAACAACGTGGGAAATGTCCTTGTAGAGTCGTAAGAAAAATGTGATTACTGCTAATTAGGTGACATTTTATTACCCAATGTAGCTCTACTCCATGTTGCTATTTCTCCAGTTCCCCCCCACCCCCCAAGTTTCTACATCTTGGGATGCTACAGGTTAGCAAGGATCATTTTTGTATAATTTAAAGAAATAACCTTTAACCCCACGCCCACACACCTCCCCAAAAAACCAAACCAAAACCAGTGAAGATAAACAGCCACAAGTTTTGTCATTCATTTACATAAAGCTGCAGATACACTAAGGAATATTCTGCTATTAATACATAGCAAATCAAACTTTTTCTAATATTGAAGACTGTGTTTTATCCCTTTGATTCTGGAATACAAGTAGACTAATTTTAAGTAAAAAAAGAGCAAGTATATACAAATTAAGAGAAAACTGCAGGAGTTAGAATATACATGACTTCATGCAATGATACTATACTTCATCCCTAGAAACAGTAAGATTTCAAGTCATCCTTTGTGGAAACAGGGAAATAAAATCTCCCAAACTACTAAGAAAACCCCAATTAATTACACATTTGATACACTGCTAAGGTTTCCATAGGTGATCAAGAAGATGTTGACTCAGTGTCTTCACCACCTGCTGTTTGACAAATCTTGCTCATTCACTGTTCAGAAGAGTTCTCATCCCACCAACAGGAGATTGCTTGGCACCAGTAAGGTAAATCACTTGTTAAAGTTTTTAGTAAGGTTAAATAAACCCATGATGTCAACCATTGCTTTTTGGATGTTTTTTCCAAACCGATGAGAATCCTTTAAAAAAGAAACAAACAAATAACAAAACCAAAGATTTGTACTGTCAATCAACTTGTACTGTCAACCTCTATGGCAGAAGAAGGAGTCTTCTTAATATTTTGTAATTTTGTATCTTGTGGAACTAGAGCATATATTTTACCATAAAATGGGGAATTTAAACCACAAAAAAAATTATGTTACATGCATTAATCCAAGTGTATGCTATTATTTACTTATGAGTTCTCCATTATGCATTTACTTTCCTACAGACAGAACTAAGATAATCTCTTTTTGAACTACATGCATCTGTAGCTTTCTGTTGCTTTCAAATAGGTGGGTTTTGGTATTTATTTTTTATACAAGATTTTGTAAAAGCTAATTTTCAGAAAAGTCAGACTGATGACCCAGATGTCAAAAACACTTCACGTTTTAGTTTCTGCCATTAGAAAAAAATTACAGAAAGTACTGAAAATGCAAATCACAGTTATCTAAGTGCAAGCAAACTATGAACTTGTTCTATTTATTTTAAGTGTCAGATGGATGGTACAAGGAAGAAATCTAGATTGCAATACAAATTTAGGTACATTGCAGGATCTACTACAAAGACCCTACTACCAAGGTCATGCACATGAAATGCTGCTTTTTCTGCATGGGCCTTTGACTTGGGTAATAAGTAGAAAACACAGGGAAATCCAAAGTACAAAACTAAAAGTCATCTGAAGAACTTGAACTACGAAAAAACAAAGTTGTGTTTCCTAATCCTTAATGATTAACCAAAGACACCAAGTTCTCTCAGACAACTTGAAGTCAAAAGAGGATAACTAGTTCACCTATGTAACCCTGAACAAACTCAGCATGTTTATTTAAGCCATAAAAATCTGAAGGGGAAGGACAAACTGAAACTTGACTCAGCAGTCCTCTGCAACAGCAGGATACTGAACAGATGACATCTACTACATTCTAACAAAGGGTGTTACTCTAATGATTTTTTAAATTATGTTTCTCAAGCACTGAACACAACTTATGGGCCAGCTTCTTTTATGTTATTTAAACCATGAAGACTTGAAGAGGAGGAAGCATACATTTTGCTCTGTCTTTACAAATGCAACTAGTGATAAATCAAAGCAAAACTGCTGAACAACAGAAGACACCCTTATTGTTAATGGGACAGAAATGAGTCATTTTATGAGTCCTAGGAAACTACACATGTGTAAAAAGGCCCCTGGGTACATACTTTCTTTATGTTTGAAAGCATAAGTGAACTAGAATATGCTTTCTTCGGTGCATAAAGCTGTTAGCTTTATAGAAGTGGAGGCAAAAAAAAAAACAAACTGGCAAAATACTGTATGTTTAAAAAGAAAGAACACCATAAATATATGCTGCAAGTCCTACTACATCTTTTTAGATATTAAGTTTTATAACCAGATATCAGAACAGACATTTTAAGCCATGGAAAGGACTGGCCCTTACCGTCTCAGAACAAGATACTTTGCTGGACACGTGGAAATGGATGGCATTTTCACCCAAGATTATGTAAGAAACACCATAACCATCATCAGCCACCTAAAGGAAGGAAGAAAGAAGATAAAAACATGCTGTAAAGTTATTCTTTTTCCTTCCATTCCTAAATGATTTTAAAGATATTTACACAATTCTTACTGTGCTCTTTTTTAAAAATCAGAGGGGATTTTTCCCTCAAGCAAAAATTAAGCTTCCACATTTAATGTATAATTTTTCAATATTGATTTCACCAAAACCAGTTTTTGTAAGGATACAAGAAATTAAGAAGAGAATTAAGAAGGGAAATGTAAACAGGATTATTTTTAAAGGCAGATAACTGAAGGAGGGAAATGTAAGGAATGAAGAAATAATACGAAGGAAGCAGTTAATGTAGCATTAGCAAAAACAGAAGGAAAAAGTGTTAGAAATTAATACAGCCAAAAATGTATTTTATTGTCAGACCTCATATTTTGGGGGATTCTAATTTTTTACTTTATAGCTGGAGCAAACTAGTTTCTCATGAGTGAGCAGAATTGCAGTAGTTAGGTTTCCATGATACTGCAATTTAAACTAACTCCAACTTCAAGACCTGAAAGATGGATCAAAACCATCCAACATCCATGAATAAATACATCCATGAGTAATTGCATTTTTTTAAAAAAACATTCAAGCCAGCACAAAAAAGCTTCCAGCCTGACAAAACAGCTAAAATATGCTGGAATTGTCATCCTAATTTCTGTGTAGCTAAAAGCAGTCCTGTGATCCCTCTCATCCTTCTTTTAACAAATATCCTTTTTGTAAACAGAATAAACTAGTTCATAGCCCCATAAAGTCTGCTTCACAGATCATCAATGCCTATGTGCAAATCCCAGTAAAATACTACAAGTCAGAAGGCTTGCAAAATCTCTTAACAGCATACTAGCCCCTTGAAAGTCTAAGGAAGCTGTAGAACATGGTTTTATTCTTGACTTGGCCACTATTCACACTTAGGAGGGAAAGTAGAACAATGAGAGTAGCTTAATTTGGAACAAAGCATGAACACATTTTTTAATTAATAATGAAACATAAGGAACAAGTCCAGTATAATTACTTTTACAAATTGTAATCTTAAAATCCAGTTGGAAATATTAAGGCATTTGTCACTGCCTGATGTACAAAAACTCTGGGCATAGGTAATGTGATATCAGATCTTTCTACCACAGATACCTGTGCCATATTTGATCACCACCTATTTCCTTAGGAATAACCCAGTCTTGTAGTCAGAAATGAAAAAAAAAAAAAAAAAAGTGATGTAGATTTTTCTGAGCACATCCACATACTGGGAAAGCATTAAACATGCATTTAAAAGCACGTGTGGCACCTTAGATTGGCAACATTAAGGTTTTAGATGTGAAATTTTTAGATTAGCATATTCAGAACTGTTATTAAAAGTGTACTTGTATTTAACAAACGTACCGGTCCAAATCCTCCCCCACAGGATAACATTTCAGGGTTTTTCTTTAGATCAATGTGTTGCTGTGGTGTCTGACTCGTTGACAGCCTCCAGGGCTCTGACAAAACCTGTATGAGATATGAAAGAGATGTAAATCTCACACTGTTTAAGAACATGCAACTTGCTACAGGGTAAGTTAGACTGAATAAAGCAATATGAAGAAATTCTCCAGTTCCTGTTCTGAAAGGAGGAACAGGGCATTTGGCACTGTCCTACACAATATCCTGGTCTCCAAACTGAGAAGACATGGAATCAATGGATGGACCACTCCATGGATGAGTAATGGGTTGAATGGCTGCACATGGAGAGTTGTGGTCAGTGCTTCAGTGTCCAAGTGGACACAAGTGACAAGTGGTGTTCCTCAGGGGCTGGAAGCTCCCATCAAGTTAGACACTTGTAAAATTTTTCAAAATACACATTATACAAATCTGTGGAAGCTGCAGAAAGTTGTTTCATTTTTGACCTAACCACTACTCACACTTAGGAGGGCAAGCAGACAGATGTGTATAGCTTGAAGGCAAGCTGAAAAGTATTTTTTATTAATCAGAAAACATGAATTCATGCAATAGAATTATTTATAAAATCCAAACTTAAAACCTAGTTTAAGTAATAAAGCATTAGTCACGATAATATAGTGACATTAATGTTGTGCACCAAAAAAAAAAATTGCAACATGCATCTCCTTTAATTCACAGCAACTTAAATGAAAGTGATTTTGTCACAGTTCCAAAAGAACATTTTCAAAAGAAAACACTGCCTTTGTTGTGCTGATTGAAAAATATGTAAAACCCACAAGTAACTGATTTATTTTTAATACTGACTGTATCTTTCTTTCAATCCTTGATAACATATCATACTATAAAGCTCACAGAAAGCTTTGGGTCTATCAATAAGTGCAAACATGGAGTAAAATGAAACTAACTTGTAAAGGACCAGCAGACGTTGAGCAATGCCAGCTAACCTCTTACCTTCCTCCTTAGGAAAACCAGAGTTCTGCAAGTACATATGCAGACACCACAGACTCCAACTAAATAAAGTACTGTATGCTGTAATGACAGTTATCAATAAAAGTCACTTACTTCCTTCAGGAAAGGAGAATCTACAGCCAGGTACTTGGACACAACATAAAGGCAGAACAGATGGCGGTCAATGCCAGAACCGATCATTGCCAGGCGATACAAGTGCTGATGTTTGGCAGCTGCAAGCCTAAAGAACTTAAGCTTATTTTCACTCTAACAATAAAAAATAAAATAAAAAAAAAAGAAAAAAAAAAAAAAAAAAAAAAAAAAAAAAAAGAAAAAAANAAGTTACACGTACTAGCTCTCAAGACTAGAGCACCTCAGGATCAAGTTCAAGAAAATGCATGCCACTAACATCAAATTTTAGCACCCCCTGTGTTTTCAACCCTGTGTATGGAATTTCAAGTATTAGCAAGTGTCTACCATTAACTGCTGTAAACAAATCTGTTATTTTAAGTGTGATTTAGCCCCAGCATCACACGTTTACAACACAAGTTTAACACATTCTTGCATATTTAGTTTCTAGAAACACTGGTCTTGAGAAGTTACAGGAGAGCAAATTTCCACGATTTACAACTGGAACTGCAATGGCCATTTTAGAAGGCAAAGTGACAGCACTGAATATTTTGTGCTCCAGGAATGCTTATCATGTTTTAAAAAGCCTTCTCTCAAGAGCTGAGGAGAAGGCAATTCCAAAAGTGACACAAGTCAAGGGGCATGAGGTATGCTTGGCTGAGCAGGGATGTTCCTCTAGAAAGCAGAATGGAAAGGAAAGAGTGAGGACATTGTAACCAATGACAGGTGACATGAAAAGACTTCAGGGGGAGAAAATTCGTGCAGACAAAGTGTGATTGAAGTTCAAGATAGCCAGTACTGTGAAGGAGAAAAGGGGCTACTCATGAATAGAAATACAGACAAGGCAGAGATGTTCATTGCCTTTTTCAATCCCCAAAGTCCTGTTGGACAGCTGTGACTGGAGTGATGATACATTCCCAGCCAGCTCTGCAGTTGTTCCAAGGATTACTGCTCCAGCTGGGGGCACAGATATCTAATGAGGCCCAGTGGGATTCATCCCGTGGTGCTAAAAGAACAAGACTTCACTCCATTATTTTTCTCTGGTATGGGAACCTGGAGAGGTCCCAGTTTTCAAGAAGCGTAAGGCAGAAGACCCTGGTAATTACAGGCCTGTCAGTCTCAATTCAGTGCCTGGTAAAATCACGAAGAAAATTATTCTGAGAGTTACTGAAAACCAGCTGAGATACAATGCAGCCATGGTCACAGCCAACACGGGGTCACTACATTTCCTTTCACAACAAGGTCACCCATCCAGCTGCTCAAGGGAAGCCAGTAGATGTGGAGTTTTATGAGTTTTAGCAAAGCTTTTGATAACTGTGTCTCAAAGCATCCCTTCTGGACAAAATGCCCAACACACACCACGTTGGGGGAACAACTGGCTGATGGGTGAGGCTCAGAGCAGATGGGGTGACATCAAGCTGGCACCAGTCACTAGTGAGGGTCCTCAGGGCTCAATTGCAGGGCCAGTGCTCTTGCATGTTTTTATGAAGGATCTGGACACAGGAGTCAAATACACAGTAAGTTTGCTGAGGATTTTAAATTCGGAGGAGCTGCAGACTGCCTTGAGGGCAGAGATACCTGAGAGAGACCTGGATAGACTGGAGAGCTGGGTAACCACCAGCCTGATGGAACTGAGCAGCTGTGAGTGCAGGACTGTCCCTGGCATGGGGTCATCCTGGTTACACATTACAAGCCAGGACACTAGAGGCTGGAGAGCAGCCTAACAGAAATCAGATTTGGGTCTTTAGGTCAATGACAAGTTGAATATGAGCCAACAGTGTGCCCCAGGAGCCAAATGGGAGCATCAAGCATAGCACAGCTAGCAGGGAAAGGAACCCAGCTGTCTCACTTTACACTGCACTGCTGCAGCCCCTGGAGTCCTGTCTGCAGTTTTTGACCTCAATGTAAGAAGAACATCAGACTATTAAGAGCTGCACAGAGAAGGGCAAGCAAGAGAGTGAAAAGTCTTGAGGAACAGGCAGAAATCACTTGGTTTGTTCAGCTTAGAGAAGGCTGAGGGGTGACCTCACTGCAGCCTACAGCTTCCTCAAGAGGGGCAGTGCAGGGGGAGGTGCTGATCTCCTCTCTCTGGTGACCAGCAATGGGACACGAGGAAACAGAATGAACCTGCAACAGTGAAAGGCCAGATCAGACACTGGCAATAGGTTCTTCACAGAGAGGGTGGTCATTCCCTGAAACAGGCTCCCCAGAGATATGGTCAGGGGACCAAGACAGTTTGAGTCCAAGGAGCCCAAGGATGATGATCTTAAACGTATGGTTTAGTTCTAGGTAGTTCTGTGAGGAGCAGGGAATGGTCCCTATGGGGTCCAATTCCAACCTGAGATACTCTGTGATTCTATGAACCCTGTGTGAATGTTGCAAGGGCTGAAATACTTTATCTGTTCAAACACTTGTCCATTCTGGTAAGATTTTATAAACACACTGAGCTTTATGTCAACCTCCCACTTCTTATTACCAGCATCACTGCATTGTACACCCCTTATTTGGGACACAGGGAGCAGTCTGTCTGCCTTCAGCATGAAAATCTAATAAATCACTTGTAGTCATGCTTCAGCATGCCTCCCCTCAGGATTCAGAAGTAAAACTCTGTGTATAGTCCATGGAAGATACAACTGCTCAGGGAAAATTCTAAGGAAAAACCCAGAGAAAAGTAGAAGCAGGAGTTAAAGAAGACAACTCTTTTTAAAATAATATATATAAATGCATATAATATAATCTTCATAACACATAAAACATAAAAATTGCATTATGAAGGCAAGGTTCCTCTGCTCTATGACTGATGAATTCAAATGAAAGCTAGGAATGAATCTACAGGTCTGAAAAAGGTTTGTGGTAACCATTAAAAAAAAAAACAACCCAAAATATAAATGACTTTGCCATGTATGGGGCAAGCTTCATTCCTTTAACAAAAATGCAGATCTTGACTGCAGTGATGTAATAGCAATTAATTCCAGCACTAGGATTATGCAAAAATTGCTTTGTATACACAGGTTAGTTGTACAGCAGCTGTGACACAGTTACATGACATGATGACATTGCTGGATTTCTGATCACAGCTCCCAGACACAGCATTTTGAGAAATACAGCAGGATTTTACCTACACAGAACATCCAGAAACAGGTGGGAGGAAAAATTACTCTTTCTTTTGCACTTATTTTCTTGCAGTAACATTTATGCTTAGAGTCATGGGGCTAGAAAGAACCTCAGCTGCTCATCTGGTTAGACTTCTCTGCCCTCAAATCTGATCAACTGAAAACTGCTTCCTGAAGGACCATTATGTAACTTACTTTTTCAAGATTTTCAAAGTGAAAAAAGCACTTGGCCTTTTTGAACCTCATACTTCAGCCCATTGACCCAGCCTGTCCAGGTCCCTCTGCAGAGCCTTCCTCCCCTCCAGCAGATCAACACTCCCCCCCAGCTTGGTGTCATCTTCAAATTTGCTGAGGGTGCACTCAATCCCAACCCCCAGATCCTTGAGAAAGGTGTTGTACAAATCCAGCCCCAAAACTGAGCCCTGGGGGGAACCACTGGTGATGGGGCACCAACTGGATTTAACTCTGTTCCCCACAGCTCCCTGGGCCAGGCCATGCAGCCAGTTTTTAACCCAGGGAAGAGCCCACCTGTCTGTGCCATCAGCTACCACCCTCTCCAGGAAAATGCTGGGGGAGATGGTGCCAAAGGCTTTACTCAAGTCCAGGTAGAAACATCCACAGCTTTTCCCTCATCCCCTGGGTGGGTCAGCTGGCCACAGAAGATCAGGTTGGTCAAGCAGGACCTGCCTTTCCTGAACCCATGCTGGCTGGGCCTGATCCCCTGGCTGTCCGGCACTTGCCAGGAGAGCTCACCCAAGATGAATCTCTCCAAAATCTTTTTATTACATTGGCTGCACTTCCTACCTAAAAAAACAAAGGCATCACTTTCAATGTTTAAAAGCTATTTGGGAACTCATACGAATATCTATAATGTGTGACAACTCATGTGCCTCACAGATGAGATAAAAACAACAGGACTGTGGACTTACACTTTCAGCTGGGTCTTCCATGGCCTGAACAAATTTACATGACTCAACAGTACACGAGCGAACAGTCTCAGTCCTGCCTTCTCTGAACAAGCGTGTCATAGAGGCTTCATATGTTAAAGAAAATTTTCCCATGTCCTTGAAAATGGAAAAACAAGAACTTAAAGGTTTAGCCAGACTTGTCCCCTCTTCGTAATCACAGAACCATCAAGGTTGGAAAGGACCTTCAGGATCATCAAGTCCAACCTACATGACCTTAACCACCAAATAATCTCCCAAAGCCCCATATCAGCCCAGTGTTTTAATACCTCCAGGGATGGTGACTCCACCACCTCCCTGGACAACCAGTTCCAATGCTTCACCACTCCTTCACTGAAGAAATTTTTCCTCATAGTAAATCTGAAAGTCCCCTGGTGCAACCTGAACCCAACTGATGCTCAGCAGTAAGCAGGAGTAGGAAGGAGACCATTCCAAATTCCAGGACACTAAAGCAACCTCAGGGTGGACATGTGATAATCACATGGTATTCCTACAGTAACAATGTCCATGTGACCTCTGCCCCTTCTCTGGGCTTGTTTGATTGATGTTATTGCTGTACTTCCAACAGAAAACAGCTTTACATTCTTGAGTGTATCTGTATGAAATACTGAATGAGTTCATGGGAATTTCATGCTGATGGAACAGTACAGAGCAGGAGTTTATTTTACACAGAAACTTATACATATACAGGACAAAATTAACAGTGTCTTCCTCCTCCAGCTACAAAGGAAGAATCCCTGACAAGGAGTCACAGCTGCTGCCATGGCACTCACAGCAATAGGTGACACAGAAGGGCCCTGTTATATTTATTGGCTGTCATTAACACCCCATCAAGATCTTCCCTAAGCTGTTTTTACACCAAGGAGACCCTGCTACTGACCCAGGAGACAGCTATAAGAAACCTGGGACAGCCTTCCCCCCTCGTGGCAAAAGCCCTAAAACCGTAAGTATACTTCTTGATAGCCTTCTCTGCTGGGAGCTTTTCTTAAAACTTTGAGAATCTACTTAAACCACAAGGTTTCATTTTCCTAAACTGTCTGCAGTGTTGCTTGTGGCACCATACAGCTGTTTGGTCTGTGTAACTAGTAACCCAAAGTGGGCTTTGTACCAATTTCCACTGCATGTCTCTAATAACCTTGCACAAGCAGTGGAAGATCACTCTGGAAAGTTTGAAGTCTCAGCTGACAGGGTGCTGAGACATCTCAGATAATAATATTAGAAGGGTTGGAGCAGATGATCCCTGAGGTCCCTTCCAACCTAACATTCTCTGATTCTACATAGTCAACATTTTAATCCCAATGTAAGGAGATTCTAATAAAGCAGAAACAATCCATTCTTCTTACCCGGTAGTGAGCAAGTTGCAGGGAAAGTTGCACAAAGGCATCAGGGCTGGTTTTTGCTTTCTTTATTAGTCCCTTCCCAAAAGCATCGAAGAAAAACGAATGGAAATCCACATCATCTGCCAAGGCTACAGCAGTGCTCAGAGACCTCTCAATCATTTCTTGGCACTAAAATAAATACAAAAATATCTGTATGACGTACGTATGCATGTAGTCAATGGCATTTAAGAACACTGCAGAAAAAGTGCAACTATTTAAAATTGATAAATAAAAAATGCTGCCTTAATGCATGCCAGGAACATTGACATCCAAATAATCCCCCTTTGGAGAATCAGGGGAAGTCATCTTTGCCTGAAAGCTAAAATTGAAAAATCTAATTTAAAAAATAAGTTTTAAGCCAATACACATCTGGAGTCCAAAAACTGCACTTTAAAAAACCAGCAACATTTAGATTCTACAGATTACAAGAATACAGAAGAATGACCCACAGAGTTAGAATGCCAATAGGTGGTGGCTTCCAATCTGCCATACAGGCTTAAGAAACTTATCACACCAACCACTACATTTTTATTCCAAATCAAAATTCGAAAAAAAAAAAAAAAAAAAAAAAAAAAAAAAAAAAAAAAAAAAAAAAAAAAAAAAAAAAAAAAAAAAAAAAAAAAAAAAAAAAAGACAACTGATCTCAAGGAGCTGTTACACAAGAGCATTTGTTGAGACAACAGTAATCAAAGCCCAGCAACTTGAACTCCATACAGTTACTATTTAAAATAGGTGGCTACTTAATTTTTGACATATTGGCACCCAAGAAAGTTTCTAGTAAAAAGCAAAAAATCCTCACCAAACTTTTTAGACTGATGTTAAAAACACCAATTATCTTTGAATTAAACCAAGCCATGCCCACATATGAAATAAGCATCTTGCTGGACTAAAAGGAATTTTAAATTAATTTATAATGTTAGGTGATTAATTAATGATTTGGCTGCTAGGGAAGATGAGCTTCTTCCTCAAACCACTAGCTCTTCTGTACTTACTTCTTCTGGAATTTCCCACTGCAGTTTAGTAGGAAGAGGAATATTTTTATTGGTATCTCCTTTGCAATGCCCATCTTCTGAATAGCCCAGGTCAAGATACTCAGTTGCCATTACATTCTGCAAAGAATAATACTTCTTCAGAATTGCATCACATTACTTATTGCTGTGGAATTAGAATTTCATTGTGAAATCAATATAAGTCACTTTCAGTACACTGTGAAATACAATATACAATCCATTTCCAAATACTGAAAACAGCTGCAAGTGAAGCTCTTTTTTTCACCTCTTACTTTACTTGTGTTCTGAGTGGGAAGAGTACCACATATGCACAAGCTCCTGCTCAAGTACACTGGTGCATTGTTAGATTACACTGAATTAATCAAAATATTTCCATTAAAAACCCACCTCTGTTCTTAATAGTAACAGAAAAGTCAATCTCAGATTTCACAATCTTTGTTCCATTTAGACTCTAAAGACTTTCTGCAAGTTTGTTATCAGTCAAAACTTACTCATTGAGAAGCAGTTTATTTCAGAGCAACTGCATATCCCTGCAATAATTTAGTGATTGTTAAGATACATATCCCACTCAATATTGCATTTTTTAAGTGCACTAGAGCCCTTGGGTCCATAAACAGAATGGCTCCAAGACAAACACTACAACTTGAACAACAGACAAAAAAAGCTCTGTCATACAAGATAACAAATGTCCTCAATGTAAAAAAAAAAAAATTAAAGAATTATCAATAGATTTGTATCTATTCCAGTTGGAAAGAAAAAGCTTGACAAAAATCCATTGCATGTTTGACATATGTATTTCTAACATCTTTAGTTTTCTCACTTACTGTTCATAACATCCCCACTATGAAATAAAGCTCAACCCATTCTATTCTAAAAAAAGACAATCTATAAGGTGCTAGCAACAGATAACTTTTCAGGAAATGAAATCTCAGCTTAGTCATCCTAATTCTTCACAGAAAATGAAGCAGCTAAGTACAGAAATATGACCTAAAGCATATAACATCATTCATTAAAAGAAAACAAAAACTCTTTTCCATTGAGCTAGCCTAAACTCACTGTCAAGTTAATCTCCAGTTTGGCCTTCTTTCTTCCCTGGTGAGAGAACACAATGACAATTCTCTGCTCTTAGACAAATAGAAATGGTAATATAACAACATAAGGAAACTACTCGGGGTACCAAGTAATTAGTGAGACTCATTTGAACAAATATGAGATCAGAATTGATTAATGAGATCAGAATTGATTAATGGTTAATGAAATATTTGAGTGGTTCAGTCATGTAACTATGGGTTCAAGTTTCAAAAAGAAAAAAAAAAATCAAATAGGATTTCAAGTAATAAACTGAGCTCATGATGAACAAACTTGACAAAAAGTTTTATTTTTTGCAAATACAAGAGAATTTAAGCAGCATAACAATCTGCAGCTCATCAAACAACAACTTAGAGAAGGTTAAGACTATAAGGGTGGGATTTTTAAGCCTTCTTGAGCTAAAAGGAGCATGCATATACACAAAATACTCTGCCACCACAAAAACAGTCAACAGTCTATTGATTTATAATATTTTAAGCAAGCAGATGGGGAGCTGTATCACCTTTCTATTAAGACATCTATGCTCAGTAAGATGCAATAGAGACCTTTAATTTAAAGGACAGAAACCTTCTCTTTTAAGCAAGGGTTGTTTGTTTTATTCTTTTTAATTCTACTGTTGCAGATGAGTGATTATGGGCCTGTGTCTAGAGCAACATGCAAGGGACTGAAAGTTCCTGATGACCTTCAGGACTGCTGCACAGGCCATACCACAATATTTTCTGCATTCACTTTTTGCTCTAAACACTTCTGCATTTACTTTTTGCACTGAACACCTACCTCCCACAGGTGTCCAAGAATAGGAGCATCTGCCCAGGAGTGCTCTGCATTCATGCCCATTTTGCCATTTTTGAATACTATAAGAGTGAATGTTTTATCAAACCATCTGAAAAGAGAAATTGAGATTTCTTTAGGATGTTGTACATTTCAGTAGAATTTTAACACTGCCATGTCAACTCTCTCAAAAATTCACATTCAAATGCTTTCCTGGCTTGGTTTTTAATAGTTTAAGTAAATACATGTGAATTGGAACCTCATGAAGTTCAAAGCCACGTGCAAGGTCCCACCACCACAGTCAGGGCAATTCCCAGAATCAAGAGAATGGGGGATGAATAGATTGAGCAGCTCAGCAGAGAAGGACCTGGGGTACTGATGGATGAAAAATTGGACATGAGCTGGAAATGTGTGCCTGCAATCCCAGAAATCCAATCACATTCTGGGCTGCATAAGAAGCAGCTGGTAGGCTGAGGTGAGACAATTCTCCTCAACTCTACTCTGCTCTCACAAGACCCCACTGGAATACTGCACCAAGCTCTGAGGTCCCCAGTGCAAGACAGACATGGAGCTAATGGCTTCAGGGGAGGGCCATGAAAATGATCAGAGAGGCTGAAACACCTCTCCCATGAAGAAAGACTGAGAGCTGGGGTTGTTCAGCCTGGACACCTTCTTGTGGCCTATGAAGAGGACTAAGAAGACAAACTGAGACAGACTTTTTACCACAGTGACAGGACAAGGGGCAAATGGTTATAAGCTGCAAGTGGGTAGGTTTAGATTTGTCGTAAGGATGAAATGTTTTTTTTATGCAGAGGCTGGAAAAGGTTGCCCAGAGATGGATGTAGGTTCCTCATCACTGGAGGTGTTCCAAGTCCAGCTCAAAGGCCTGTTCAGCCTGATGCAGGAAAAAATGACTAGTCCAACCTCCTTGCCATGGGCAGATACATGATCTGTAAAGGTCCCTTCCAATCCAAACCATTCAGTGATTCTATGTAATTTATCAGGTTTTAATTCACTAATTCACATGTATTAGCCATGAGAATTACTGAAATTGTGAAAAAGAGAAGGAGTTTTCTACAGAGTCAATACTGTACCTGTCGTAACATTTGCCATGCATTAAGGATTTTGCATATGCATCCAGTGACCTCACTGGATCTTCTTTCCTGTACCCTTGCTCAGTGTCATCCAGTGTCACAAAAAATGCTGCTTTTTCAACAGCATCTAAGGACTGTTTGTTCTTTCCACGGCTAAAGTAAGCCTGCCGAGCTTTAGCCCACGGTACTCTGCAAAAAGAATTTGGTTTATAGCCAGACTACAAGTTTGTCAATGCTTTATCACCCTTAAGATCATTATGAAACATTCCTCCTACTTTTATCATGTCTGAAGCAGCTACATTACATTTAAAGTACAAGTGAAAAGTCCTAAAAATACACATGCAGTATCATTCCAGGAACAAGTTTCAACATAGACACACATGAGTAAAGCTTAATCCTCAGAAATTCAACATTTCCCTAGCATGCAACACATATGGGATGGATCATGTAAATTTTTAACAAAAGACAATATCTATTATATGGAAGAAGAAAATTCTAATAATATAATGACAATAATGAAACAGATTAATTGCTGAAACATCTAAATCTAAGAATCTGGACAAAAGTCAATAAAAAGTTCCCTGGTAAATGACTGAAACATATATGAAGTTCAGGAAGTCCTGTACAATATAATTTCTGTATGGATGTACCATATTTATTTAAAAATTTCTGTGGTTTTCCCAATGAAAGTGTTTCAGTTTGCTTTAAAGCAGATACTGAGAAAAAAGACTCCTAGTAAGAAAGTATATTAAAATCCACAGCTCTTTTTTTCACTTGTCCAGAAACAACTGAACAGATTGAACTACATATGTTACAATTTAATTGAATTCAATGATCTTACACCTAGAACCAACTGAGTATACCTTTATTTCATAGGTGCTTAATCATGAATATGGAATAAGTTACTGAGTTCACATTCTCAGCCTTACTAAGTTATTCTTTAGAATGCCAGTGAACCCCGAAGTGGGTGTAAAACTCAAATAGTTCAATAGATTTAATACTCTAAACTTCAAATTACCACACCTGTGATAACCACAATTACACCAAACTCATCCAGCTAAGGGTGGCCACTGCAAAATTACTTGAGACTCCATGTAGTTACAAGTGGCTGAAGAGATGTTACATGTCAGCAGCATACAAAAATCAAGATGTCATCAGCTGACTGCAGAGGACTTTAAAATTCCAAAGCCAATATTCAGTATGGATGTTACACAACTGCTTGGAAATACTAAAATTAGTTTTAAAATAACACCATACCTATCTCCTGCAGTAAAAGCTGCTAGTTTCTCTTCACCAGCCTGAGGCTCTGAATCATCATCAAGAATCCTTTGCATCTGCTGTTCAATTTCTCGGGGTTTCAGCAGTCTGCCATCGTGGTACAGCCACACTTTGAAGTACCGGCCCTTGTGATACACAATAATGTGCTTGCTGTCTTTCACATGCTGGAGAGTATCTAGAATTGCAATCACTTGTGTGAAAACAAGCTGTTTCAACACACTAAATAACATCAAAACACCTAGTGCATGCAGATCATTTATTTTAACACAGGAATAGTTTGGCACAAACTGCTCCCCTGTGTTATTCCAACTCCTCCTCCCTGAGACAGTCACACACCCAGATCTAACAATCATTCCCATACACAGGCACCACCAGTTTCCTCACTGGAGACCAACACTAAGCAAAAAATGTCATGATGCTGAGAGATCTGACAAACATTGTACTGGGAGAGTTCTACATGCTGGGTGCTCTCAGGGAGCGGTCAGGGTTGGGAGGTTTGCTCCTCTGGCTGATCAAAAGCTGCTGCTACTCACACCTTTCACCCACCACTGCATTCCTGCCAAGGATGGGATGCCTGGGATACAAGTGGCAGAAGCATCAGTCCCATTGTCAAGTACATTAATACAATGGATTGTGAACTGAGAAGGAACCCTGCAGAGGGGTGGGGAGGGAAAGCAGAAAAGCCATCAGCTACTGAGGTAACTCCTTCTGTGACCTCAGCCTGAGTCAGGACACCCCAAGGATGTCTCTCGTGTACATCTTGTGTCCATACAAAAAGATAACTGCTGGAGTGTAAAAAGCAAAAGTGAGTTGTTTGGTCTAAATCAACGATGATCTCACAACTGTTCTTGAGCCCTAGCAATTTCCTTTTGGACACCTTACTTCCAGGCCTAAATACAGATTTATGCACCTGGAGTACAGATGTCTTGTAACAACAAACAAAAAAAGTTTCCTTTTTCTTGCCGGTCCAAAAAGTCCTTTATGTACCCATGAAGATGCATGTAACATGCATGGGGTTCCTATTAAAACAGGGGAATGTAAAGACATAAAGGCTCTTCCCTGCCTGAAAGAAGTGGTTGACTCCAACTTTTTGTTAAGACATGAAGATTACACAGCTGCTCAAGTGACAGGATACAATTTTCACTAAGATTTTACCATTAATAAGCAAAGACATACCACAGAATTTGTTTTCTTTTAAATATGCTGCTCCTTTAGGAACTGTAACATACATAAAATTTTTATCATTGATATCAAGGGGCAAGAGATTAAGCTACTCATAACAACCTGGGAAAAACATCTTTATAACTCACTTAACCACATACAGAATGAAAAAAAAGTTGGTTCTCCTTTAGAAGGATAGAAACAATGGAAAACTGAAAAAGCAGAATAGGAAATGTAAAATGCTTAGGAGGAAAAGAAGATAATTTTATGATGCTGATTGTCCTTTGAAAAACTTTAAACAGGAGAAACTGAGAAGAACCATTAAGATACACAGGATGTATTTTAATTAGGTGTTGCAGATAGAAAGGACACCTCTACACTTCCATGCAAGAGGAGAAACCTAAATACAAAACTAAATGCAAACAGTTCATACTTTTTACTTCTCTGAGGACAGGGAAGGGGCAAGGGTAGCACCTTTAGCCCTTCAAGTATTGTAAGTAACAATAGCTCATAGATGACAGTTATTTTAACAGAGATTTTAAACCTTTCTAGTCTACTTAAGCTACTAATTCATAATCAGAGACTAATTGTATCAGGGATATGTTTTTCTCCATTAAAAAGGATAAAAACAGGTAAAGGAAGCTGAGGCATAGATGGCAAATAATTCCCAAAAATACCTACTAAAGGCCAGAAGCAGAATCAAGAGTAAAATTCTTATGTGACACATGAACCTACTGTTTTATCCATTAACCAGTGCCACTTTCTCCCCTTATCTAACTTCATTCAGGAGAGCAAATGTCAGACCTCCAGCAGAATAGAGTGGGCACACCCTGCTTAGAAACTCTTTGGGTTTTATTCTGTAGTTGAGTGGGACTCACGTGCTCAAAAGCAGCTTGAAACATGAGAGAATCACAGATCCCAAAGAAAGTAAAAAAAAAAAATATATACTCTACCTTCAAGAAACAGCCCATATGTACATTACCAATGTACCTAAACCCCCCTGCACTCCAAATTCCTAATGACTGTGCTCTTCACTTGTCATGATTTGCCAGGATAACTCAGCCAAATTCTAATGCTGCCACAACAATGCAATGCTGGATAAACATGTAAACTGAGTTCTAAGAGGCTTTTCAGCATATATAACCAGATCAGAAAAAAACAGATATAGCTTAAGCTTTTCTAGAAAGCACAATAACAGAAGTCAAATCTTTTAAAAAAAACCAAGAAAATTGATTGCAATGTCTCCTTCCACTTGTTGGCTACAAATATTAATATTTCTAGCTGCAATCTGTCTCCTTTTACAGAGACAAAACTCAGGGAAAAGAAAAAAAAAAAACACAAACAAACAAAACAAAAAAACCCCAAACAAACTATCACAGAACAAACACACATACATACAAAAAAGCCCAAAAGAAAACAACCCAACAATGCCACTTTGTTGTTTATTCTCCTTGACTGGTCCTGCTTACCTGATTCCACTCCTGGGATCCTGGAGGTATTAAACATCCGCTCCCACTGAGCTGAGCAGAGTGGAACAGTAGATCCCAGCAGAAGAATCTGTGCCACAAATGTACATTAAAATGTGATTTTGCATATGTAATTAGGAAACAAAAAAGTAAAACAAAGATCTGGTTAAAAAAGAAAAATTCTTACTGTTTTACAGCCTAATATCTGAAACCCAAAGGGCTCTCAATGGCTAGTCCAGATGCAAAATTTACACATGCAGCCTCTCAATTTATGCTTTTAAAGCTATTTCTGGCCGTGTAGGAACAAAAGTTGACATTTCTCCAATTTCTAGTCTCATGTAACTGATTACACCCCTGCCACAACTCTCAACAAAACTACTTAACTGCTTCCACTGTATTTGTTTGCCACAACACACAGCTAGCAGGCAGAACAGAAATTCAGGATGGGATTCATCTTGCCTATCTTTGCTACCTAGAAATTAATCCAACAAAAGGATTTTACCATCATCCATACCTAGGCTGCCACACTTGGCCTTGAGGCCCAGTCCTTTGTCCCAACCACCCTTTGTGCTCACACTACATGATGCCACAGACTGCTCAAAATTCAGAGGCTCATAAGTACTGTTACATGCTCAGCATATACCAGTAATATCTGTTATCCAGAATACTTCAGATATGCAAGCACAAGCCTTTATCTACCTTTTGGGCACATACATTCATTCATTTCTAATTAGTTGGCAGAATCCTGTATTTTTTACAGTTGCCAGTGCAATTCAAGTGATAATCTAGGTTGTTAGGGACCACAAATTTAGTTCCACCTTGCTTGTAGTAGTGACAATAAGACATTTCTCTCCTATTCCGAAAACTGATCAACTTCTTACAGACTGTGCTGGAAAAAAAGATTTAAACTGATATACATACTGGCTTGATTTCTTGTCTGTCCAGTTTTTTCCGATAGAGCAGGATGGCATGGATAACATTACCAGCTCTAGCTGCCTGCAGGGTTGTGGGAGATAAATAAAGGAAGTCCTGTAAAGTACATAAAAATATGTTAATACCAGCCTACATTTAAGAAAAATACTGGTAGTACTTCTCATCCACATTCTTAGTTTATTCTGGTCCATACAGGAATGACTTTAGAACACATGAAGGGCACTAGTAGAGCTGATGGCTGGAAACTTAAAATGTCTTCATTTATCTCCTTGAACAGCATCAGTCTTAATACACAGATGATAGCTATCCCAGCAGAAAAGCAATGCTACTTAAACTTGAACCCAAGTTTGAAATTTAATTCTAGGATTTTTTTTTACAGTTTTGCTTCCCATACAGACATTTGCAAATGTGAGCATACTCTCTGTTGACCTGTGTTAGCCATTAAGCTCTACGTGGAGCTTTTGAAAGATTGCTTGCTGCAGGAAGAACAAAACTGTATGCCACTAATGCATGAGATTGCCCAAGTGAGAGGTGTGCTGAGTTTATTAAGGCAGCACCATGCCTGAAAACATTGGCTGCAGTTTACAGCAGGAGGAAGAAAACAAAAAGTCACCTATTTAGTGTCAATTGATTTCTAAACACAAAGATATAACAAAATAAGATATTTGACAAAAATTTTGGTGTTTCTTACACAGATAAGCTCTTCCTAGTGTTCACCTACCATTGCAAAGTAGTTACTATTAACCATAATTGGTCCACGTCCTCTGAGGTAGATATACTCTTCCCACCAATCACTAACCTGTAACAGGAAGAGAAACAACCACAGTAAGATCTTGTTATTCCCACAGTTTGTGTCTTCTGTGCTGATGACTCCACAACACAACATTCCATAGAGAAGCAGGAAGTAAACTGCTACCTTGCCCTGCTCCTTAAGACAAACAAAGCCTCTAATTTGTGTTAAACTTCAGGGAAAACAGCAAAAAGTGCGGGGGAGAATTAAATTAAGCTGTAGCACTCTGATGGAAGAAGCTGCTGAATATAACTAAAATATATTGGAACTCCTGAATGCTTTGCAGCCTTTGCCAGGGCACTGTAGTTCAGCTTAGGCTGCTGGGGACAGCAAGATGTCAGATAATACACTGCAGTTCTTGCTATGTTGCTGGGGTTTGGGTTTTCTTTTTGGTAAAAAAGAAAAGAAAACCAAACCAAGCCAGGAAAAAAACATCCACCCCACTTGTTTCTTGATCTCTCTTCCATATGCTTTAGCTGCTCTACATAAAAAAGTTACCCTGAATCACTTTTCTAATCTACCTGGGTAGCCAGGCCCATTGCTGAGTTATCAAGCTCAGTAAGCAAATAAAGAGACCTCAAAAGCAGTCACAACAGCAAAAATATAAATTACCTGCTCCTGCTAACAAATACAAAATGATGATTCATTCTTTCAAGTTCCATTCACCACAATGTTTGCTCCCCAAATAATACAAGTTATTTCTGAGCAAATCAGGTGCTTCCCAATGCCCTTTGCAAAAGTATTAGGCAGTTTCAAGTGCCTTGTTTTGAATTTGTTAAAGAATGAAAGTGAAGACAAAAAAAGGCAACAGGGAACAAATTATGTCATTTCAATGACCCAACCTCCTATTTATCTACTCACATAATTAGTGGCCCACCAGGATTTTAGCTTCAAATACCACTGAAGCCTGGGTCCCAAAGTGAATGCAAAATCTTGGGCTAGACCCTCCATTCTTCTGAACTCCTCATCACCCATAAGTGGCCGAACTGATTCCAGATACTAGGACACAAGAAAAAAGAATCAACATCTGAATACTGCTGTGTCCTTCAGACAGCTTCAAACACTCTGCTGGTAAGGGGAGAGTATACAGTCTTCTAAACATCTACCTGCAATCTACAAAAATAGTATCTTTTCCCAGGCATCTGTCAGCAAACCAGAGGGGAGTGTGGGTCTGCTGGAGGGCAGGGAGATGCTGCAGGGGGACCTGGGCAGGTTGGGTGGATGGGCTGAGGCCACAATAACCCCAAGCAGTGCTACAGCCTGGGGAAGAGTGGCTGAGAGCAGCCCAGCAGAGAGGGACGTGGGAGCACTGGGTGACAACTGCCTGAACAGGAGCCAGCAGTGTGCCCAGGTGGCCAGGGAGGCCAGTGCTTTCCTGGCTTGTATCAGGAATGGTGTGGCCAGCAGGAACAGGGATCTCATTCTCCCCTTGTGCTCAGGAGGGACCTGATCTCTCTCCACAGCTCCTGCAGGGAGGTTGTACTCAGGTGGGGGTCTGGGCTCTGCTCCCAGGCAAGGAGTGACAGGAGGGGAGGACATGGCCTGAAGCTGCCCCAGGGGATCAGACAGCATTTCCTCATGGAGAGGGGGATCAGGGACTGGGATGGACTTTTTGAGGGAGCCCTGGCCCAGGCTGCCCAGGGAAGTGGTGGAGTCCCCATCCCTGGAGGTGTTGAAGGAAAAGCTGATGGGGCACTGAGTGCCATGGTCTGGCCATGGGGTGGGGGTTAGGTCATAAGCTGGGCTGGATGATCTCAGAGGGCTTTTCCAGCCTCAATAATTCTGTGATTCTGTGAAATCACAAGTGGAAGGGGTTACTTTTCTAAAGAGACGTTGTCCACTCAAAAGGGGAAGACATAGAATCATAGAAAGTGAGGGGTTGCAAGGAACCTTGAAAGATCATCTGGGGTCCAAACCCCCTGCCAGAGCAGGGTCACCACCAGCAGTCACACAGGAACATGTCCTGGTGGGCTCTGAATGTCTCCAGAGAAGGAGACTCCACAACCCCCCTGGGCAGCCTGGGCCAGGGCTCCCTCACCCTCACAGTAAAGAAGTTCTTCCTAATATTTATACAGAACTGCCCATACTCCAGTTTATAACCACTGCCCCTTGTCCTATTGTGGGTCACCCCTGAGAAGAGACTCCATCCTCCTGGCACTCATTTATATATGCACTTTCCAGATTTATAAACATGAATGAGGTCAGCCCTTCCAAGCTGCAGAGCCCCAGCTCCTCAGCCTTTCCTCACCAGGAGATGTTCCACTCCCCTGCACTGGACTCTCTCCAGCAGTTCTCTGTCCTTCTGGAACTGAGAACTGGACACAATATTCCAGATGTGGCCTCATCAGGGCAGAGCAGAGGGGCAGCAGAACCTCTCCTGACCTCCTGACCACCCCCTCCTCATGCCCCCCAGGTGCTATTGGCCTTTTTGGCCACCAGGACACGTTGTTGGCTCACAGTCATCCCTCCATCCACCAGCATCCCCAGCTCCCTTCCACCTGTGCTGCTCTCCAACACCTCAGTCCCCAACCAATCCTGCTACCTGGGGTGTTCTTTCCCAGATGCAAGACTTTACACTTGAAGACACACTGCTTCTGCACTATCACACAGATTAATTTTTAATCTCTACAAATCAAAGGTTCAAATTCTGCCATATAATGTCCTACTTTGTTAAAAGGTCTTTGTGGTAACACACACACAATTATATGTTCAAGCTGTGGAATGTAACAAATCCAACTGTTATCCTCCCAGTGTGAATTATGCTGGCTTCCAAATTTCACCACTTTCAGAGGTTTGCCCTAACCTCTAATTTCTATGCAGAAGTTTTCATCTATCACACTGTATTAAAGCAGCATGTCATACTTGCATAAGACATGGCAAAAAAAACCAACCACCCAAAGCATAAGGGCACCTAAATACTGATTCAGTCTTGTTGAAAAAAATGAATAAATGAATGTACACACCCTATTGACTGTGTCTTTAACAGCTGGAACTGGCAATCGTGGTAGAGATGTCTGGAAACTGTATAACATGGGTTTACGTCCTGAGAAGAGTTTTACAAGTGCCTGAAGAAAATCAAAATGGAAATATATACCTCAAATTCTTAGGTTCAACAAAAGAAAACTGACAGAGTAATACAGTGTAACATAATTCAGTTCTTTTCACTGTTAAATTCTACTGCACTAAATTTAGGAAAGTCTCATATTTATCACCATTTCACAATAAAAAAAGGCATTAACCTAAACTAACTTTCTAAAGGTTAGACACTATGTCAGTGGAAAATAAAGATGGTCACAGTCATTCCTGACTTCCCAGACAATCTTCTGGTCATTAGGCAATATTGTTTATGACCAGCACACCTTGATCTTGATGAAAAATACAAGTTTACTAAGCTCTTCTTTTCTTCACACATTTTGCTCTGTAATGATTAAAATTTAATGATTAAAAAAGCAAGTCTACTGGTTGATATTTTTACTTTAGAGCAAATACTACAAATATATATATTACAATTCAGAACAGGAGTCACTATCAGGTAAGGATCCTTGTTAATTTAGCCACCTTTAAAAATAATTATTATGCTTTGGAATCATGCTTCAGTATTTTCCAAAGTCACAGCTCAACACACAAATAGTATTGATGTTATAGGGAGTTTTCTTCCAGCATGAGTCTCTCACTTAGTCTGTTCAACAAACACACAGAATTGTGCAAGCATGCCAGTGTAATTCATACCCAGTGCTTGTGTTAACCAAAAACCCCAAACAAATAATGAAAACAAAAAAGCCAGAGATGCCAGTTCCCATCTTTGCTTCAGACAGTGCAGGATTCCCTGTTTTCCATGGGAGACTGCTTCTGTCTACAGCTACTTCCTAGATGTGACACTCACCAGGCTGAAAGTCAAGACCATGCAGCTTCTAGGCTACACATGAAAGGATTTTGACCTTACCACCCTATTTCAGCAGGAAAATAAGGTCAAGTATTACACCAACAATCCAGTAGAACCTTTACTGTCAAAGTCCAGTCTTGGTCCAATCTGCTGTACCACCCAGCATGCATCAGAGCTGTCAGATGTGCATGGATGCACCACCATGATCAGACCAATGAAATCTAGTTGTGGGTCACGACAAGATAAATTTGAAAACAAGTGAGGAAAAAAAAACCCTCAGCTTTTCGTAAGAAAATCTAATTCCATACTTGGAGACAATTTTATTCCAGAACTCTAAGCCAGGAAAGGCTGAATTTATCTTCAGAGAGTACCTGTTCAACTGACAGAAACAGCAAAGACATTTCATAGCATTCATCTCTCAAGTAAACTTGTAGTAGAAAATTTGTAACTATTTGAGACCATTAAGGTGACAGGCAAGCATCTCTGATTTAACATGCAGACAGTAAATAATCTCATTCTAGCATGCATTGGATTTTGTGGTGGTTTTTTTTTTTTTTTTTAATACAACTAATACTTGGATTTTTCCTCTAATCCTAGAACAGGAAACTTGACTTTTGAAGATTAAATATATTAAAGAAAAACGGCACTAGACTTCCAACCAGCCTGAAAATCATTCTGTACCCTGACTGAAATCAGAGCTCAGATTTTTGATCTGCATGACTATTTGACCAGAAGACAGTATATTCATTGTATCATTTTTCATGCTAATTTTCATGCTATGAAAAAACCCATAACCAACAGAAAAACTCATCCAGAAAGTTACAGAATATTAAAGGATAACAAACTTGAAAAAGCTAAGGGAGTTGTCACAGTTTTAGTAGGGAAATCATTCTTTTGCTGGGACTAGCTAAAGAAAGAATAAGGTACTAACATAGAGCTTCACATTAAGTATAGATGGGACATTGTTGGGCACACACTTTTATAGTGTTCTCTATTTTAAAACAAGTATAATGCACACCAAAATATAAAACAGAACAAAAACATATGCAACATATATAAGAGACAAAAATTTATAAACACAATACACAAGAAAGCATGGTAAGTAGCATTACAGTTCATACTGTTTAAGGTTGATAAGGCAGTATCACCAGCTTTAAAATATCTATCTGGTAGGACATGCTGAAAACCCAGACAGCAACAGCTTCAAAAATTGACAGAAAGCCTTACCATTCAAAGCCTGTACTGTACAAATTCGAGTCATGAGGCTCCTGATACCACTTCCAGGAGAAACTATCAATCAGAAATTTCATTTGTAACAGATGAACATGAAATTCTATTTTAGTGTACCATTTTGGATACCTGTTCTTGAACAGATTTCATAATAAATCATGATGATGCTAGTCTAGCACTCATCATCTAACCTGAGGCTGCAGATTTTAAGTTTCATAGTCAGGCACTTAAGCTACTGGCAAAAGTGAACTGAAACAACCAAGTCCAATTAACAAAAATCCACTCCATCTCTTGGAGCACCTCTATGTCCATTTCCTCTCTTTACACTTAAAATCCTTTAAGGATCCTTTTCCAGAGCACCACAATAATTAACAGTAGCAAAGTCACTGTCATCCCCATGAGAAAACTGCATAACAAGCTACCTACCTTCTATTTTTTCTCCATTCAGTTTGGAGGTATACCACTAGATCAACTGAAAGGACATTCAGTATTACTTTCTCCAAGCATAAGAATAATTTTAGAATGGATGATTAGAAAGTCTAACATTTCAACAAAGAATCAAAGTAGCACTTTCTGGGAAGGACCAGATTCATTGGTGCTGCAGCACAAGTTTTAAGCTGTACTTGCACTTAGAGAAAAAGTAGGTATTTGAGTCAGTCAGTCCCAAGGCATTGGTAAACTCAGAAGTTATTCTTAAAGTGTTTATTCTTCCTTCTACAAGGCCACCCTGAATAGTTTAATTATAGCACCAGAAGGATGATAGAATTTTGTAGGTCTTTCCTTACTGACTTACACAAGTAAGTGTTTCCTCTGCCTTGGGATGGGAGGCTGTTAGGTATTTTTACTGAAAACTTTCTTTTAGGGCTTCAAACAAAGATCTAACAGCAGATGAAAGAGGAAGGCAATGTATACTTACCATCCAAATCTTGGTGCCTGCAGAAACCTTGCCATGTTCAGTGAAAATCCAACCATGGTAGGAAAGCAGCATTTTAAGAGAGTAGCGCATGGTGACAATGAGGGCAACCCAGAGCCCTGTGCCAAAAAGTATTCCACTCACGATGTTCTGGGTTTGGTTTGACATATAGCCACTATTTAAAACAAAAGCCAGCACGTGTCAGGTCATGTCAGTTGAAGTTTAAGAGAACTGAATACTGAAAACCTAATTCTACTGCTGCAAGAGGCAGACACTACACAACCTTCATGGGCCTGTTAAGCCTTTTTTTATAAACTTCCCAAACACCCCCTCATGCAGCAAGATCCAAGTCCACAGAGGGTGCCAAATGTGCTTCCCAAAACCTCAGAAAACAATGCAGTAATACTGGAATAACAACCTAGCTACTCCATGCCCTCGTACTTACTCTGCCACAAACATACTGTTTGCAAACTGATACACAGGATTAGCTTTAAGTACAGCTACAAAGAAAACTGATTTTCTGTAGAGGTACAGTAACATTTCAGTCTACTTACGTTGTATCAAGTGTGCGGTTGATTTTAGCTATCAGTCCTAAAGAAGGATCAATTTTGGCATACATTGTTGACATCACACCCACAACTACAATAAGCCAGCTAGAGGGGCTAGCAGGGTAAACGCCAGTGATGATTCCATTCTGTAAAGAAAAGCCTTCACATAGTTTTTTTCATACCAAAGTGGCTTGACTTCATATTACCATGGAAAGAAATAAAAATCAATACATTTAAGCCATTTAGTTTTAATCAAAATTATCCGAGATTTTCTTATGTAGGAATATGAATTTCTTTTTCTAATCAGGAATAGGAATTGGATTTCATTTAGTCAGACTGCTAAGGAAACTGTCACAATCCTATCAAGAATTAAAAGGAACTTTTAAGTTTTTTTGTAGACAACACTGACCTGCCTGCAAGTCTTACTAAAAACACTGATACTAGCAAACAATGTTGGAAAAAATGACACTTCAATACTTCTTACACCGAGTTAGGCCCCTCTAAAAGAACACATGGCAAAAACATTCTCCTGAACAAGACACTTGAAACTGAAATCAAGTTTTTTAATATGCTTTAAACAGATCCTCTCATAGCTTCATGAGATTTATTGCCTGCTGTTAAAAATACGTTTTTGAAAGAGATGTTGAAGATAGCCTGTAGCTTAGCTAGTTTTCTGCTAATAAAAAGAGACACATAACTTATGAACCCATCAACCAAAGAGTATGTATGTTCACAACAATCTGTATCAAGCACCTAATAAGAAAACCATTACTACCTAGCAAATCTGCTACAAGATACATGTCCAGCTAAGTTTAAAAGCAGCAAGTATTCTCCTTAATCTAAAAATGTAATTTTGGCAAAGAATACATCAAACCCAGAGTGGAGTCTTGTACCTCTAAGGTGATTTAATGCTAAAAATCACAACTACTTATATTTCTCAAGTTATGATACATTACACAATTACATAATGAAGTAAATTAAAGCTATTGTTAAGTTTTATGTTTCATTTTGCTTCCACAGAATAAATCAAAAGGATACAACCTTTCAGCCTTTGCAGCATTACCAGTGCCAACCTCCCCCAGTATCACTAAAACCCACACACCTTTCACATCAAGAACTTCATTTGCCATAAAGGCAAAAAAAATTAAGTTTTACCCAAACAAAACTTCAACAAATCAGTAAGTCATTAAATAACTGCCAAGTTTGGTGGACTTGACAAATTTAAGATACCTTGAATCTGATGAACTTTTTCTTCCACGAATGGACACCAGATAGGTAAATTTGTCTGAGAGCTTCATGGCTCATACGCAGGTCAATCCCATCAGGAGTTACTGTGAACTGAAAAGCTACTGCTTGATGAGCTTCTGCCATTTTCAGAGAGGTCTGTCAAGGAAAAGTTAAAAAAATTATTTTTTTTTGTTTAAAGGAGCTAGGAGCTAGTCCATTTCTAGTAAGATACCTTCTACCCAGTAAGTTTAGAAAATATTGCAAAATATGACAAATTTACATACAGTACTTGCCTCTTCCTTACAGACCACACTTGTACTTCAGTCTGAGAGCACACTGTTAATTAGGCCACCTCTTCTAACCACAACAACTGAAAACTGAATCAAACCAGTCTCACATAACTTAGGCTTTCAGGCAGAATTGCAGGAAGCTGAGTACTGTGCATACATGCAATATATAAAGATGCAGAACAGAGCAAACAATTAAACCCATAACATTTAGAGAAATCTTATCACAGGTACATCTCATTCTGTAATGACAAGAGATCTAAAAAACATTTTCCATAATTTTTAAAGAAGGGGTATTTAAATTCTTGACTTCCGCTAGCAAAATAAAGATGATTCTGCCCTTCCTCTGAAATATTTTTTGTATCTTAATTTCAGCTGATTAGTCACAGCAGTTAAGACACTATAGACCCTGCAGCTCTGATTTTTGACTGACAAGAAAGTGCAAAATCAAAGCTATACTGATATGGGGGAATCAAATCACAACTGTCTTGTGGTTTGTGAAACTTACCTTCACATAAATAAACCTAAATTTAGGAGGAAATCAACTGAACTGCCACGCAGACTAACTCCCCAAACAAATATCCACATCAGTGCCAATATAGAAAAAAAGATCATCATAATAGGCAGCCACACCAGGATCAAACAAAAGCCACCAGAATTTAAAATAAAAATGTAACTGTGATTCTGCTTACATGTTTGTCTCAACTCTGAGGCTGCAGCCTATTCAAACTGGACTGCATGCAGTTTGGTTGGGCACTTCAAAAGCAGTTTATTATGAGTGTTGTGATGCTCTAGTCTCTAAATAGAAGAGACTATGTAAAAATTACTATGTAGAAGTCAAGGTGAGTAGATGTGCAAGTAGACAGCAAGGGGAAACGAACACTGGGAATACTGCAGTAACAGTAGGCTTCAGAATTAAATAAAAAATGTGGAAGGAGAAGGAGGCTTAGGCTGAGATGAACAAGGCTAAGTGTTGTTGCACAGAATAAAAGTAAGGTTGCCAACCAGTAAGTAGAGACTGTCTGTAGTATAACTGCACTGGCTGATGGTAATTCACAGATCTCCTACACACATCAGCACTGCTGAAGTTTTAGAAAGTTTTTTCCTGGGAGAACAGATTGCTGGGTTTCCAGAAGGGTACCTAAAGCTCAGTGTCATACAGGGAGTTTGCAATCTGATCTGTAAATGTACAGTGTCTGATCAGGATGACAAAGAGAGTAAAGCAGCTTTGAACACCAGTTTCAGTCCCTCTAAGACAAACCCTGCATTCCCCAGTAACAGCTGCAGTTTGTGGGACTTAGTGATCCATCACTAACAACTGCTTATTCATAAATACCTTGACAGACAAGCCTCAGGAAGTCCAGGTTAGCTGTGCATTTAAATTGTGAATCACCAGGTCAACACTGAGACCAAAATTCATCCATCCATTTTAGTGGAACTCTTAAGACTGGGACGAAAAAAAAATTAAAAGACAACAGAAACACCCATATTCCCACGGGGAGAATCAGGCACCTAGATTTATCCCAAGAAGGGCCAGTTCGCTCCCCAAGGTTGTCCAGTTCACTGATGGAATTTTGTATTCTGGAATGCCAGTGCCCTAAATACCAGATCAACGGGTTCCTACTGCCCTTCGACTCCCTTGTGACTCCCCAGCCTGGGAATTTGCAGCTACACTCCTGACTCTGAACAGAAAGAGCTTCAGGAACCATCCCCTTATAAACATGCATTTATAAATAGCACCAATAATAAAACAGGCAACCCAATGTTTTCATGAATTAAAACTCCGCGTGTTCATAAAACAAAACACGCTTCAGTCAGGAAACTCTTCTTTACCCCCCTCCCCCTAAACGAAGAAAAATTCACCCAGCAAGAATTAACCCTCAGCCAAGCCCTGAAAACCAGCACCAGCCCGGCCCTCGCACTGCTTTACTCTGACCCCACCCCCGGCTGGGGCCTGGGGAACCCGCAGAGCCGAGCGGAGCCCCCCCGGGAGCGGAGCCCCCCCGGGAGCAGCCCCTGCCCCGCACACCCCTCAGGGCCCAACCCCGTCCCGCAGCCCCTCCCCTCCCTCCATCCCCTCCCCCGCATTCCTCCGCTGTCACGTGACCGGCGCCAAAGTGGGGGAAAGGGCACGGCCAGGGCGCATGCGGGCCAGGCAGCACCCGCGGCAGCGCCTCAGCAACGCCTTCCCGCCCGCCCGCCAGCCCGGCGTTTATCCCAACCAACCTCCTTCCCAACAGCCTGACACAAACACCAGCTCCTGACCTTCACAGCGGCTCCGACAAGTTACTTAAATGGAAAAAACAGAACAAAAAAGCCCCAACAACCCACCCACAATAATTTCTAGAAGTAATCTGAAATCACTATTTCCATTCCTGTGAGCGTTCTCTCATACAAATAACGTACCTTAAAAAACACACTTGCCCTTGAAAACTTGGTTGCTTTTTTTTTTTTTTGAATTAAAGGACAAAGTTGCCCGTTTCTTGCATTTTTTCCTGGTTTGACTTCAAACATGATGTAACGGCTGCAGATGTTTCTCATCTTCCCTTGTCCTATCTCTGCCTGACCACAACTTTTTGCCGTTGTTACAAAAAAGTGCTGCTGGAGTGGATGCTACTTTTAAGCCAAGAAAACACAGAGGACGGAAGACTTACACCCCGATAAACCCAATGGTCTGATGAACCTGATGCTGCTGTGCCTGAAGCCTCCTCAGACTGCTGCTGCTTCAGGATATTTACACTATGAAGATTCAACTCAAGAGACTGCATCCATGTTCCTACAGCCACATCATGGGATGAGGGCCTCAGCCCTGGAAAATGTGAAGCTGCAAGAGATTAAATGTATGGGATGCTTCCATCTAGACAGGTATGAAAGAAGTCACTTGTGGCTGGTGATGTCCCTCTGATGCATATAACACAGCACACAATCACTAAAAAACAGTGAAAGAATCACCACGTGAATCTTAAGCATCTTGAAAAGCACCAAGCCACGACACAAAAGTTAAATGAATTACAGTACATCGCAGGTATTAATTCCTGAAACAGTTACTTTTATAAATGCTATTGTGTATGAAGCTGTGTTTTTGTAGATACCATAAGCTTCACATGAATAAAATGTAAGTGCTAAAGAAAAAAAAAAAATAGTCACCACGTCTACCTCACAAAAAGCAATTCCTCTGCTTTGAGGGGATTATCCCTGTGGCCTCTTATCTCAGAGCTCAGCCACTTGTTTTCCATATATTGCTCACTCAGCTCATGCAAGCCATTTTTTCCCCATTTCCTTTTCCTCTTGGCACAGAGAAAACCCTGTAATTCCCCGCTGGCAGGAGTCCAGACATCCACTGGAAAGAGACAATATTTAAATGTGGTCTTCATAGCTACAAGCTCCTTTTTCTGCAAAGGAAGCAACTTAACAAATGCAGAGGAAAACTGAAGAGTCTCATTCACATGACCCAGAACAGCTCATACCTCGATGAAAGACTTAAGCCTACAAGTCTCTCTTGCAAACTACCTCAACAATTTTGTTTGAAAAATCTCTGAGGAGGGCCTCAAATCGATTTATAGGCATTTTAGGCATTTTATAGGATTTTTATATACAGGACATACATTGTCAGTATTCAAATCAGGCTCACAGAACAATTCTCTCCAATTCTCCTTTGACAATCAAAGGTTGACAGGTTTTTTTTGAAAACCCATTGCTGCTAAATGTTTCTCTGAGAACGCTGCTATGTACCAACCCACAGAGGTTTCATACTGCCAGGGACCACAAAGACACCCCTGGACCCAAACAACAAGCTGTTCATAGATGGTGGGAGACTTGCAGCATTACACCTCCCTGTGCTAAGAGCTGTAAGATGCTGAAGTATGATGGCAGTTCTAAACCCAGAAGCCCACATAACTTCATGCAGATGCAAGGTACCACTGAGAAGCATCTTTTCACACAGGTAATGCTGCCTTCTGACTCCTGCCAAGTTCATACTAGCAAGCTTAGAAGTAAAAAAACCCCACAACAACCAGAAACCAGACCTTGAGGAGTTCTTTGCTCCTTTATCAAACTTAGAACTTCAAAATTTAGCTTAGCACTCAGGTTTCAAATAACATTATAGAGACTGGTGAAAAGAAACAATTACCTTCTATAAGGAAGTTCTCAAAACCAAATTTTAGTTAGGAAACATACTCATTACTACATTAAGAGTTACATTTAAAGGTAGACAGCTTGAACTTGGGTATTAAGGAACCAAGCAATTGCCCCAGCCCAAACCAGTTTCTTTCAAAGAGGAAAGAGGGGGAGGAGGTGTAACAGAAATTCCATTTCTGATCATTTGTGATCTATCCCAAAGTGTCAAAATATATTAACGTGCAAATGAAACTTTTTGGATGTCTGTTTTCTTCCAAAAGCTGTAGCAAGCTTATCTCCTGAAGGTTTCAGAGTTGAAGCCTTATAAGAGAACTTGTGAGATCTCCAGATCTTTTTTTCCCTGTTCTGTATGGTTGCTTAAAACATTCAAACAGTAACTCTTAAATTCCAAGCAAGCATGCCAAGAATGTTGTTTCTTATGCCAAGAAAACATTGAGGAAGCTTTATCCAGTATTTTCTTGTCCACACATCAGATCTCCCTTCAGGAGATAAGCTTGCTACAGCTTTTGGAGGAAAACGGGCATCCAGAAAGTTTCATCTGCACGTTAGTATATTTTGACACTTTGGGGTAGGTCACAGAATTCCACGAGCCTGTGGACAGACTTAAGGAAATCAGAAACAGTATTAAACTGCTAGAACATCTGCACTGTGTTTGTGCTGAGACAAGGAACTCACTTGTTTAGGCTGTTACTACAGAAATTTTCATTATGAAAACATTTTATACAAATCAATTACTGTGTTTAAAATAAAATGTGTTTAAATCTGTCCCAAATTTCTCTTCAGATTTGTTACTGATTCTCCTGCCAGCCCAAGCCATCAGCATCACCTACACAAAATAAATCAGACTATCCTACAGCAGCTGACTTTGCCTAGACAGTGTGCTTGAAATTAAATTATATGCAGTGAAGCAAAACAAAGCCAGTGTCAACATCCTAAAATAACTTGCTAGAACATTAAGTTTACTTCCACACTTTGCCACCAACTACAGTTTAATGGCAACATTGATCTGTACAGCCATCCCAGAAGTGGATAGTCTACAGATAATCAAGGTTGCTTGAGTTTTCTCTGTTTGTTCAAAAACTCATGCAAACAAAATTCTCCAAACCAAAGCATATCAAATTTTTGTATCAAGCAGCAGGATCTCTTCTAGTACAGATGCAAAAGGTCTGAGTATTCAAACAAGATTTTTTAAAAGTATAGTTGTCTTTGTGACATGCATCAAGTATGTCTTCACCTGTCTGCATTCTGCAGACTATCAGTTTGACACCCTTCCAGATGTTTGATTTAAAAGTAGTAGCTGTCAAACCTATTTAAAAGGTTGAAGCCAGGAAAACAAACAAACAAACAAACAACCCAAAAAAAAACCAAAAAAAAGAGAAAGTGGAGCCAAACTGCAGTTGGATTTATAAGTGCAGGGAATGAAACTGTGAGTAGAGGCTGATAAACCAGAGGATTTCACTGCCATCCAGATGGACCTTGACCAGCAGGAGAAACAGGCAGGCTGAAACCTTAGGAAGTTCAACAAAGAAAAGTGCAAAGTCCTGCACCTAGGGAGGAGTAACACACATGCTGTATGGAAAAAACTGACAGGCTGGAAAGCAACTTTTTCGGAGAGCAACTTTGGCAAGAAATTGCACACAAGCCAGCAAGGTGCTCTTATGACAAAGGCAACTAACAGAACATTCACATGAGGATGATTCTTCCCTTCTACTCAGTGCTGGTGAGGCCCAATCTCAAATTCTGTGTGCAGTTCTGGACTTCCCAGTAAAACAGAAAAATGAAACTACTGGAGTCATGTTAATAACCACTAACAGGATTAAGAGCTTGAAGCACAAGTCCTGTATTTTATACGGTTTTAACTTCATAGGGAGCAGAGACAATTTATGAAATCTAATGCAGGAGTTACCATAAAAGATGTGCTTAAAAAAATAATTAAACAAAACAAAACAAACTTACTTTAGAACACTGAAGCCTGAAGAAGAAATCCTGTGCTTTGATTGCTTTAAATGAACGACACACTTGATAAGTCAAACTGGTAGCAGCAGTCAAACATTCAGAAAGAGCAAGTTCTCTGCAAAACAAAAATGTACTATTATTTTGGAGAACAAAAGAAGCTGGATTTTGCAGTAGAATTTTTAAGAGATTTTGTGGGAACTTTTCAGATAATGACTCATCTGAATTTTTCAACATTATTCCATTAATTTTGCCCTCACTAAAAAACACCAGGGTGCCATCATAGAGTTTTGAAATACGTTTGTATTTTAAACACTGCCACATTGTTCAGTCAGAGTCTGCTTGTCTTAAGGCAGTAGGTGATTTCTGGAGCTGACCTACATGCCCTGACTGTAGTCATACAGTGGGAAATAGTACAAATTTCTAGTAAAATAATAAGCCCTTGTATTATAGTTACATGTGTATACCTACCTAGTAGCAATACTGACTGTTCCTATCAAATTAAGAAAGCCTTTATTAATCAGTAATAAAACTGATGTAACTTCAAGGAAGTGTTTTCCTTGAAGTTTGCTATAAATGCAATGGTTTCTGACACTAAACTATATGCTGTACAACAGTATCCAGCACTGCCTCAGTAACTCTAGGTCCCACCCAGCTTTGAGTGTCTGCATGCCCAGCACTAAGGAACTTACATAAATTCTGTCCTCATGCTTGAAGGCTGATTAAATAAGGCAGTTAATCAGAGAATGCTAAAAGCCAAAGACCCTTGTACTCTTTTGCATCTGGTGATGAACAGTTTTGATGAACAGTTCTCAACATTTTTATGCCTTTCAAAGGAAATTCAGGTTTTGATCTACAAAAAACCTCAGTAAACAGTATAAAATATGCAGCTCAACCATTTAAACATGATCAAAAAGACTGTCAGGTCTCTGGTCAGGTCTGGTGGATATTCTAGCAGCTAATGCCACTTTCTTGAAGTGTATACAACACTTCTGCAGAAAAGGAACCAAGATAAAGTCTCAGGAAGAGCAGAGAGTTTATTCATAGTTCATGTGATGATGCTCTGCAAGGTACTAACTTTTGAACTTACCATAAAGATTAACTAGACACTATTATTCACTTGAGAATTTCTATTTCTAAACTGCTTCCTTGCATACTAACCTGCAGTAATATCTAATCATGCTTCAGCACAGAAGACACTAATCCCTGCTGCTCTTACCAATAACTCACTCTAAAATGATTAATCATGTTCTACTGACATCAAATCAGTATGAGAAATGTGAAAGGAGTGAAGTCAAATAATTTATTTCCAATAAAAAGTCATATACACTGAATTCACTCTACAGTGCTTCTCAGGTGAACCTAATTACTATGGCATAGAAATAAAACAGACTAAAAAAAAAAAAAAATTCACTCTTCTTTAAAACTTAGAATCACAGAATAGTTTTGGTTGGAAAAGACCTTTAGATCACCAGTTCTCACCACAAACCAAGTCCACCACTTCCCCACTGCTGCTGACCAAGTGAATTAACTTGAATTAATGTAGCATTCAACCAGTTATCATTTCAACTGATTAAAGAGTCAAACTGACAGGTTCTCTCAGGCCACCTCTTTTTTTTTGACTCTCCTAGTTCAGGTTCATCCACACAGCACCATGGTGCAGCTCACTGCTCCACAGCTTTGGGATGGTGAGGAGGAAACACTACTAACACCTTGTGGGGCAGGACAAGGCCTAGGAGGGTCCTGGGCAAAACACTCAACTTGGGGGGAGAAAAAAAACCAATTTAATTTACCATTAATCAAATCAAAACAAAGAGAAAACAAAAAAGAGCTTAAATACCTTTCCCTACCCTTCGGGCCCTGATTACTTTGATCCCAAGATCTCTACCTCCCCCCAGCAGAACAGGGCACAAGGGGTTTATAGTTTGTCCATCAAAGGTTGATTTCTGCTGCTCTTTCCTCCTCAGGGGAGGACTCCTCACGTTCTTCCCCATCCCTCCCACGGGAGAGTCCTTCAGGAACCCCTGGGACATGAGTCCCTCCCATGGGGTGCAGCCCCTCAGGAGCTGCCCACAGAGTCATGGACTGATCTGGGAACAGTCACCTCCCCTGGCCCAGGCTCCTCCATCTAGGGATGCAGAGACACATCTGACCCTTGCAGGTCCACACTGGCCCCACCGTGCTCCTCCACGGGCTGCAGGGGGACAGGGATCTGTCCCACCACCAGCTGCAATGGAACCTCTGCTCAGGCACCTTCTCCACCTCCTTCCTCACCCATCTTGGTATCTCTGCTCCAACATTGCTCTCACCTCTGGTATTGCTCTCTCCTCCCTTCTCTTCCCCAAGGTCTCTTCTCTCCCCTGAACTCCTTTCCCCTTGTTAAACTACTTTAATCACCCAGGCACACCCATGGTCACTGATGGAGAGGTGGGGCTGGACTTCTTGGAGCCCGGAGAGCTTTTAGCAGCTCCCCAAAGGTCCTGTGAGAAAAACACGCTACCAAAAATAGCACCACATCAACCCAGGACACTGACACGTGCTTAAAAAAAATGTTTAAGCCTCCAAAAAGCTGAATCTCTTGTTTATATGGCATTTCTCTCTCATAGGGTCCCCAAAGTAAAATTACAATGCCATAAGTGAAGTGGCTTAAGCCACCTAGATAGAGAGAAGCCTGCCCTTCAACAGCCATTATGTGACACATTAAGTTTCAACTTCTTATCTCTGGTTATTCCTACTAACTGGCTCCAGTCCTTCCTATCCTCAGCTACAACTGACAGCTATGATTCCTTGGAACTGCAAATGTCTTAAAAGATTTCTCATATCTAAAAAATGAACAAGTGCTGTTTTCAAGCCAAGGTGGAGAACTGAATACATACATGCATTTCCCAAGCTGCAGCAACAGTTGGACCTCGCCCACAGCAACCAGTTCAAAATCAGTACAGCTAAGGAGTCTGCAGTAACTTGCTGTGTTAACAGTTTGTGTCCTGTCCTCAGCAGTTTGCCAATATCATCTCTGGGAGAACATTAGCTATCTTCTTCAGGCATCTCCTGGGGAATCTTGGGGCAATTTCTTCATCCCTTTCCCAAGTGGTAAACCGGAGCAAAAGACATATTATGGAAGGGAAGAGACAATAACAAACAAAACATTGAGGGAAACACAAGCATACCTGAACAGCTGTCTGCCTTCAAGATCTCAAGTCTACTTGTCACACAGAAATCTTCTGTCCTGCAAGCTCACTGCAGCTGGGATCTCAAATAGGTTAGGGCACGCTGAGAGGCAGATTGATTCCACTGCTGCTATGTTCATAATACACATGACACTGCAACAATGACAAAGAGGCAATTATAACTCTGAAATAAAGTCAAGAAAAACAGTTGGAGATTTGATTCACACATGGCTTTCAACTTCTCAGAGGGACTGGATCAGGCTGGAACCATTTTAGAAAAACAGATTGCAATGGAGAGAATAGCAGCTCTGAAACACGGTTTTCCATGACACTGTATTTATTATCTGGATTCAGCTTTTGGTTGAAGACATCCAAGTGTTTGCCTGCATGTTTTAAACTCCCGTTTCAGTCAACATAGGTGCCATCAAGATTTCTTGGGGAAATGTTCACAGGAAAGACTGTTTTCACTAGCACTTCCAGGAGAAAAGCCACAGTTGTCAGCTCACCTGATCAAGCTGGAGACAGGTAAAGTAGGAGAAGAGACTGTCTATAGCAGACAGTGAGCTAATTACTAGTCTAATTAGTAATTAGAGGCAATATTGATTCCTAAAGCTTCTGGATCACACAGCCTCTCTCCTCTTCCCAAAAAGCATGCTCCTGTATGGTTCCAAAATGTACACTTCAACAAAAATCACACCACACTGCCATGCTCCATAACTAGCCAAACCAGAAACTTTTACAGGTTTTTTGCCTCTCCAGAGTAGGGCATACCATACTGTTCCTAGAGCTTTTAGGATATTCTAGTCTCCAGTGCAGTACATGTTATATTGTACACATCCCAGCAAGATACCTCTCCTGACCTTCTGGAAATTCAGAATGATGTTGCTGAGTAAAGAGAAGCATACAGAATTAAAACAGTGCAGTTATACCATGCAGAAACTTCCTCCACCTCCCAGAAACCAAACTCTATGCATTTTTTTCCAATGCTGCCACAAAAGACATGAGGCACTCAGATCATAATGACTTTCATCCTTCTCTCCCTTTGCATTAAAGAGTTTCTGTGCTTAGGCAGGGAAGAATTATTACCTTCTCTATAACAAGTATTTCTGGAACGTCAGGACT
The DNA here is from genome assembly GCA_038090715.1 of Florisuga fusca. NCBI lineage: Eukaryota > Metazoa > Chordata > Aves > Apodiformes > Trochilidae > Florisuga > Florisuga fusca. The sequence goes on from JAAWXA010000027.1 coordinate 12,767,108, forward strand.
TTGATGAGACACAAAAGATGTCACATTTTGGGACTTTGTAGATCCTTGAAGATGGACCATAACGTTAGGTGACCAGGGGCATGAAACTGAGTGAATTGTGCTCACAGGAGTACAACAATCAATTACTGTACAACATGGCAAGACCTGGATAGGGTCTTCCAGCCTGGATAAGGTTGTAAGACCGAAGAACAGTTCTAAATATTTTAAAAATACTTAAATTGACCATTCAAATTCAGACTTGGGAAAAGAAGGGTGCTTCTTGGTCACTTAGGTCTTGTTTTTCTGAACATGTGGAGCTCAGGACTATGACACAGCATGTTGCAGGACAAAGACAATGGGGTTCGAATATTAAAAAGACACGGGAGTTTGGGGTTGTTTTTTTTGTTTTTTTTTTTTAAAAACACAAACACTTTATGTCGCTTTTTACCACAGCTCTTCCCCTGCCAGCCGCGCAGCCACGCTCGGGATCCAACCTCCCCACTCCCCCGATCCCGTAGTCCCTGGCTCGGGAGCGGCTCCCCCCCTTCCCCAGCGCCGCGGGGCTCAGCCCCCGCACCCCTCCCGCACCGCTGCCTCACGTGATCACTCGCCAGAAGTAGGGGAAAGGTCGCGCCGCCGCAGCGCTGGGCCGGGCCGGGCCTGGGCGGGGGCAGCTCCGCCTCCCGACACCCGCACCCCGCGGCTGCGGGATGGCTCAGCACGGGCAGCACCGAGAAGAAGCTTCCCAAGGGAAGGAGCGCAAGGAAGGAAGGAAGCAAAGTGTATCCAAAGCGAGGGGGGGGAAAGCTGGGTCCTCCGCTGTGCCACTGAGCATTGCTGGTTCTCAGTGCTAAGAAGCCTGGGTTGACAATCTTTGTTTTCTCTCTACGTTTCTTACTGGAAAAGGCTCTTGAGTCAAGGCTGTAACATTCAAAAATGTTAAATACCTCTCCGATCAACTTAGCTTTAAATACAGCTCTCAAGAGCCTGTGTAGCCATGTCAAGTTAGGCTTTCACAACCCTGACCTACACTATTCCTGTGCTACTGTGAAGTGGCAATTACTGCTTCGTATCAGTATGTTCACAACAGGAAAAGGACATGCTAATTAACAGTGAACACGACAACACTTTTCCCATATAACATCCGTTCTAAGTGGACATAAAATACACGAAACACCTTGCAGGTCTGGAAACCAGTCACACGCTTAGGGAAACAATTGTTTGAGGAAAGGGAAACGAAGGCATTAATTAGACCTTCCCAGTGCTACACTCCTACGGACATGTGACGAGGCAGAGAGTAATTTTCTGCACAGTAATCTCTAGACTGCAAAGTTTCAATACGATTATTTCTAGTTACTGACAAATTGCCAAGCAAGAGGAGGAATGAGGCATTTGTGTTGATCCTACTTTGCACTTTTCCCTGCCCAAAAGAGGTGTTTTCTGTGCCAGTTCCATCAACACTAGTATAGATCTTTTATAACCTGATTAAAACAGCAGTCCGGCTTTACATTGATTTTTTTCTATTTAAACCAGAAAACATAGCGCAAAATACGGAAGCCGCAAACAAACGAGACAAGAAAATGGAGTTATGAGATGCTCCAAAAATTCTGATCTACCTTTCACAACAAGTGTAACCGGCATTCTCATCCAGGCAAGCCTGACATGCCGTAAGCAAAACATTTTCTGACTCAAAAGCGGTTTTCATGTGCTTCACGGCCTGCGATCCCACGAGCACACAGCCCGGGCTCTCACATACGTATATACAGCTTGGAAATACACCGACACCGAGCCGCCTGCTCCCCTCCGCAGAGGTGACACCCCTTCTGCCAACGGGTCAGAGCCGCCCCGCTGACCCTCCGAGCCAGTGGGTCACCGATTTCACCTTCGTTTCCGCGGCGCAGATTTATTGAGCCTCCCCATGGAAGTAACTCAGACACATCGCTTCCTCCGCCCCCAACCCCTCCTCTCCGCTCCCTGACGGGTGGCAGCAGCGCCCTAACCCCAGCCAGGGGACAACGCCAGCGGGATGACAAGGACACCCGCCAGCACCGTGCGCTTCCGCCTCCGCCGGGAGCAGCCCCGCTCCCACCACCCTTCCCACCAGCAAGGAGAAGCCCCGCTTAGGAAACAGCACCCGGCGCGCTCGCTCATTTACCACAGAACTTCGAGCTCGCCCTTATAAAAATAAAAATTAGAATAAAAAGAGACCAACCGAGCCCCGTTCACCTCCACCCCAAGCTCGCCCTCCCTCAGCCCTAATGTAGACGGCGGTGCCCTGGGGGCGCGTCCCGCCTGGGGGGAGGGAGGGCGGCAGCTCACGGTCAATCAGCCCGACATGGAAGCACGACCTGTCGCTGCCCCCCGACCCCGCTCCCCCGGGACGCCCGGAGACCGCAGCTTACAGCCGGCGGATCTAAAGAGAGCCGCGCCGGGAAGGCCGGCGATCACAGACCGGCACCCGACCGCCGCTGGCGACTCGGCCTCCCTTCCCCTCACCTGCTGAGAGGGTGGTGGTTACCGGCGCTCAGGCGGGATAGGCCGGGCTGCAACTACCGGCGGCGACAGAGGAAGCGAATGAGATGGGGACCGCTCCCTTACGCACCCCTCCGATAGCCGAGCTTGCCGCCCGCCGCCCCATTGGCTGCCGGCCGCAGCAGGGCGGGCCCCGCAGGAGGCCCGGGGCGAGGCGGGTGTGGGCGGGAAGGGAGGCGGGGACGGAGGGCGCGGGAGGAGCCTGGGGGAGCCCGGGGAGGGGCCGCAGGGGAGGTGGCGGCGGCACCTGAGGAGAAAGGTGGGGCCTGGGTGTGCGGCGGGAGGGGTTCTGCGGTCATGGTGAGGTGTAGCCCGCGGGGTCTCACCGGCCTCCCGGGGAGAGGAGCCTCGGGGGTGTGAGAGAGCGGGGGGAAAGGTGCCTGTGGGGCAGCACTGCCTGCGGGGGACCTGCTGGGTGGTGCGGGCAGGGAGACAAGATGGCCTCCCTGGGAAGGACCAGCCTGCTCCGCCAGGCCCGGGGGTTTGCAGGAACTAAAATACAATAAATCTCAGTAAAAGTTGTTGCATTCTTTTAAAAATGCAAAAATCATCAAAGTAATTCAAACGAAAGCGTACGCATCAGTCTCGGCGCAGGATGGCATTCAGTGTGAAATGAGTATCTTTGAGCTGTGTAACAGGTGATGCTTTTAAGAGCTGAGACTGAATATCTGATGCTTTGATTTCCCTATAGCAGCAGGAAGGTTGCCCTTTCCCAAGAGGAGCTCCTGGCCTGTCAGACAACAGTGGTGGCAGAATGAGGAACCTCCTGAAGTACTACGAGTTGAGTTTCATACATTTTTCCCTTGTGTGCAAGTCCAACCAGCCACACATTTCTGCTGCAATTTCCAGGATGTGGCTGAAGGCCCCAAAGCATGCAAGGACATAACCAAATCCAGAAACATGGACTCTGCAGACTGTACTTCTCCCTTACCCTTAGGATCATACAATATCAACTGAAAAATGCCAGACACTTTGGGTCAGAATTTTCCCTTCCAGTGTTCAGCACCTAATGATGCAGTTTCAGGAAAGTGTTATTCTTTCAGAAATATGCTGGTTCGGGGTAGGTTAGAGTTAATTTTCTTCACCATATGTAGTATGGGGCTGTGTTTTAGGTTTGTGCTGCAAACAGTGTTGATAGTACTGGGATGCTTTGTTAGTGCTGAGCAGTGCTAACACAGAATCAAGGTCCTGCTTCTCCATCAGGAGTGGGTTGGGGGTGCAGAAGCATTGGAGAGAGGACACAGCTGGAATAGCTGACCCCCATTGACCAAGGGGAAATTCCATCCCATACATATAAACCTGAAAGGTAGGAGAAGGAAGGGGGACTCCCACATTTGGAGAGCTGGATTTTGTCTTTCCAAGTAATGATTATGCATGATGGAGCCCTGCTTTCCTGGAGAGGGCTGAACACCTGCCTGACAATGGGAAATAATGAATGAATTCCTTGTTTTGCTTTGCTTTTGTGGTTTTTGCTTTACCTATTAAACCACCTTTATCTCAGCCCATGAGTTTTCTCACAGTTACCCTGTGATTGTCTCTCCCAGCCCATCACTGCAGGAGGGGGGGGAGATGGAATTGAGTCAGAGGCAGTGTGGTGCTTAGTGGCCAGCTGGGCTTAAACAAGAAGGAAACAACAAGAAGAAAGCAAGGGAAAGAGGAGAAAAAGAAGAGAGATTTAGATCTATTGGTATTGGAAGGGGAAGGAAGAAAACAAAATAATAAATCACTACAAACTCAGCCATATCACCAGATTCAGCAGCATTCACATGCACATATTTTTAGCCAATGCAGACAGGAATGTATTTGGACAGGTAGAAGATAATTAATAGCTTAAAAAGAAAACAAAACCCCCCACATATTTATATTTGTCCTTATGCACAAAGGAAACTTGTCTTGATAGATTTTTTTTATCTTCCAGGTTCCCTTTACCTTTGAAGTATTAAGAAAAAAGAAACCAAGTCTGTTTTCTCTCATTCTACCAAGAATTCTGTACATACCTTAGTCCCAGTCAACATTTTCATCTACACAGTAATCAGGAGGCAATCAGCTGGTGAGAGATGTTGATGTTAATTTTTTTCTCCAAATAATTATGAGAGCTGTCATGAATTAGGGAGCACCAAAACAAGAGTGCTGACTTTGACAGGATTAAAATCCCCTGCAGCTACCCTCAGTAAAGACATGAAAAATACTGTTTTACATGAAGCTGCAATGATTGCAATTTAGCCAAACCTGACCTGGCTCTGTTTAGCTAGCAAACATAAAGATAATCCTTGCAGATAATCCTGTGACTATTTCCCAGTGGTTTTGACACCCAGGTCAGGCTCCATTCACTCATTAACCCACAGGGAACAAGTTAGGTACTTCTGTAAGACCATCTTAATCAGAACATGGTGTGACTTTTACTGTGACAACATGCACTGCTCAAGTGCTCTATCTCCTTGACCAAACATCTTTCTTCAACCGAGGGCATGAGATGATTCTGCTTCTCATGGCTGCAGCTGCAGTCATCTGCAGGCCTGCAGCATTGCCTGCACTTCTGTAGCAACTTTTTTTCAAAGGCAAAGGTATGTCAGTTTTTTCCCCAAACTGACACATTTTTAATTTCTGAAAAATTATGAATATCATGAGCACAAAACACATGTGCTTGGCACTGTGAGACCTCCCTAGTAATTAATACTGATCCTTGTAATTCAAAGAAATCAAACTAAGCAATGACAGGTCACCTTTGTCCGTGCCTCAGCAAACTGAGATAATTTCAGTTTATCACAATGGATATGTAGCTCTTGAATTAAATACATTTGGTTATCTTACCTGCAGCTCTTCAAGACTTATGGGTTCTCTGCATTCAAAATGGCTTCTTTGTAGCAGCTTCTCTTAACAAGTATACATATCTTTAATTATTTTTATTTTTGCTTAGTTTTAACAATTTAATGATGGCAAAGCATTATATCTTCAACCTGAGTCTGGTCTGGAAACCTGGCTATCTCCAATATGATTTTGTGTTGTTCTGTTTTGGTGTATTTTTTTTTTTCAATGAATTCAGTTTCTCAGGTTCCATATGTCAAGCATTTTTAATATAGACAAGCAGTTATCTTTGTTTTCTTGAAAGAGAAAAATGTGTGTGCAGGTTTGTATGCCAAGGACCCCGAGGGTGAAAGCAAAGCAGACCCAGAGGAGGGCACCTTTCCATGTCACCTGGTCAGGTCCTGTGACAGCAAACAGGGCTGGCAAGATGATAAGACACATCTTCAGTGTTGAGGCAAGTCCAGCATTTTCAGACTGGACAACTGAGTAGGGATTAGGTCTGGATCAACTGGGGCCATGGCCAGGTCCAGGGCAGCTGCAAGAGCATCAAAGATGAGAACCTCAGCTTAAAATCTGCTCCCAAGCACAGCAGGGATGCCCAGGGGGACCCTGCAGCACAGCCTCTCCAATAGCCAGAGACCTGCACCTTCTGGCTCAGTAAGGTCTGGGAGGCAAAAGTCCAGGGGGGATGGATGGAGGATATCCTCAGGGCCCTGACAGTATCCACACAAACACACAGGCAGACCCACAAAATGGCCACACTTACCTTTCTGAGAGAGAATGCAAGGAAAGCAAAGGTCCTCACAAAATGCAGTGTCCAAAAGGATATGTCTTGTCCAAAAAAGTCAACAACAAAATGTTGCAAAACTGTGTAGTGCACATTACTGACCAGTGAAAATAACTGAGTGATTTCACATACCATGAACAATGCTCATGCCTTGCCTCATCCTCCTTTTCTTCCATGTTCCAGACCATTCCTGTTTCCCAAACCCTTAGTGCTGTGAGTAAACCACCTCAGTCACTCGTGCTACACTAACAACAAGCTCTGCCAGCACTGTCCTGTCTCAAGACTTTAATTTGGCTTGATCTACATTTGTTTTTAAACCCTTCCTCGTGGAAATACAGTAAACATTCAACCAATATTGAAATGAAAAAAGTGAAGACTCGCAGGAGGCATTTAAGTAATACATTATTGCTTTAGAAATTACACAATGACAACCTTTCAGGTGGTGAAAACCTACCTAATTTCCCCAGATGTGATCCAAGAACTCGCCATGGCTAGGGTTGTGGTATGACTATTTTGTACACCTGAGATAATCTATTGTAACACTACCTCTGATGAGATGGCTTGGGAGGGGGGTGAGTGAACACAAGCACTGATCAATATCCCTTGAGAAGTGGATAGGTATAGGTCTCATGTGCTGCTGACCAAAGTATCCATACAATTAGCAGGCACCCAAGTTCTCCAAGAAAGTCTAAATGTATAACCAAGCAACCACAGGGAGCCCCCACTGAGATTTTCTAAAACTGTATGAGCATCTTTGGAACACCACGTTCCAAGCAATTCACTGGCTCTTCAAGTTGTATTTAATACACACTGACCCATAAGAGCAAAATCAGTAGTGCAGCCATGGCCTGGAGATGACACAGACCTTCTGGGCAAGCTTGTAATCCTCCACCAGCAGAAGAGGTCAAGAGGCTATTCAGTAGGAACACCAACAGCAACAGATCTGGCCCACACACAGGCTTTTCAGTCTCTTGGTCTTAATTTTGCTCCTTCTGTTTTTTCACTTCTTATCTCTTTCTGCATTTGTGACTCCTGACTTTGTCCTTCACAGTCACTTTGGGTGAGGAATATAGATCTCCTGATATGGTATCAAGATGATGATAAGATGGATTACATCCCATGTATGAAGAACATTGCTTTCAAGCCTCATGGCATGTGCCTAAGGTTCTGTTAAGCAAAATGGAGCCTGGCCAAGCTTGAAAGGAAAGTATGTAGTCAAGTTTTTTTCTAAGGTAAAGGGAGAAGTCAAAAATACTACACTGAATGTCACTGTATCTTAGAAAAAAACCCCCAAAGTGTATGTTAAAACCTAATAGTGGTTGTGTTTATTAGACTCCCTGAACTCTGCAAAACTTTGAGAAAGAAAACTCTCTAGCTTGAAAATACACACCATCATTTCTAGCAAAGAGTAGATGTTTATTTACAGATTATTTGGAAGTTATTTAGAAGTTTGATCAGATTGAAGGATCTGGCAGGCACTTTGGGGAAGACTCTGTTATGTTCACTTGTAAAATACTTAAAGTAACCCACTGTTAACATGAACTAACTCTCTGTCACTCAGACTAAGAGCCACTCAGAAATTGATAGCACAGTTTTCCTGAACAGTTTCAAATGAAAGGCAGAACTAAAGGGCTTTGTACTAAAGATTATTTTTTTTTCATTACACAACAGATGTTGTATGAAGTATTTCCTACTGCAGTGTACTGGATGGAAGCAGAACTCTGGGTTTGTTACTCAGAGAGGTCTGGAAGGACAATGGTATTAACTATTGGTGACTTTTTCTTTGATTTGTAGCATACCAATTGTGTGCCTTACAGTCATTCTCAGACTGTGTCCTGAGACTAAAGGAGAGTGAATTGCTCCTTAGGCATCCAGCCTAAAGAAAAGGAAGTGCATATCAGTTGGTTTCCTCAATGAAATTCATAGTTCAAGATAGGCAAAGCATATGTGAAGGCCATGCAAAAGTGACCTGTGCAGGTAGGAAGGAGGAGAATCTTGCCTTTATTTCACATGATTTTGCCATTTTAGACAGAATGGGAAATGAAACAGGCTGCAATATGAGCTCAGTTCCATATTCTTTGTTTCAGATATAAAATGCATAAGCAGGAGATGGTAAGGCCCTGTAGATTTGCAGCATACCCAAGTCACATCTTCAGTTAAAGCTGAGTACTTTTTCCAGTTGAACTTTCTTATATTTCTGTATCTGCAACCATAATAAAGCATCATTTATTTCTGACATGTTTCCTTTAACTTCTGTAGTACCACCAATTCAGGCAAAGGAAAGTGCTTAGCAGGTAACAGAAAAATCCTCCAGAAATGGAAGCAGAGCACAAGAAAGCAAGTGCAAGGCAGCTTTGGCAAGGACAAAACTTGCACTGAAAGAAATGTGGTTTAAAATCTCCCTGCATAGTCACCTTGCACATCCAGGTTACTGCTGTAGCTCCTCACCTGCAGTGTGTAGGCTGGAGGCAGGTCCAGTGGGCATCATGCTCTTTACATTGTTCCTGCCCTGACTTCTGGCCTTCAGCATCTCCATCACCTGACCCCCTTCCTTGTCAGATACTCTGGTATGCTTGTCTGCTTGTTGCAGCAAATACAACAGCTTTCTGTGGATTCATGGTACTAACACTTGCATAAAGATAGTTGAGTTCTTCCCTCTGCTTCTGTGAATTCTGTTGCAGGATTCTGGCATTCACTTTCCTTCCTTTCAGCTCCTATTGTGTCCTGTTGCCTTTGTTCTCCAAGAGTGATGCCAGCAGCATAGTGTGAGGAACTTATTAGCAGACTGTCCAGTAATGTGCTTTAAATCCTGTGCTACAACACTGGATCCCAGCTACAATGCTTAAAGCTGTAGCTGTGAAATCAGGATCTTAGTTAATGCTCAGATGTGTTTAAATTAGAAGCTCAGATTTTCCACTGCTCCACCATAGAGCCACACCAACAAACTCAGTGGCTAGTTTTTACCCTTGAGGTCTTATTAGAGAGAAAAATTGTGTAAGAGCTAGAGAATTACCAAATTAGGCTGGGGGTTGTTTTGTTTTACAATCTTTTGTTTTGCTGAGGAAGCCACCTCCAAAATGAGTTCTCATGTTGGTCTTTCTTACTCACTTCACTGGAAAAAGGTTTATAAAATTTAGTATTTCCTGAGCACATTGATATATCTACAAATATAAAAGCAAAGCAAGTCTGGAAAAAGTGGTTTACACTTTGTACAAGAAGCAATAAAGTTTGTAGTACTGTTCACCTAAATATAAGCAGGTGGAATATTAGCTCTCTGGATAAATAGCTAAAAAAATCACCCTAGAAAATTTCTAGAGAAATTTAAGTATTTAGTCATGTTTAACAACCTCATGTTTGTCAAACCATCTAATAGGTAATTAAAATTGCTACAGGAATCAAAATGTTTGATTAACCTACTTACCAACATTAACTTCAGCTTCTATCAAGATGGGGAGTAGAAAGTAAACCAAGTCGTGCACAAGTTCTTCTGTGCTGTTTGGCTGACTCTTTGGAGTCAGTAAGCATCCAGTGGACTTTGTCCATGTTTGTGACTGAGTAGTTCAATTCAGTGTAATTCTGAACGTTTCGTGGTCGTACACCAAGAACAAATCCTACCCCTGTGTATCTAAAACACACGTGAAAAACACATAAAGACTTGAGAAAAGATAAGGGAGGTGTCTGGCAGCAGAGATCATCAGCATGTTTCATAACATGTTTTCCAGAACCTAAAGAAATATATGACTCTTTGGGCTATTTACTCAGGTGTAGGCAGATCAGCTCCCCAGGAAAGCCAGGCTGCTTTCCAAACCAGTCAGACAGGGCATGACTCCTGCAAAGCCCAGTTTCCAGCCTGATGGAGCTTTCCCCTCTCACTTATTCTCCCCTCTGAGAATAAGTCTGATTTGCATTTGTGCTTGGGAAGCTGAGTTCAAGAATTACACAGTGGGTAATTCTTCTTCTGGGTGACTAGAGAACCACCACACACAAATATATTTCTGCAATTTAATGAAGGAAGAGAAGGATCAAGGGGGATGTGACTAGAGTAAGAGTCAACAAACAGTATGTGGAATTTTTAACAGCACACAGGATTCCACTGCCCTGTCCGTGTTCCTGTCTTTGTCCCCTTTTGCCCTTGATGTTCCTGGTCAGATTTAATTCTACCTGGGCTTTTAGCTTTCCTTAACTGATCCCTGGCTCCTAAGACAACTTCTTTGTATTCCTCCCAGGCTACCTGTCCTTGTTTCCATCCTCTGTAGACTTTCCTTTTACATCTACGGATGTCCAGGAGCTTCTTGTTCATCCGTGCATTCTTGTCTGCCTTCCTCCTTCTTCTGAGCTTGGAGGAGGTGATCCTTGAATACTGATTGGCTTTCTTGGGCTCCTCTTCCCTCCTTTCTCTTTGTCCCATGCCACCCTAGCAAGCAGATCCCTGAAGAGGTTGAAGTCTGCTCTCCTGAAATCCAGGGTAGTGAGCTTGCTATGCACCCTCCTTCTTGCTCTGATGATCTTGAATTCCACTATTTTGTGGTCACTTCAGCCAAGACTGCCCTTCAGCTTCACTTTGTCCACCAGCCCCTCCTTGTTGATAAGGACAAGGTCCAGCATGGCACCTTTTCTCATTGGTTTCTCTACTACTTGGAGAAGGAAATCCTTGTTGATGCGTTCTAGGAGCCTCCTAGATTGCTGGTGCCTCTCCAACAGATCCCAGGGTGGCTGAAATGTCCCATGAGGACCTGGGCTTGTGAACACAAAGCTGCTCCTACCTCTTTATAGAGGGCCTCACCTGCTCAGTCTTCCTGGTGCCTGTAGCAGACCCCCACCATGAGATCATATTCCCCTGTTTTCCCTTTAACCCTGATCCTCTTGGTCAGATCCTCATCCATCCCCAGGCAGAGCTCCCCCCCCCCTCCTCTTCTACCTTGCCTGTCCTTCCTAAACAGGTTGTATCCATCCATTCCCATTGAAGCTGCCTTATTGCCCTGAATTCCATTCTTCTGCATTTCAGGTGTTGTCCTGCTGGCCTGGGATGCTTCTCCAGGCCCAGGGCATCTGTAACTGGCACTGGCCTCCAAGTGCTAGCAGTGGGATGGATTTGGGATCCTCTCCCCCAGCAAAGAGTTTAAAGCCCTCTTTACTAAACTGGAAAGCCTATGGCCAATGATGCTATCCCTCTTCTCTGAGAGATGGACCTCATTCATCATCCCCTGACCGTGACCAGCTTTCTCAGAGGGAGTCCCATGGCCTAAGCAGCAGAAGCCCTGGCTGTGATACCAATCCTGTCATCATCCATTGATTTTCCCAGTTCAACTCTCCCTATCAAGCCCCTTCCCTTTGAGTGGGAGGATTGATGGAAAGACTACCTGTGCTCCTGAGTCCTTCACTCCCACTCCAGGGCTCTGTAATCCTTGATAGTCTCCAGGCTGCTGCTGGCTGTGCCCCGTGGGAAGCAGCAGGAGCAGGTAACAGTCAGTGGGACATAAAAGGTTTGGCAGTCTTTAGGTGAGATCCTTGATATGAGCCCCTGATAAGCAGCAGAAGCCTCTGGAGAGTGGGTCAGGTGGGCAAAAAGGTTCCTCTGTACCCACCAGAGAGTCTCTTACTGCCGTCACCCCTCGTGTTTTCTTGGTTTCAGTACCTGTTAGACAGTGAGCTGATGGCACCGCCTTACCTGCTGCAACGTGGTTTTCCTCCTCAGCAGAACTGTGAAGCTGTTCTGCAGGGGCACCTCATCCATTCAGGGAGGTCTCTTCCTCCTAGTTTTTACCTTTGAAGGTTTCCATTCCTTTGCACTATTGGTTTCCCTCCTTTCTGTGTATGCCAGCGGGGGAGTCACTGGCTGTTTGGCCACAGGGTGTGGGAATCCTTAATTTGATGCAGGATTTCCAAGTGATCCTCACTTTGGAAACGTGCTGAGGTACTGCACTGTCTCCCATTAGGTCCTTAGTGTGAAAAGTCAGCTGCATCTGTTACTGAACAAGCACTTTGTGCAAAATTTTGAGAATCTACAGGAAAATACACTTTCTTCAGCAAAAAATAGGACTTACTGCCCTCGTGTGGCTGCTGGGAAATTTAAAAAAAAAAAAACCAAAAACAAAACCTTGGAAAATTTACACTTTGGGATTTAACCCAGCATTAATTACCTGGAAAAGGCCCTCACAAACCATAGATAACATTTTTTTTTCTCTTGGTGAAACTTTCTCTTCTTACCTTTGAAGTAGCTGTGACATGATACATCCCAAAACTTGACAAGGTGACCCAGCAGTCATATTGTCCAAATTCTAAATCTGAGGAGGTATTTTAGCTCTTCTCTTTGGAGACAGGAAGAAAATTCATTTTTTTCATCCTATAATTTGTGTGACCGATCTTTTGTCATTTCATAATTTTTCTCAAGACCATTGTTTTACTTGCATGGAGGTCAACATCCTTAAAAACCCAGCATGAAGTGTGTTTAGTTTCTGATTGCTGCATTTGAGAAATTATCTAAATGCAGATTTACTCCGTTCTTACTTTTTCACAGGGTGCTTCTATTAACCCTCTTTGAAACCTTAAGGATTTTCTTTCATTTGTTGGTTTTTGTCTTTGTAATCCCAGATTGGTTGTGGTTGTGATGGTGGTGTCAGCACTGCCATTTGGGATCCCCCCCTCCAGGTCCTGCACTTTAAAGCCCACCTCACCAAGCTGCCCACATGCTGCTCCCATGCCCCTCTCCAGTAAGCCCAGTTATAACCCCCCCACCACTGGAGATCAGTTTAAAAGCCTTCCTGGGAGTGTCCTCAGCTCCTGCACCGGGATCTGTTTCCTGCCCTGGGAGAGGTGTGTTGTCCCCTGGCTCGGTGTGTGAAATCCCCCATGATGTTACCCCCTTCACATCCAGTTTCAAGCTCTGTTGATTAACCCAGCAATCTCCTGGGTGAAGACCCTCTTCTTCCTTCATGAAAGGTGTCTCCTCTTAGGTGTCAACATCTCTGGTGCTGAGCACACCATGCTGTTGTCAAAGAACCCAAATTTGTGGCAGTGACACCAGCCACAGAGCCAGGGATTATTGGCCTGGATACAATTATTCATTCCTATGTCATTGCCTGTGACTGGAAAGAGAAGAGAAGAGAAGAGAAGAGAAGAGAAGAGAAGAGAAGAGAAGAGAAGAGAAGAGAAGAGAAGGGAAAGGAAGAGAAGAGAAGAGAAGAGAAGAGAAGAGAAGAGAAGAGAAGAGAAGAGAAGAGAAGAGAAGAGAAGAGAAGAGAAGAGAAGAGAAGATGATCTGTGTGCCAGAATCTCTCACCACTCTTCCCAAGGCCCTCAGGTCTCTTTTCATTGCCCTGGGACTGCCTGTCCTTACTTCCCCTCCTGCATTACAGATCAGTAGGAGGCAGTATTCCAAGGACCACGCCAGGCTGGGGAGTTTCCTGGTGCTGTCCCAAGGCCAGGCAGACAGCACAGCTCCCTGCCAGAGGGGCTGCCTCACATATTGGCCCCTCTGGTCCTCTCAGAAAGGAGTCACCTATGACTACAACCTTTATTTTTTTTCCTTGAGGCTGATGCTGTGATGGGGATGGTTGGATTTCCTGAGCCTGGCCGTACCTCTGATGTGTCCATCACCCGTGTCACGTGGTTGGTTTGCCCCAACCAGAACGGGGCGGGGCGGTGGCTGCGGAGGCGCCGCGGGCTCCAGGCGTCCGGGGGGGGNGTAACCCTGTAGCAGCCCCGTCCCTGCCCCATAGCCCCCCCATAAGTGCCCTGAACCTACCCCATAACACCCGTATATAACCCCATACCTGCCTCCTAACTGCCCCACAGCCACTCCTAGAGCAGCCCCCTAACTGCCCCATAAGTGCCCCATGGCCCCAGCACAGCAGCCCCTTAACAGCATCATCTCCATGCCCATCCCTCCCCCATAATGACCCCAGTAGCAGCCCCCCAGTTACCCCCTTGTTTGACCCCTTCCCCTCCTTGCCCCTCTCCAGAAGTGGGGCAGCACCGTGCTGGGCTGGGCCCTCGCCCCGAGCACCGGGTGACGTTGGCGGTGGGGCAGGAGCTGGGCCCCGGTGATGGACCCCACAACCGTCACCTCATCCTGCAGGTGGGGTGAGATGTGGGGTGTGTGTGTGGGGTCTCTGTGGGGCAGGACCAGGGGGATGTGGGCGGGGGTGTTGGTATCCGGGGGGTGACGTGGTGCAGGCTCTCACCATTCCCCTTTCTCCCCCCCTCCAGCTCGAACAAGCCTTCGCCCAGCAGCTCCTGGATGGTGATGTGGGACCCCCCTGTCCCCTCCTCCCCTGACACCCTCCCCTGCCAGCCCCACAGGGCTCAGCGGTGGCCGTGGCGCTGCCTCTCGGGTGACAATAAATCCACTTTGAAGCCCCCGTTGCTGTCTCAGGAGCCGCCGTCTTCTCACTGGCTCCCCTCAGCCCCTCTCCTCCCTTTTCTGCCACCACCCCGGATGGGGAGCGGGTCCCCCTGGGTCCCCCTGTCCCCCCCCACTGCCATTTCCCGCTCTCAGCCGTTGCTCTCCTGCTGCAGAGCTTTGCTGCCCGCTCATTGGCCACCTCGCAAGGCGGGAAGAACTCCCATAGGCTAGACCTATGGAAGGCCCGCCTCCTTGCTGATGAGATGAAGGTGCTGATTGGCTGTCGCTTTCCCACTTCTCGGGTCTGGTCCCGTTACATGACACTTGCGAGGCGCTGATTGGCCAGCGGCGCTGAGGTAAGCAGCTCGCCTATTGGCTGGAGGGCGGGATATCTTCGCCGGCTGATTGGCTGCTCACGCAAGGCAAAGAAGCCTCCTATTGGCTCAAGTGCTCCTGAGCCCGCCTCCATGAGGAGAGGAAGGCACTGATAGGTCAGCGTTTTGCTGGGATCGGGCCGTCCCCTGCTTCTGATTGGCCAGCGCCCTTGAGGCGAGCAGCTCTCCAATTGGCTGCAGGGCGTTGTATATTTGGCGCCCGCTGATTGGCTGCCCAGCGGTTCTACACCGTGTGTGTGTCTGTGCGTGTGTGTGCCCGCCCCCTCCCTCAGCGCGGGGTTCGGGGCTTGCGGGGTTCGGGGCTGCAGGGTTCGGGGCTGCGGCGTTCGGACCCAAACTGCGCCCAGCTGGAGGCGGAGCGGTGGGTTCTGTTCCCGTCCGGAGCGGAATTAGCTGCGGGGCTGCCCTGGGGTCCTGGGGCTTCGACCCGCACGGCTCCTCCGCAGCGGGTCCCAAACTTGACCCCAGTGCTGCTCAAAGCGGGAGGACTCGGGGGGGTAATTAAAGGAGAGCGATGGGGTCATTAAGGGAGCGGGAGGGGAGGACTCAGAGGAGCTCCTGAGAGGGGTGAGCACTCTGCAGGCACAGAGCTGCCCCACTTCAGACACCTCTGAGAGGTCAGGTCTCTTGTCCAGCCCCCAAAAGAGGGGGATGTCCCTGTCCCCCGAGAGGGGAATGCTGGCTAGACCTGGGGAAACCACTCCTGGGAAGATCCTGCCTGGGAAGATCCTGCCTGGGAGGCCTCTTGCTGTCACTGGAAGAAATAGAGAAATAAAACCTTGCAGTGACAGTCTTGATCAGAACTCGGGGGCAGTGGAATACATTTTCAGCTCTGCACGGGTTTTCCTGTGGCCCCAGGACAAACTGTGATCTGTCAGGACGTGCAGTGTGATCTTACACAGGTGACAAAAGCAGAGCCCTGACCTGTCCCTCAAACAAGGCATCCACCACGGGCACGTCCTCCCCCCATTGCCATCAAACCCCTTGTACATCCTCAGCTGGAGCTCAGCATGAAAAAATTAAGGGGATAATTGAGTTGTGGGTTGGGTTTTTTTTTTTTTTTTTTTTTTGTTTGGTTGGGTTTGTTTTGTTATGTGTATGTTTAATGCTTGCCAGGGGATGGCAGCCTTGCAATAGAATCCTCCTGCACAGCACGAGTCAGAAAAATAAAGTGTTGGATTACTGGGTGGAGAGTCGGAGCATCACTTCTGAGTGTGAAACCTGCACACAACCAAGCAAACTGCTGCTGCAGCTGAATTTGGAGAGCAAGAGGAGCACTGAGAATGGACACGAGGGGGTGGAAGAGGCCCACAAGGCGCTGCCCCTCATCATCTCTTTCCTTCTCCGTGGCTTCCCTGGGGGAAAGGTTGTCCCATGCAGGGCCTCTCCTTGAGGTCGTCTCCTTCAGCTCTGCTGGGGCTCCTTGGCACATCCTGATCCTCAGGGCAGGTGTTTGCTCCAGGCTTTCAGTCTCCTGCATTCCTGCTTCCCCCTGCCAGCCCTGTGTGCCCACGCAGCACCAAGCAGAGGCTGCCCAGCACCCCTAGATGAGCAGTTTGGGTGCTTTCCCTCCAACCCGTGGCATGCAGGCACTTGGTGCTGCAGTGTGACCACCTGTCACCCGTGGCCCTGGTACCTCACAGGGGTGTGGAAGCTGAGAGCTCCTGTGAAATCGCAGAGCAAACAGCAGAAGGAAGCAGGGAAAACAGGCTGGGATCCATCCCTCTGTAACACCCCGGTCAGTGTCATCCTCTCCCTGTCTCAGCCGTGTCCCCAAAGGGGCAGAGGGCACTGTGTGAGATGAGAGAGCCCTTGGTGCTGTGGGTGCAGATACTTGCATCCAAATTCCTGATGGGAATGGGGAGGGGAAGAGCTGTCCCAGCCATGTCCCCGGGTGCCCTTGCCACCCTGTGGCGACCCGCTGCAGTGCCAAGTGCTGCTTTTCCCCACAGCCCAACCCTGCAGCATCCTGCCTTTTCCTTGTTTGTTTTTCCTCCCTTGAGAGCTCTTCTTTCCTTCCCATATGCTGTAATAATTACAGGCAAGAACCTCACAGCTGCTCTGCTATTCCGGGCTTGGCAGAGCCACGCGCCTCCACCTTCCCTTCCTCCCACAGCTCCAGGTCAGCATCTTGGCTCTGGAAAGCTGAGGGATTCCTGCAATTTCTGCCACACAGGAGGTTCTGGATCCTTTTCCTCTCTGTCTCCATCTGTCTCCTGCTCTCCTGCCTCAGCATGGCCCAAAGGGAACGGGACTGCAGTGTCCATCTGGTACCCTGGAGGAAGCTGGGATGCACCCTGCACCCCAGGGAGGGCCAGCAGAGAGAGGGCAAAAGGGATTTTCATGAATATTTGTTTTATTATCACGTGTCTGGTGTCACTCGTGGGTTCTGCTACAGGTGACAACCACAACCCTTGCCAACAACAGGTGATACCTTCCTGAGCCCTCTCACTGGGAGAGGTGGTGGCCTTGGAGCTGGTGTGGCAGACACCAGCACCAGAGCCAACCCCCATCCCTCAGGTGAATGCGGTGCTGCCCCTCCTCCCCTGCAACAGTCCTGCAAAAGCAATTGCATTAGAGAGAGCTGCCTGGGCTCAGCTGTTTTGGTAGCAGCCCAACACTGCAGGCTGCAACCAGCTGAGCTAAAAATGGTGCAGAGATGGAGAGCAGAGCTGAGAGGGTCAGACCTGACTTGTCAGTGTCAGCTACAGCAGTCGCAAAACTGGGCTCAAGTAATTAAAGGCTGCACCTTGTGTTGGCCTCAGCTGACCCCAGAAAGGCCTTTGCTCATGAGATAAGGGAAGAGCAAGGCCCCTGCCTGTGGTGTGGAGGTGTTCTTCACTGCTCCAGCTGTTCTGACACCTGCACACACAGCTCCCAGCCCTGCTGGGCTCCCAAGTGTGGTAGCACAGCATCCCTGGGTAGCACACAGCCCTCCTGCCTTGAGTGTGAAATGTTTTTTCCCTGCCCCACCAGAGATTTTTGACTACAGCTTATCCAGCTGCTGAAAGCCCAGCATGAAAAGCCAGGATTTTCAGCCTGCTCCCCAGAAAAAGGGAAGTGCTTCACCTCTGAGCATCCCCATCTCTCCCTGGTCAGTGAGGCTGCTGAGGCCAGAAGTGTGTCTCCAGCACAGATGAAGCTACCCCAAAAATGTGTCACGGCCACCCTGTCTGCAGCAGCGCTACTGAGATGTGGGATCCTCTGACTGGCACCGAGCCCTCCAGCCCACAGGAGCCTCTGCTCTGCCCCAGGCAGCCCTGTGCCAGCCACTTCCCAGCTTCCAAAGGTGGCATTCCCAACACTGCTGGCTGGAGTGGGCTCAGGATGGCAGCAAAGCCCTGCAGCACCCTAAGGGGAGTGCCTGATACGTGGCCAGCATCTGAGTTCTTTTTTGGTGAGCTGGGTGGGGTTCAGGCAGGGCAGGTTCTTCCTCCTTTGCGTGTGCTTGGCTTTGCTCAGATAGCAAAATGCTGAGGATTCAAGACAGGATTTTGCTATGAGATGCCAGATCCACCAGCCCACGGTGGTTCTGGCTTTTCTCACCATCTCGGGTACCACAGCAGGTTCCCCTGCTACCAGCCAGCCTGTCCTTGCAGGCAGCTGAGCCCATGGGACTGCTGGGATGGGTCTCTCCCAGGGATGATGGATGCAGATCCTCTTCCTCATCCTCCTCTCAGGGTTGTAAGTGGCAATAATAAAAAGTGGGAGTGTGCAAGGAGGAGGCTCTGGCCAGGAGGAGCCTCTCAGGCTGGGAATGCTGCTGCTGGCACCACTTCAGCACAGCAGTGGGTAAGGTCAGTGGCTGTGGTTCAGCACTTTTACCTGCTCAGAGGCTTTTCACACAGCAGGGTGACCACAAAACACCACATCCCTCTGCTTTTGGGTCAGCAGCTGCGATGCTCTGCCTTGAATTACTCTCCAAGCAGAGAGCATTTGGAAGAGGTGACACAGTGCTTACCTGAGCTGGCTTTTGGGGACCTCCCAGCACAGGTTTCAGTGGCTCTGGGACATGTGCCTCCCTCACACCTCCCACCCAGCAGCAGGCAGCCCTGGGGAGAGGCAGCTGGAGAAGCCTGTGCCACCCTGAACAGCCCATCAGAAGCAGCAGCTCCAGCCTACGAGTGCTTCAAAGCTGCCAAAGGTTTGCTGTGTGGTGCAGGCTCTGCCACTCAGCTCATGTTCACAGGTCTCGTGCGTGGCTTTCACTCTCCAAAAAGGCACTGACGTTTTTTTCTTGAAGCTCGTGCTGTTAACAGCAGGGTTTGCATCAGACGGGGCAGCTGAAGTATTTATTAGAATAAAACCACATGGGGTCAGCACAGCATCCCTCACCTCTCTGTGTCCAGGCTGATTCACAGCAAGGATACAGCCCTTACCTCCATCCAAGTTCTGCAGCAGGGTGACTGCAGCCATTCAGCCACTGGGTCCTTGGCTGATTCTCTTTGATCGTGTGCCAGGATCAGTCTGACCTCTCCGAGGGCTCAGAAGTCAAACTGCAATCTTCTGTGCCTGTGACATGCAGGAGTGGAATCATTTTGTGGTACCTTCCTGTAGCTCTAGGAAAAGCCTCTGCCACTTTAACAGCAACACCAGCAGCAAAGGCTACAGGGAGGTGACACAACTGGAAATACCTGGGTCTGGGTACCAGCATTCCTCCTTGCTCACTTGGTTTTGGAGGGTACATGATGCCAGCTGCCATGGTCAGTGCCTGCAAAGAGGTTGATATCAATGTGCTCTGGACACAAAAACAAGTCCTTGGTAAGAAGCTCCCTACAACCTCACTGGTGCTTTTTCTCACACTGTGATAAAAGGCAGCTATTCCCCAGTGTTGTTTTGTTGCCTGAGTCAAAGGAAACAAGTATTTTTACTGGGCTAGGAGGAAGGAGGCGAATGAAGAGGGCACAGGGAGGTGAAATGGTGCTGCCCAGTCCTGCCCTCACTTTTCTGACACTTTTTCCTTGCCAGATCTCACCAGTGCAGTGCCAGAACTACATTTTGCTATTCTGACAGCTGGGATAGAGTTATGTGTCCCCCATCTAATCCAGACCACCCGTACCCCCACCTCAGAGCATCATTTTTTGTTCTGCCCACACAACCCCAGGTCTCCACCATAGCTCTTTCTGTGTTCGAAACATATCCTCAGCCTTCCCTTTCCTAGACAAAATTCTCCCAGTTCCTTCACCAACCCCTCCCTGGATGCTCTCCAATGTTTCACTCTCTGGTATGGTTTGTGTTGGAGGGAAGCCTGGTGTGCCATGCTCTGCAGTCACCTGTGCACTCCTCTGCAACACCTGCACCTCCTGGCCAGGCAAAACTCATGCATGATCTCAAAAATAAACATATTCCTCTCTGAGGAAGAGGTAAGATGAAGGCTTCCCCCCCCTGCATTTGTCCTCCAGTCTCTGGTGTGCCTCTTGCCAAATGCCAGTGCTGGGTATCAGTGCCCCTTGGAAAAACTGGAACATTTTGGCACATTTTGGCACATTTTGTCTCCGAACATTTCCAGGTGCTCAGCCCTATCTCTCAGCCTCCTTGGTTTCCCCCGTAGGACAGATCCACTTTGAAAAACTGCTTTAGAGGGAAGTCCAGGGAAAAGCAATTTAGGCAGAGAAGGCCAAATGAGCTCTCATTAAAATAACTGCAGGGGAGCACTGGCAGAAAGATCCTGACTCCCAGCTGGGATTCCTGCCTGACAACAGAAGAAAAATAAGAGGAAGAGGCTGTTAAGTGGGGTTATGGGCAGAGGAGTGGTTCTCAAGCTGTGCTGTGCTGTGGGTAGGGTGGCATGTGAGGGTTAGGGCCAGCCCAAGTTTTCAGTGGTCACTCTTTGCATCTTTTCTCCAGTCCCAAGCGTTCCGAGTTTGGGAGCCCTATTGAGGAAAACGGGCTGTGGATGTCAAGGGGTGGTATATTCCAGGTTTCTGGTAAAATATAATCCTTTACCCCAATTATTGGTGGTGCTGTTGGAAGGGTTCCATATGAGGGAAGGGTTTTCACTTATAATTAGTATTACGTTTTAGAAATTTGTAAATCTTTCGTTTCTAGATTTTTGAGATGGAATTACGTATGCCAAGAAAAGTGTGACATTAATCAGATTTTTACCTTTCTGATTTTATCATTCCATGGTTGTAGAGTCAACCAGGTAAACACAATCAAGTGGTGCCAGTGACACAAAGGAAGGCATGAGCTCCTTTTATTGGTCCCCTAATTCTGCTCATGCCCAGCTGGGGCCAGCCCTGTTTGGGCACTGGTGGGCTTATCAGGAGCTCATACCTTCCTCCTCCTAACTGCAAACACCTGACTGTGTTTACCTGGTTGCCTCTGCACAGGGTGCAGCTGACCTTAGTTTCACCCTTAAGAAACAATTGTCATTCTGCTCTGAACCATGTTCCCTTCTCAGTGGTTGAAATTTCTGATGTGGTTTAGGGAACATTTTGTGATTCTCTGTGTCCTGAGTAATTTTCCAGCCCCAGGATTTAAACTGCTGCTGTGGGCAAAGGGAGTGGTGAGGGATATGGGGAGGGTTTAGGATTAGGGTGTGATGTTCTAAATTGACAGCAGCTGAGGCTCCTTCATCCCAGGTGGGGACGGTGAAGAAGAGGAGGGTTTTCTTCCAAAGGATTCTGGGAAAGAGGTGGAGTACGAAAACTCCATAAAAGCCTCCCCTTCTATTTTGTCTTCCTTTTTTTTTTTTTTTTTTCCTTGCTGAAGAAAACTCTCCCTCTTCAGATCCTAGAGCTGAAGATGGCAGCAAAGAAAATTCCAAAAAAATGGTAACAGGATTCTTCATAAATAATCAGAGTGGACAGTTTTTTTAAAGAGCTGACAATATTGTTGTATCGAAACAATGTTAACCCAGACTTGTTTAAATTGCATTTTGAAGAGAAGGAGAATTTTGAATTGTGAAGCCAGAAGAGGGAGAGAGGTCTTGATAGTATGTGGTTTTTGTAACAAAGCCTGATTGTTGGTGATGCTGTGGGTAGAATAACATGTGAAGGTTAGGGCCAGCCCAAGTTTCCAGTGGTCACTCTTTGAATCTTTTCTCCAGTCCCAAGCGTTCCGAGTTTGGGAGCCCCATTGAGGAAAAAGGGCTGTGGCCGTCGAGGGGGGGTATAGTCGGGGTTCCTCTAAAAATGTAAACCCGTAGCCGCATTGTTGTTGGTGCTGTGGGTAGGGTGGCATGTGAGGGTTAGGGCCAGCAAAAGTTTTCAGTGGTCAGTCTTTGCATCTTTTGTCCAGTCCCAAGCATTCGGAGTTTCGGAGCCCCATTGTTCAAAATGGGCTGTTGCCGTCGGGGTTGGTATATTCAAGGTTCCTCCTAAAATGCAAACCCATAGCCCGGTTTGGTGGTGCTGTGGGTAGGGTGGCATGTGAGGGTTAGGGCCAACAAAAGTTTTCAGTGGTCAGTCTTTGCATCTCTTGTCCAGTCCCAAGCGTTAGAGGTTTGGTAGCCTTATTGAGGAAAATGGGATGTGGCCATCGAGGGGTGGTATATTTGGGGTTTCTCCAAAAATGCAAACCCATAGCCCGATTGTTGGTGGTGCTGTGGGTGGGGTGGCATGTGAGGGTTAGGGCCAGCCAAAGTTTTCAGTGCTCACTCTTTGCATCTTTTGTCCAGTCCCAAGCGTTCGGAGTCTGGGAGCCCTATTGAGGAAAATGGGCTGTGGCCGTCGAGGGGTGGTATATTCGGGGTTCCTCCTAAAATGAAAACCCGTAGCCCGATTGTTGGTGGTGCTGTGGGTAGGGTGGCATGTGAGGGGTAGGGCCAGCCAAAGTTTTCAGTGGTCAGTCTTTGCATTTTTTTTCCAGTCCCAAGCGTTCGGAGTCTGGGAGTGCTATTGAGGAAAATGGGCTGTGGCCGTCGAGGGGTGGTATATTCAAGGTTCCTCCAAAAATGCAAACCCCAGCGCGATTGTTGGTGGTGCTGTGGGCAGGGTGGCATGTGAGGGTTAGGGCCAGCCAAAGTTTTCAGTGCTCACTCTTTGCATCTTTTGTCCAGTCCCAAGCGTTCGGAGTCTGGGAGCCCTATTGAGGAAAATGGGCTTTGGCCGTCCAGGAGTGGTATATTCGGGGTTCCTCTAAAAATGTAAACCCGTAGCCGCATTGTTGTTGGTGCTGTGGGTAGGGTGGCATGTGAGGGTTAGGGCCAGCCAAAGTTTTCAGTGGTCAGTCTTTGCATCTTTTTTCCAGTCCCAAGCGTTCGGAGTCTGGGAGCCCTATTGAGGAAAATGGGCTGTGGCCCTCCAGGGGTGGTATATTCCGGGTTTCTGGACAAATGCAAACCCGTAGCCCGATTGTTGGTGGTGCTGTGGGTAGGGTGGCATGTGAGGGTTAGGGCCAGCAAGTTTTCAGTGGTCACTCTTTGCATCTTTTCTCCAGTCCCAAGCATTCGGAGTTTGGGAGCCCCTTTGAGGACAAGGGGTTGTAGAAGTCCAGGGGTGGTATATTCATGGTTTCTGGTCAAATGCAAACCCGTAGCCCGATTGTTGGTGGTGCTGTGGGTAGGGTGGCATGTGAGGGTTAGGGCCAGCAAAAGTTTTCAGTGGTTACTCTTTGCATCTTTTGTCCAGTCCCAAGCGTTCGGAGTCTGGGAGCCCTATTGAGGAAAATGGGCTGTGGCCGTCGAGAGTTGGTATTTTCAAGGTTCCTACACAATTCAAACCCGTAGCCCGATTGTTGGTGGTGCTGTGGGTAGGGTGGCATGTGAGGGTTAGATCCGCCAAAGTTTTCAGTGCTCACTCTTTGCATCTTTTCTCCAGTCCCAAGCGTTCGGATTCTGGGAGCGCTATTGAGGAAACTGGGCTTTGGCCGTCGGGGGGTGGTATATTCGGGGTTCCTCCTAAAATGCAAACCCGTAGCCCGATTGTTGGTGGTGCTGTGGGTAGGGTGGCATGTGAGGCTTAGGGCCAGCAAAAGTTTTCAGTAGTCAGTCTTTGCATCTTTTGTCCAGTCCCAGGCGTTCAGAGTAATGGAGCCCATTAGAGGACAATGGGTTGTGGCTGTCGAGGGGTGGTATACTCAAATTTCCACCTAAAATGCAAAGCCGTAGCCCGTTTGGTGGTGCTCTGGGTAGGGTGGCGTGTGAGGGTTAGGGTCAGCAAAAGTTTTCAGTGGTCAGTCTTTGCATCTTTTGTCCAGTCCCAAGCGTTCGGTGATTGGTAGCCCTATTGAGGAAAATGGGCTGTGGCCGTCCATGGGTGGTATATTCAGGGTTCCTCCAAAAATGCAAACCCGTAGCCCGATTGTTGGTGGTGCTGTGGGTAGGGTGGCATGTGAGGGTTAGGGCCAGCCAAAGTTTTCAGTGGTCAGTCTTTGCATCTTTTGTCCAGTCCCAAGTGTTCGGAGTCTGGGAGCCCTATTGAGGAAAATGGGCTGTTGCCGTCGAGGGGTGGTATATTCGGGGGGGTTCCTCCAAAAATGCAAACCCGTAGCCCGATTGTTGGTGGTGCTGTGGGTGGGGTGGCATGTGAGGGTTAGGGCCAGCCAAAGTTTTCATTGCTCACTCTTTGCATCTTTTGTCCAGTCCCAAGCGTTCGGAGTCTGGGAGCCCAATAGAGGAAAATGGGCTGTGGCCGTCCAGGGGTGGTGTATTCGGGGTTCCTCCTAAAATGGAAACCCGGAGCCCGATTGCTGGTGGTACTGTGGGTAGGGTGGCACGTGACGGTTAGGGCCAACAAAAGTTTTCAGTGGTCAGTCTTTGCATCTTTTGTCCAGTCCCAAGCGTTCGGAGTCTGGGAGCCCTATAGAGGAAAATGGGCTGTTGCCGTCCAGGGGTGGTATATTCAGGGTTCCTCCTAAAATGCAAACCCGTAGCCCGATTGTTGGTGGTGCTGTGGGTAGGGTGGCATGTGAGGGTTAGGGCCAGCAAAAGTTTTCAGTGCTCACTCTTTGCATCTTTTGTCCAGTCCCAAGCGTTCGGAGTCTGGGAGCCCTATTGAGGAAAATGGGCTGTTGCCGTCGGGGTTGGTATATTCAAGGTCTGTCTCCTATAAATGCAAACCCATAGCCCGGTTTGGTGGTGCTGTGGGTAGGGTTGCAGGTGAGGGTTAGGGCCAGCCCAAGTTTTCAGTGATCAGTCTTTGCATCTTTTGTCCAGTCCCAAGCGGTTGGAGTCTGGGAGCCCTATTGAGGAAGATGGGCTGTGGCTGTCGGGGGGTGGTGTATTCGGGGTTCCTCCTAAAATGCAAACCCGTAGCTTGTTTGTTGGTGGTGCTGTGGGTAGGGTGACATGTGAGGTTTAGGGCCAGC
>JAAWXA010000028.1:0-21236 GCA_038090715.1 Florisuga fusca
CCCGCCCCCCTCTTCCACTCACTGCCCGAGTCAGGCACCTCCCCTTAAAGCCCAATTTCTGCAAAAAATTAAGCAAGCACCTCCTGAAGCGGGTTCAAGGCTCGTTTTTATTGGGCTTCGGCAGAATGGTTTTGTTAGAAAAAATGTAAATTCACGTTTCACTCTCCTCACTGGCAGAATCTCGCCCCCTCTCCAAAATCAACTTCCCGAACAAAAAACCCACCCTCAGGCTAAATACCCCAGCATCACTACGTGAAGACTCAAACACAGTCCTAAAAGTTACTCCCCTCAATAGCCAACACGCAGCCAGCCGCCCGCCCGCCGGCGCCCCAGATCTAGCCTCACCACTTGCTACCCCCCTTCTCAGATTTCTTTACCTCTTTGACTCATAACATGTTACACAGAACAAGTTTTATTTTAAACAGGTTTTGACATTCAAACAGAAAACAAGGATTTACATTTTTTCTAACAAAACCATTCTGCCGAAGCCCACTCCTTATCCGCTCTTCACACCATTTGCACCGCACCACCCAGGCAAAGTGAGCTGCAGCCTCTGCCCTGCACATGACCACGTGCACCGACAACCAACTTCCCTAACACGAGCTGACAGACAAAAGCCTTCACAGAGCCACCTGCTCCTCCTGCACCAGGGCTGCAGCACCCGCAAACACCTGCCTCAAGGCTCCCGCAACAACGCTCCGCAGCAACGGCCTCTGCCACCAACACTTCCTCTTTCTCCACAGGAGACAACCCAACGCTGCCTGCTGACAAACAGGCCCTGTCCTCGCCAGAGACACACGCCACAACAACAACAACAACTCCTTCCACGAAAGATTTGCGTGTGCGGTGCGGCGGCCCAGGTGTGGGCTAATGCAGAGCTGGGCTTGGAAATGGCAGAGTGGGTACCCTAGGATTTTACCTAATGTTTTATTACATAATATTTCCCCTCCCTAGCCCCACTTGCAGGTCCCACGCCGTCCTCATTCTGCTGCAAGGTCCCCCGACGTCCTCATTCTGCTGCAAGGTCCCACGCCGTCCTCATTCTGCTGCAAGGTCCCCCGACGTCCTCTCCCCGCCGTCTTCTGCTCCCAGGCTTTCTCCGTCGTGAGCTGCCCAGAGAGAGACACAGAGGTCAGCTACATACCAACCCTCTAGTGACAGCCCGCGGCAGAGTCCCAAGGTTCCCAGAGTCCCAACGGCCCCACCTGGCCTTCTTCTTCCCTGAACTCCTCTCTCTACCCCAGCTCTGCCCATTCCCAGCAGCTGAGCTGACGGGCACTGTCCCTTTGCCAAGACTCTGCTGACCCCAGGCCAACAACAAGCCCTCTTTCCCCACCCCCCCCCCCCAGGAGCCCAACCCTTACCAGGCTCTTGCCTAGGCTAGACCCTTTTGTCTCTCTCCTTTGCTGCTTGCTTCTGGGAGGCCCAGGACACAGGGACATCCCCCTGAGCCATCTCTGCCATCTCTTCCCCCCTCCCCCCCTTCTCCCCAGGGCCCCTCCAAAAACCCAAAAGCCCAGGCCGCCTGCTCAGCCACCCACCCCACCCCACCTCCAAAAGCCCAGGCAACAGCGCCTGCTCCTCCCCGCTCACCAGCCTCTGCTGCTGCACAGCCCTCAAGGGCCAGGGAAGGTGTCTGTGATAGCCAAATGGTTATACCCAGCTTTGGGTGCACTCCTAAAAGCCCACTCCTTATCCGCTCTTCACACCATTTGCACCGCACCACCCAGGCAAAGTGAGCTGCAGCCTCTGCCCTGCACATGACCACGTGCACCGACAACCAACTTCCCTAACACGAGCTGACAGACAAAAGCCTTCACAGAGCCACCTGCTCCTCCTGCACCAGGGCTGCAGCACCCGCAAACACCTGCCTCAAGGCTCCCGCAACAACGCTCCGCAGCAACAGGCTCTGCCACCAACACTTCCTCTTTCTCCACAGGAGACAACCCAACGCTGCCTGCTGACAAACAGGCCCTGTCCTCGCCAGAGACACACGCCACAACAA
Source organism: Florisuga fusca (assembly GCA_038090715.1). NCBI lineage: Eukaryota > Metazoa > Chordata > Aves > Apodiformes > Trochilidae > Florisuga > Florisuga fusca. Next base: position 2,006 of record JAAWXA010000028.1, read on the forward strand.
CAACAACAACTCCTTCCACAAAAGATTTGCGTGTGCGGTGCGGCGGCCCAGGTGTGGGCTAATGCAGAGCTGGGCTTGGAAATGTCAGAGTGGGCACCCTGGGGCTTTATCTAATGTTTTATTGCATCATCTGTCTCCTCCCTGGCACCAGTGGACGGATCCGCAGGGGATGTCTGGAGGCAACGAGAGAGAGAGGGAGAGAGAGGGAGGGAGAGAGGTTCAGGTAGGATTAACAAGCTCAACACCCCTGTCCCAAGCATCGACACCCCAAGCCTGCAGACACCCCAGGGGACCCCACATGATTTACACTTCTTTCTCACCCCTGCCCAAGCCTGGGCACAAAGAGAAAAAATACATCAAGTATTCGTCAAGGGGGCACCCAAAGCTTTACGGTGTTCTCTTTTGGGCAGACACCAGGGCAAGGAGATGGCCCACCCTTTCCCAACGTCTTCCAAAAGGAAAGGTTTCCCCCTCCTCAGCTCAGGCTTTTCCAACTTACCAGAGTCTCCCCCAGCGTTGAAACTAAACCTGGGAGCTCGGATGCAGGACGCCTGGTGTCCTGAGCCTAGGGGAGCAAAGAAGAAGAAGAAGAAGACCGTGAGACTGAGCATAAAGTTTAACCCAGGAAAAAGTTGTTTTTAAAAACTTTAAAAATGAAAAAAAATTGAATTTTAAAATAAACTTAACAACTTAATAACTTAAAACAACTTAATTTTTAAACAAACGTTAAAATTATTATATCTTAAATCAAGATGAAAATTTTTAAAATAATAAGAATTACCTGAAATAATTATTTTAATATTATAATTTTATAAGTAGTTTTTTTCATTTGTATTAATGTTGAGTTATTCGTTATATATATTTATTATTAATGATTAAAGACATTATAAATAAGCATTGATAATTAAAATAAAAACTTGTAGTGATGATTACCAATTAAATATCTAAAAATTTGGAAAAAATAAATAAAATTTTATATTTATAAATTTTTATTTAAAGATATTATTTAAACCTTTGAAATTAAAAATTACATGATATAAACCTGAGATGGAAAATAAAACTTAGGACTAATTATTTAAAGATTAAAAAAAGCAAAAATGAAATTAAAATTTCATAAATATATTTTTTAAATATATATATTTTTATATTGGTAAATAAAAAGTCCATGTTAAAATATAAAAACTTTAAGTGAAATTATCTGTAAGAAAATCTTATAATTTTAAATTTAATTTAAATTTGATTTTAAAAGTAAATATAAACTAGTTAAAAATATTAAGTGAAATCACAAAATTAATTTTAGCTTGAAATAAAGGGTAAAAATTTTAAAATACTAAAAACTATATTTAAATAATTTTGCTATCATGTAAATTTTTAAAAAATTATAACAATTTACAGATTTAAAAACAAATATTTCAAGTAGAAATAAATGTTACAAAAATGAGAAATTACAATACTGTAAAAAATAAGTTTAATTGGTAAAATATATTTGAGGATTAAATTTAAATATTATTGTTGACGATTCTTAAAATTCATATACTTTATAGTTAAAAAAATGTAAAGAAAAAGAAATTAAATTTTATATTTAAATATTTTTACGGTAAAGATACGATTAAACCAATTAAAAAATAAAAATTACATGGCAAAGACCTAAGATAAAAAATAGAAAGTTTAGGAATAAAAAATTTAAAATAAAACGGCAAAATTAAAAAATAATGTACTGTAATATAAATATTTTCAAATATTATTTTTATAGTGAATTAAAAAGCCTATGTTAAAAATTTAGAATAGTTAAATGATTATAAATATAAGAAAACCTTATATGTAAAAAATTTTAAATTAATTCTAAATTTAAAAATAAATTATTTGAAAACATTATGTGAAAATACAAAATTTATTCCAAATATAGGGGTAAAAATATTAATATTAGAAAATATAAATATTTCATTTAGAATAATTTACAGATTTAAAAACAAATATTTCAAGTAAAAATAAAAATTTAAAAAGAAATTGCAATACTCTAAAAATCAAGCTTAGTTATTAAAATATATTTAACGATTAAAATTTGTTATATTATAAATAAGCAGAGATAATCAAAAGAAATTTTATTGTTGATGATTATTAAAATTTAAATATCTCAAAGTTAGAAAAAAGAGAAATAAATATACTTTTATATTTATACATTTTAATTTTAGAGATACCATTAAACCTAGTAAAAAATAAAAATATGAGAAAAGCCTGGGATAAAAAATAAAAAGAAATTGAGCAGTTACAACAAACTTGAAAAAACTAAGGTAAATTTTAAAAATACAGTAAAAATAAAAATAAAATTTATTGTAACCTGAGTAACATTTTAGTATTATAATTAAAGAAAAAAGTTAAAAATAAGAACAAAGAAATTAAAAATAAATCTTTAAAGATAAATATTTAAAAATTGAAACTCAAATGCATTTTTAAAATTACTTAATTAAAACAATTTTAAAGGTCAGACATTGGAAATTAAAGTTAAAATTAAACAATTTTAAAAATTTTTTGAAAGCATCACGTTTTTATGCAAAGTTATCAGTTTGATGGTCAGTAAGTAAAATTTTCAAGGCTGAAGGTGCAGCCCCGGCCCCGCCCTCCTCTTCACTCCGAGCTGCGGCCCCGCCCCGGTCAGCTCGTTGCCATGGCCACCGCGCCATTTTTACCCTCCCACCACAGTAGAGACGGGGTGAGATTAGTCAAAATATAAACAAGTCCCAGACAGAAACACTAAAAACCAGACATAACTTTAACATCAGAGCAACCCATGGGCGCGGCCGCCAGCGCCGGCAGGAGGCAGGAGCGGGGCAGAGAAGCGGCGAACCCCCCCCGCCCCCCCCTCTCCCCCCGCACCCNAAATAGCTCAACCTTGCTGTTCACTCTGATATTCGCTATGACCATCTGGAAATTAGTCTGTGGTAATTCTTTTTTAACAGGTCCATAATCACATCTTAATTTGCAATTAATTATTAAAATAATGCAGACATTTAAAACATCTGGGCAACACCATGGTAAACAAAATTTGCAAGATATGGTACATGTACAAGGTTTTTTAAATTTATTTAGAAAAAGAGAAGGGGGAGAAGGGCAAGACAAAAACAAACAACATAAAAGCAGAAAACTGACTCTGAGCTGGTGTACATATCCAAATCAATTCCTGTAGTGGCAATTTCCAAATAGCTATTTAATTGTAGAGCTAATCAATTTACTTTTAATACAAAAATGGAACTGAGACTTGGAATACTTATGAATGAAACATATCTCTGTCCCTCACAAAACCTCCTCTTCTGTAAGGCACAAAATAGATGTGTTCACATACAATATCTAAGCAAAAAGACGACCCACAAAAACTTAACATCACAGACATACACGTGTCAATCTAGTCTCTAGATATTTAGAAGATTTTATAATTACCCCATTTGACTCCAGCAAATGATCCATCTTCTTTTTGCAAGGTCTTTGTATATTCAAGCTGTACCGAAACCGAATTCGGGTCACCAGCCACAGCGCCCCCCCCTCGTCCCCTTAAAAAACCCCGGCGCCCCCCCAAGACAACCCCTCAGGCCCCCATCCCCTTAAAAAACCCCGGCGCCCCCTCAAGCCCCTTCCCGCTCTACACGTACCTCACGTCTCGCTGCGCTCACGCCGCCTCAGGTTTCGCGCCCTTATGCGAACATGAGGCAACGTCTCCGTTATTGCCGGTACCAGCCAATCGCGTTCGAGCACGCCCTCCACCCCGCCCTCCACCCCGCGCCAGTGGAGGAAGTCCCTGTCCATCAAAAAATTCCAGCAGGCTCTCATGGTGACTTCTACAACATAGGAGCAGTGCTCTAATAAGGACTTACAAGCTTGGATGGGAAAAGGGAGCAGAGAATTACCAATGCACTGGCTGGAATGCATAGAATCATTTGCAACGTGCATCCTGACAGAATCAACTACAGACATGAGATCCTGCAAAATGGTGACATTTTGTCTCTAAATCACTTAGGTGGCTCTGAAGCAAGTGTCCCAACCACAGGTAAATAACAACTGGAAGCCCCATGCAGGCAAGGTAAAGCCCCAGCCGTAGGGTGTTCTCAAATTAAACACAATGTGTTGATTCAAAGCAGAAGGCAAGTCACAGCACAGTAATTAACCTGGGAGGTTGTGATTCCTTCTGATACCCCATCATGCAGAGTTGCCTGCTGCTCCATACCACAGCTCCACAGCAGCTGTTAAACACTATTAAACAGGCTTAGCACCAGCCAGAAAATCCCCAAGGTATTTTCCACAGCACGACGCAAACTGAGCCCATACTTTTTGTTCTCCTCAGAAATAAGGTCTAAAAGAATTTTACCAGCCCCGGACAAGAAAATTAACTCTTGGGCAGAAGTTCACTGGACTGAAAAAGAAAGTATTATGTGGAGTGGAAGACAGTACTTGCCAAGTGGAAGCAAAGAGAAGAGAGAACCATACTTGAATAAATAGCTCAACCTTGCTGTTCACTCTGATATTCGCTATGACCATCTGGAAATTAGTCTGTGGTAATTCTTTTTTAACAGGTCCATAATCACATCTTAATTTGCAATTAATTATTAAAATAATGCAGACATTTAAAACATCTGGGCAACACCATGGTAAACAAAATTTGCAAGATATGGTACATGTACAAGGTTTTTTAAATTTATTTAGAAAAAGAGAAGGGGGAGAAGGGCAAGACAAAAACAAACAACATAAAAGCAGAAAACTGACTCTGAGCTGGTGTACATATCCAAATCAATTCCTGTAGTGGCAATTTCCAAATAGCTATTTAATTGTAGAGCTAATCAATTTACTTTTAATACAAAAATGGAACTGAGACTTGGAATACTTATGAATGAAACATATCTCTGTCCCTCACAAAACCTCCTCTTCTGTAAGGCACAAAATAGATGTGTTCACATACAATATCTAAGCAAAAAGACGACCCACAAAAACTTAACATCACAGACATACACGTGTCAATCTAGTCTCTAGATATTTAGAAGATTTTATAATTACCCCATTTGACTCCAGCAAATGATCCATCTTCTTTTTGCAAGGTCTTTGTATATTCAAGCTGTACCGAAACCGAATTCGGGTCACCAGCCACAGCGCCCCCCCCTCGTCCCCTTAAAAAACCCCGGCGCCCCCCCAAGACAACCCCTCAGGCCCCCATCCCCTTAAAAAACCCCGGCGCCCCCTCAAGCCCCTTCCCGCTCTACACGTACCTCACGTCTCGCTGCGCTCACGCCGCCTCAGGTTTCGCGCCCTTATGCGAACATGAGGCAACGTCTCCGTTATTGCCGGTACCAGCCAATCGCGTTCGAGCACGCCCTCCACCCCGCCCTCCACCCCGCGCCAGTGGAGGAAGTCCCTGTCCATCAAAAAATTCCAGCAGGCTCTCATGGTGACTTCTACAACATAGGAGCAGTGCTCTAATAAGGACTTACAAGCTTGGATGGGAAAAGGGAGCAGAGAATTACCAATGCACTGGCTGGAATGCATAGAATCATTTGCAACGTGCATCCTGACAGAATCAACTACAGACATGAGATCCTGCAAAATGGTGACATTTTGTCTCTAAATCACTTAGGTGGCTCTGAAGCAAGTGTCCCAACCACAGGTAAATAACAACTGGAAGCCCCATGCAGGCAAGGTAAAGCCCCAGCCGTAGGGTGTTCTCAAATTAAACACAATGTGTTGATTCAAAGCAGAAGGCAAGTCACAGCACAGTAATTAACCTGGGAGGTTGTGATTCCTTCTGATACCCCATCATGCAGAGTTGCCTGCTGCTCCATACCACAGCTCCACAGCAGCTGTTAAACACTATTAAACAGGCTTAGCACCAGCCAGAAAATCCCCAAGGTATTTTCCACAGCACGACGCAAACTGAGCCCATACTTTTTGTTCTCCTCAGAAATAAGGTCTAAAAGAATTTTACCAGCCCCGGACAAGAAAATTAACTCTTGGGCAGAAGTTCACTGGACTGAAAAAGAAAGTATTATGTGGAGTGGAAGACAGTACTTGCCAAGTGGAAGCAAAGAGAAGAGAGAACCATACTTGAATAAATAGCTCAACCTTGCTGTTCACTCTGATATTCGCTATGACCATCTGGAAATTAGTCTGTGGTAATTCTTTTTTAACAGGTCCATAATCACATCTTAATTTGCAATTAATTATTAAAATAATGCAGACATTTAAAACATCTGGGCAACACCATGGTAAACAAAATTTGCAAGATATGGTACATGTACAAGGTTTTTTAAATTTATTTAGAAAAAGAGAAGGGGGAGAAGGGCAAGACAAAAACAAACAACATAAAAGCAGAAAACTGACTCTGAGCTGGTGTACATATCCAAATCAATTCCTGTAGCGGCAATTTCCAAATAGCTATTTAATTGTAGAGCTAATCAATTTACTTTTAATACAAAAATGGAACTGAGACTTGGAATACTTATGAATGAAACATATCTCTGTCCCTCACAAAACCTCCTCTTCTGTAAGGCACAAAATAGATGTGTTCACATACAATATCTAAGCAAAAAGACGACCCACAAAAACTTAACATCACAGACATACACGTGTCAATCTAGTCTCTAGATATTTAGAAGATTTTATAATTACCCCATTTGACTCCAGCAAATGATCCATCTTCTTTTTGCAAGGTCTTTGTATATTCAAGCTGTACCGAAACCGAATTCGGGTCACCAGCCACAGCGCCCCCCCCTCGTCCCCTTAAAAAACCCCGGCGCCCCCCCAAGACAACCCCTCAGGCCCCCATCTCCTTAAAAAAACCCGGGGCCCCCCAAAGCTCCCCCCCAAGCCCCCTTCCCCTTAAAAAACCCCGGCGCCCCCTCAAGCCCCTTCCCGCTCTACACGTACCTCACGTCTCGCTGCGCTCACGCCGCCTCAGGTTTCGCGCCCTTATGCGAACATGAGGCAACGTCTCCGTTATTGCCGGTACCAGCCAATCGCGTTCGAGCACGCCCTCCACCCCGCCCTCCACCCCGCGCCAGTGGAGGAAGTCCCTGTCCATCAAAAAATTCCAGCAGGCTCTCATGGTGACTTCTACAACATAGGAGCAGTGCTCTAATAAGGACTTACAAGCTTGGATGGGAAAAGGGAGCAGAGAATTACCAATGCACTGGCTGGAATGCATAGAATCATTTGCAACGTGCATCCTGACAGAATCAACTACAGACATGAGATCCTGCAAAATGGTGACATTTTGTCTCTAAATCACTTAGGTGGCTCTGAAGCAAGTGTCCCAACCACAGGTAAATAACAACTGGAAGCCCCATGCAGGCAAGGTAAAGCCCCAGCCGTAGGGTGTTCTCAAATTAAACACAATGTGTTGATTCAAAGCAGAAGGCAAGTCACAGCACAGTAATTAACCTGGGAGGTTGTGATTCCTTCTGATACCCCATCATGCAGAGTTGCCTGCTGCTCCATACCACAGCTCCACAGCAGCTGTTAAACACTATTAAACAGGCTTAGCACCAGCCAGAAAATCCCCAAGGTATTTTCCACAGCACGACGCAAACTGAGCCCATACTTTTTGTTCTCCTCAGAAATAAGGTCTAAAAGAATTTTACCAGCCCCGGACAAGAAAATTAACTCTTGGGCAGAAGTTCACTGGACTGAAAAAGAAAGTATTATGTGGAGTGGAAGACAGTACTTGCCAAGTGGAAGCAAAGAGAAGAGAGAACCATACTTGAATAAATAGCTCAACCTTGCTGTTCACTCTGATATTCGCTATGACCATCTGGAAATTAGTCTGTGGTAATTCTTTTTTAACAGGTCCATAATCACATCTTAATTTGCAATTAATTATTAAAATAATGCAGACATTTAAAACATCTGGGCAACACCATGGTAAACAAAATTTGCAAGATATGGTACATGTACAAGGTTTTTTAAATTTATTTAGAAAAAGAGAAGGGGGAGAAGGGCAAGACAAAAACAAACAACATAAAAGCAGAAAACTGACTCTGAGCTGGTGTACATATCCAAATCAATTCCTGTAGTGGCAATTTCCAAATAGCTATTTAATTGTAGAGCTAATCAATTTACTTTTAATACAAAAATGGAACTGAGACTTGGAATACTTATGAATGAAACATATCTCTGTCCCTCACAAAACCTCCTCTTCTGTAAGGCACAAAATAGATGTGTTCACATACAATATCTAAGCAAAAAGACGACCCACAAAAACTTAACATCACAGACATACACGTGTCAATCTAGTCTCTAGATATTTAGAAGATTTTATAATTACCCCATTTGACTCCAGCAAATGATCCATCTTCTTTTTGCAAGGTCTTTGTATATTCAAGCTGTACCGAAACCGAATTCGGGTCACCAGCCACAGCGCCCCCCCCTCGTCCCCTTAAAAAACCCCGGCGCCCCCTCAAGACAACCCCTCAGGCCCCCTTCCCCTTAAAAAACCCCGGCGCCCCCTCAAGCCCCTTCCCGCTCTACACGTACCTCACGTCTCGCTGCGCTCACGCCGCCTCAGGTTTCGCGCCCTTATGCGAACATGAGGCAACGTCTCCGTTATTCCCGGTACCAGCCAATCGCGTTCGAGCACGCCCTCCACCCCGCCCTCCACCCCGCGCCAGTGGAGGAAGTCCCTGTCCATCCCTGGCGCTGGCCAATCGTGCCTCTGCCTGCCCCGGGCACCGCCTGCCGCTCCTCTGGAGCATCTCACCGCCCACCATTAGTCCCAGCCAATCAGCGTCCGAGCCCGCCTTAGGGCCACAGGCCCCGCAGTTCCGCAGAGCGGCCACAGAGCGGCAGTCGCGCTCCAGAAATCCCCACAGAACCTTGCTTTATACTAAAATCATGGCCCTTGAGTGCTTAGAAGTTAAATCTAAGCTCTTTTCATTAATTCCCATTAATGAAAATGGAAATCTTGCCGGTTCCACTTACTTTGCTTGAGGATCCTAACAGCCACCATTTGATATATTTTACCACAGCTTGGGCATACACTGATTTTCATTATCAGGTTTAGAATCTCTACATTGCTCTTTGAGGCTCTGCTTCCTAGAAAAAGAAAAAAAAATAGCAATTTCATTTTTATGTGGGGAAAGAGAAATCCCAAACCAACAAGAACAAAATCCAAACAGGTTTTTGAGATAAACAATTTCTAGCAACTACCAGAGATGTAACAAAGTTACTTCCATTATATTTCCTCTTTATAATTGTAACAAACTGCTCCAAGTTCAGCGGTGTGTGTGTGCGCGTCTGTGTCTGAGTGTGTCTGTATGCGCGTGTGGGTGCGTGTGTGCCTGTGTTGTGCATGTCTGTATGTTCGTGTGGGTGCGTGTGTCTGACTGCTGATTATCGATTGCTGACTGGAATCACTGGAAATTGGCTGGGGGAAGTGATAGACACAATCCTGATAAAAAGAGACAGTGCTTTTAATATTATTAAAACCCAGGACCGTGGGAGAACAAGAGGAAAACACGTCAAACTGGAAAAAACTTTAGTACTGTTCTTCTGTACACCTCCCCCCCCCTCCAAACCAGTCTCCACATTTTCAATCAAGAGACAATGGAGGGCGATTCATCCCCAATAGAATCCATTCGGGTAAGCCATTTAGGCAGTTTCACGACTCATAAGCCACTACCTTTCACATCCAAAAGGTCAGGTAGTCATATGGAAATTAACCCCTACCCGCCTGCAACGACAGCTACACCTGTGAATTTTCAGACGAACACTAGGAACGCTTTGGGGGTTGGGGAGGGAGGGACAGAAGAGGGGGTGTCATCAAATATTGTCGGGGAGACAGTCTCCCAATTAATGCTGCTTTTTTTAAACGACATACTGCATCAGTAGCCCAGAACTGGAAAAAATTAACAGGCACCTCAGCTACCAGCTTGCTTACACTCCTGAAATGCACCATAATAAAGGACTGACACAAGATACACGTAGCCATAATTTGCAAAAGAATCACTGACCGATTTTTACCAGACCTGGAGTTTAGCCACAACTTGATGAAAATTGATCACATGGCACATATTGTGCTCTTATGCTTGCAAAAATATCTGAAACAACAGTAGGAAGCCGCAGAAGGAAAAATTCTTACTGCAAAATACACAAGTTTTAGCCCATCAGAACCATTTACCAGATACTGTCTGATCTCTCAGAACTTGGAGTGTCAAAAAATCAGCACAAGCTACCTTAGTGGTCTAACTCGTGTCATAACGCTGATGCAAAAAACCCACAAAAATTGTGTTTGAGAAAAAAAAAACAAACCCAGCGAACTAACAACCAAAACAAACACCAAACAACACTTGCCACAGCATCTATTTCTTATGGACAGGCTTTCTCAATACTTTAAAGAGCTGCCTTGAGGAAAGACCACAAAAGTTCCTCTCCACTTTCAGAAGTCAAAAAGTTGAAAGAACTTTCAGAAGGTGAAAAGGACTTTTAACGGAGAGGAGTGTGATATTGATAATACTTAGTGAAAAATTATTGCAAGGGCTTCTCAGACTTCAGCAGAGACTCAGGATAGCCTCCGGATGTCTCCTCCAGGGGTCAGCAGACATTTATTTTCCCTCTTCAGACATAAATTGGAACCTAAATATTTCAGACCACAGGCACTGTTCCATCAGTAATCAAAGATGGAGATTGTTTGGAATTAAGAATGCAATTCCTGAATCTATAAATATGTGCAAGGTACATGAAATCAGACAGGATCGGAGGAAGCCCCCCACTGATTTCTTAAACAAGAGACTGCCAGGAAATACACGNGGAAGGTACAGATTACACCTTTCTAGGACCTCTTGGTTTTCTGCATTGGTACCATCTGTATTAAGATCCCATGTGTATGGTGGAGCATAGAGTAACCCCAGAGCAGCTTTAAATAATAATGTGGCCAGTTCTGGTCTGGAAAATCATTGCACTGGAAACAGCTGTCTCTTAGTCTGCAGTTTCTTACATGTTAATCAGTCTGCCTCGAGAACCTGACAGTACTCACTCTGCTGTATTTAAAGAAGAGGCTTATCTAAAGCAGTCATGATTAATTTTGGTTACTTAATAAGACAGAGCAAGGAATTGCCCAGTTAGCAAACATTGTCTGATACAAATTGTCCAATATTGAATGTCTGATCCCCTATCTGACCTTTCTTGAGTATTAGTGGTGGTTGATTACTAGTGCTATTTTCAAAGTGTCTGAGAAGATAGTTTTTACTTTGCTAAATCTCAGATAGCCACCCCTTTGTTCCTCTGTAGGATAGAGGTACATAGCTTGTGGTATGTAAAAGCTGTTCAATTCAGAATGTGTTCAATTCATTATGGAACAGCTTGTAGCAAACCACAGCTGTCCTTCTAGAAAGCGGCAGCCATGCTACTGTCCCTTACATTGCTGTAGGTAGGATCTAAGCCCCTCCATTTCACACAGAAGTGAGTTGGGCAGGCTGACACTTGCAGCCCTCTGGGATAGCCCCAGTTACTGACCTGTTTGCTAAACACTGGTTCAGATCTATTTTAGAAAAATTATTTTCTCTCATCTTCAACCGCTTATTAAACACTTTTTTCCCCAGCTGGTGTTAGATGTGTGAAACAGGAGTGTTGTCTATTCTCTAATTCCAGCTACTGGGGTTGTTTTCATTTCATATGTAATAAATGTCCCCCTTTAGCAATCTTCCAGTTTAAAATAGTTCATGTGGGAGGATTAGGGCCCAAACTGCTTCTGTTTCTTGCTTACAATGGCTCAAGTTTTAAGCCTGTTCAAGGGATGTTTCCAGAGTGATTCCTATTCCCAGGAGCACAGTTGCTATTCAACACTTATCTTAGGCAAAGGAAGCACTTCAAGAATTGTTCACCTCCCTGCTTATCAGTTAATCATCTAGTAGATGGGGTTGGAGGGAGGGTGGTTTTGTCTCCTGTAGGACACAGAGCTTCTGGAATGTGTCCAGAAGAGCCACTGAAATGCCCAAAGGGCTGAGCACCTCCCTGTGAATCCCTGGCAGTGTCTAAGTTGGATTGGGCCTTGAGCAGCCTGGGCTGGTGGGAGGTGTCCCTGCCCATGTAGGGGGGGTTGTAACAAGAGGATCTTTAAGGTCCCTTCCAAACCAAACCATTCTATGATTCTGTGACTTAAAATGGGGATAAGAGAAACCTCTAGGTAGGAAAATGAAGATACAGAAGACTGGCTCAGGTGAACATGGCAGATAATCTGAGATTCACCAATGGCCTGTTGACCAGCTAAAATTGCTCTGATCAGGGTTAAACAGCTTCACAAATAGCAATAAATCCAACTCCTGGCACCTTTACAAATCTTTCTGTGCTACTCTACCCTCTCTGATTTTCTGGGCATGTTCCCTATCATTGGAATAGTAAGTTTACTTCCTGGCAGGAGGAGAATGTTTTGCTCTAAGACAAAAAGTATATAAAAATGGTCAGTATTTGTTTTGATTAATGATTTGAGGGCCTTGCTGTTGAAATAAACAAACAAACAAAGAAAATCCATTTTAAAAAAAACAACCAAAACGCCAAAGAAAACCAGGTAAAGAAAGTAAGTATCACTATAAATATATAAAATATTGCAATCAACAGCTATTTTAGCCACTTTTGACACCTTTTGAACCCAAAACCATTGTCTCCACGCAAACATATTCAAGGGAAAATTTCTCATGACTGTGCTGACTACCTGGGGGGACGGGAGGGGAGGGAGAGGGAAATGTCCTGTTAAGCTCCAAATATACTGGCCTTTCTTGTTTTAGGGCCTGATGAAGAAATAAAGGATTAACTGAAAATTCTTTGACAATTTTTCCTCTAAGCACAGAGCTAGCTTTTTCAGAACCATCAACAGAAAGAAGGCACCAGCAAGGCCACACCACTCCCAGAACATCATCATGTTTCAAAGCCAAAGGGAAGGAGTCAGCCTCCAACATGAGTCATCAGATGCAGCTTGGGGAGCTGCTCCCCACTTTGTCCCCTCCAAGCACGGAGCCACTTGAGAAGAACTGCTAAAGTGTCTCCACCACTGGAGGCACTGGTGTCAGTGTTAAAGGGAGAATAATTGGGAAAACATGGATTGGATTACAATTCTGCTTTTCCACGACAGACATTGCACTACTTGCAACAAGAAACATTTGTCCCTTCGATCTAAATGCCTTCCTGATGCAGTTTTCCTCAGGTTTTGTATCAGGAAAGGAGACAGGCTGCATGGCAGTGAATGTACTCTGCCCTGCCTCTGCTCCAAGGCCAGCCTGAGCCTTGCCTTCTGTCAGCCCCAAGGGATCCCTAGAAGCTCCTGGAGGCAAATAATGGTATTTGCCACCAAAAGCAGGAGGCAGCAACACCGTACAGCAGAAAAGCTGAGTGGTTGAAGCTGGAGATGTGTTCTGGTCAGATCTGAGGAGCTGGTGCAGTCGCTGGCACAGCTGGGCTCCCATGAACAGGGACAATTCTCCATCAGGAGCTAAGCCATCTAAGCCAAGAGGTCAAAAATAAAGCAAGATACACAACCCTGGGTCTGCTAGACAACAGTTTTGTCAGGGACTGTGAGAAAACCTCTGAAGTCATAATATTAGGGCCCTTCCTAGCCTGCCCTGTAAGGACTGTGCACGTGGCGTTACTGGGCCTCTGGGCTCAAAGCACACCCCCAATCAATGGCTTCCTGGTCTACCTGGAGAGACTGGTCAACATCCAGGTCCCCCTGTATTCACTCTGCAGCTTGCAGCTGCATTTCTGCTGTGATCCTACAGATGGGCAAGTCTCATCTTTCCCAAAGTATTCTGAAGGCTTTCAAATTCAGGAGACTAAAGTGAAGCCTTCAGATACACACCTCTGCCTTTTTCTGTCCTTCTCTTGCCATGAAATGTCAGTCTGGAAAAGCACAGGCACCCACTCAGGATCCTTGGTGTTGCAGGAAGCTGCTGTGGTAGGGAACTGAAATTTCAGATGCTCCTGTACATAACTTGGCAATCTATATTTTGATCTCCAGTTTGAAAAAGCCCTTGAAGACCCAGGCATATGCTTGTCTCCTAAGACCATTACCACACTCTGCAGCTGACAGGACTGAAAATTATCTAAGTGATTTCATCTTCCCATAGGGAAAGTAGAGCTGGAAAGGACACTTGAAACAGAAGTGAATAAAAGCAGATGGTCATCTTTTTTAAAGATGCTATTATCATCACAGTATCTTGTACTTTCCATTGTTTTGCATAAACAAAATGAGTCTAAATTGGCTTTTATCACACTTGGAACTGAGATAAAGCAGCCTGATATCACAATAGATCTCTAAAAGAGAGCCTATAGTGATAACTAAATACAATCAAATAAAAATCACTGAATGTGAAGACTTCTGAACTACACTCTAAAAGGAATAAGGTTGTATTCAAGCAAGAGACTATTTATCTATTTATAGTTTTAACAAGTGCTGCTAAAAATTAATTCAAATCATGAAGAATTTTCCAGCAAACTAATACTTTCCGCATGGTGCTTTATTGGTTTTCCTTTTCTGTGTTTCCCTGGCACAAGTTTTATCTTCAATATTCTCTGTTATTAATATTCGTGAAAGCTTTTAGAGAAATGTACTGTATGCCTTTTCCAGTGTTCCACAGATAAATGTAAATAAAGCGTGCTGTCATTGCACACAGATTAGCATCTATGTGTATAATATTTTATTGTGAAATGTATGGCTTATCATGTGAGTGTATAAAGGCAACAGCTAGAGGTAATTTTCACATTAAGCATGTTTAGCATCACAGAAGAATGTTTATTTTAATGGTCTCTGCATGCCTTCAGCCACATATGGTGCAAACATGCAACTCTTTCTCCAAGTATCAGAACCAAGCTGTCCCAGGCCTTTTATCATGGTCCTGGTGCTAGGTTATTTATTTTTCTGGCACACCAGAGACTGGCACTTACCAGGCTCTGCCTGCAAGGACATCCCAGAAAACATTCCCTTGTCCATCTTGTCAAGCATTTCTCCAGGTGAGAAGCACCAGTCACTGTGCCTGAAATCACAGAACGACGGATTAAGGGTCGGAAGGGACCTCTGGAGACCATCTGGTCTGGAGCAGGACCATCCTGGAAATAATTCTCATGTCTGTGGATGACTCCTTGGCTCACTCTATGAAGCTCACGCACTTTGACACAGTCAAAGTCTGATGTCTGCCCTGAGGATCTGGTATTCCAGTTTGTAAGAGCAGGACAATTTACCACCATTTCTCTGGTAGGGAAAGCACTTAAAACCTGATCCCACAATGGGCCAAATCCCATCTCAGCCTCCATTTCTTCCTCTCAGAGTCCCTTTGCCCAAGGGCCATGACCCTGGCCAGCAGTTTCAGTGTCCAAGTTGAGGACATTTGGACTGCTGAAGAGCTGAAGCTGTGCAAGGAGATTTGCTGCAAGTACAGGGCCAGAATGTTGAAGCCAGATGTGAGACAGGCTTGGTCATCCACATAAGCAGCCTGCCAAACAGTTTTTCATCCTTGAACAAGTCATTGTTTTGGGGTTTTTTTCTCATCCCTCAGGTAACTCTTGTTGTCATTTCCAGCTTGTGCTTCATTAAGGTACACATCTGACTCTCTCAGTGCCAGGGGACTGCACAGACCAACAGAAGTGACTACTGCAGCCGTTGACATCAAACACTTAGAAAATTGACTACTTTTATTTATTGTCAAACAGTTTTTATAAAAGCACTACATCTAGGCACAAGCAACAGGCAATTTTGGTCAATCTTGCCTCCTGCAGTTCTGGGGTCTAGATGTAGTGCTTTTATAAAAACTGAATATCTAAGCAAGCCAAAGTAAACACCTCCTGTAATCACACTGCCATGTTGCAATTATAAAACATGATGAAGAGAACCCCACTTCTCATCAGCCCTTCAAGCATGCACTTTTCAAATATCATTGAGCAAACAGAAATAAAATCAAATCCTTCAGAGCCCACAAATGTATGGTTGACAAACACAATCAATAGGCAGTTCCAAAGAGAAAAAAACTACAGGAGATAAGGAATGGGGAGAGCANTAAATAAAAGAGATGGATTCAAGCAGACTAATGATCTACTCTAGAATGCTTCCTATGACACACTGAAAAGAACAGCTGGTTGTCAGCAACATATTTACTAGGAATTTAAAATACAACAACAGTCATATAATCCAGAAGATTTAAAGACAGAGTGGAATGAATGCTGAATACTCTTATTTGATGAACTCAAACATTTAAGGGATGCAACAGTGATTTACATTCTTCTGGGACAAACAAACAATTTAAGGATTTCATGGCCTTGTGGAGACCAGATTTTGTGAATGTGAATTCCTGTGTACTTCCAGATTAACCTTGTCTCTCTTGGTATTAGAGGGAAACAAAACATGAAATTTTCGACTTGCAAGAACCTCCAGATTTTTGCTACTTTGTTGTTCTTTTCACCCAAAGTCAAGTCAGTTCACATTCAAAATGTATTGCGGAACAGAAATTCAAATCTGGCCTATAGTGAAACCACAAAAGGACCATGCTAAAGTTCAAACTTTGTGGATGTCAAAAGCATTTGAGTAAAAAGTTTAGTTTTCATAATGCCAGAATGTTTCCTTGCAACATGGTGGAACCACTGCAATTCACAGGCAGAGTGACAGCTGCATTTTTAAAAGTCTTATAATCCAAACTAATACAAACAGGTAGTACTATTTATTTACTGCAGGTAAAATAAAAACTATTTAAGAAAAAAAAAGTCTGAATTTGTCTGCGGGATATATTCCGACAGAATTTTCAGAAGTCAACAAAAGAGCGTTTTCCAACAAAAATCATTCCAGAAAATGTCTTTGCCAGTCCAAGGAATGGGCTATTAACTGAAGGTAAAAAGTGCATGAGTTTCTGCCCCTGCCTGCTCTCGAGCACTGAACCTCTTGCATCTACTTGTCCCCCATCCTGGTATCTATCTTTACACTCTGCAAAGACACAGTGACAGATAGCATAGGACAACCTCTCCTGGCTGCACCAGCAATTCACAAGCACTGTCTGACACAGAAATCAGACATTACTGAAATGCTGGCAGGACTCTCAGACATGGTCAGTAGGTAGAGAATACTTCTGCTTACTGACAAAAGCTTTTTCTTACTTTTAAGCACAAGATTATTTTGCTTTCTTTTACTGAAGTCTTTCCTTAAATGCAACTCCTATCATCCTGCCTCATCATCAGACACAAACTTCCAGATGTAAACATGCAGCCCTGTTCGTGTGCTGTCATTGATGCTACTGTGATGGAGATAGTTATTCTGTACCCTGATGAATTGCTACCAGCCAGCTCCTCCCAGTTTACATGCTGAGCATGGAACATCCCTTTGGCCACTCTGGGTCAGCTGTCCTGGCTGTGCCCCCTCCCAGCTTCTTGTGCACCTCCATCCAACTGCCAGCAACCCATGAGAAGCTGAAAAGTCCCTGAGTTGGTGCTCAGCAAAAACATTATGCTCATGTTAAATCCAAAACACAGTACTAAACCATTTACTAGGAAGAAAATCAACTCTCTGCCAGCCAAAACCAGGACAGTTGACCCAGAGTGGCCAAAGGGATGTTCCATGCTCAGCATGTAAACTGGGAGGAGCTGGCTGGCCTTCCCATTTCACCACACAGCATTGGAGTTCAGTCCTAAGCACAGTTTTACTCCTCAAAAGCAGTATTCATTTACCTTTCTATAAACTTTACCTAAGATAGGAATTCTAAACATTTAAAATAGTCTCTCTTTGAAAATTCCACCTTTATTTAATCATATTTAAGCGAAAGGGCAAAGCAGGAACAAATTATTTGCAGAGTCAGGCTGCATTCAGTGGAAAGTTAGAGTGAAAAAAAAGCAGCATTTTTAAANAATGCAATATTTTTCGGGTTCCCTCTCACCATTTTCGGTATAAAACACTGACATCTCAGGAATCTCGTTTTGAGGAAGGCCAGCCCGCCGCCTCAGGTTTCGCGCCCTTATGCGAACATGAGGCAACGTCTCCGTTATTCCCGGTACCAGCCAATCGCGTTCGAGCACGCCCTCCACCCCGCCCTCCACCCCGCGCCAGTGGAGGAAGTCCCTGTCCATCCCTGGCGCTGGCCAATCGTGCCTCTGCCTGCCCCGGGCACCGCCTGCCGCGCCCCTGGAGCATCTCACCGCCCACCCTTAGTCCCAGCCAATCAGCGTCCGAGCCCGCCTTAGGGCCACAGGCCCCGCAGTTCCGCAGAGCGGCCACAGAGCGGCAGTCGCGCTCCAGAAATCCCCACAGAACCTCGCTTTACACTAAAATCATGGCCCTTGAGTGCTTAGAAGTTAAATCTAAGCTCTTTTCATTAATTCCCATTAATGAAAATGGAAATCTTGCCGGTTCCACTTACTTTGCTTCAGGATCCTAACAGCCACCATTTGATATATTTTATCACAGCTTGGGCGTACACTGATTTTCATTATCAGGTTTAGAATCTCTACATTGCTCTTTGAGGCTCTGCTTCCTAGAAAAAGAAAAAAAAATAGCAATTTCATTTTTATGTGGGGAAAGAGAAATCCCAAACAATAAGAACAAAAACCAAACAGGTTCTCTATCCTTTATTTAAAACTGGCAGATTTTTGCCTTCGATATTTCTCTGCTGACTCAACTGAATCCATCTTTGATGAACAGAGTCATATGGGAAACATCAAGCCTACCTGCTAAGATGGTTTTTGAGATAAACAATTTCTAGCAACTACCAGAGAAGTAACAAAGTTATTTCCATTATATTTCCTCTTTATTATTGTAACAAACTGCTCCAAGTTCAGCGATGAAACCTTTACTGCAACACAGAAGTCCAGATTCCAAATATACCCACACATAATTATGACAGACAACAATTTCATAGCCTAAAATGTCCTCATTTCAGGATGTGTCCAGCATATCAGACAGCTTTTTAGCTGGCTAACTTGCAGCTCATAACATTTAATTGTTGATGTAAAGAACTCAAGGAAAAAAAAGAGAAAAAAACTGAGAAGCTTCAATTCTATGCCTCCCTCCCCCAGACCAGTCCCCACATTGTCAACCCAGAAGACAATAAGGGGTGATTCATCTCCAATAGAGTCCATTCAGGTCAAACATTTGGGTGGATTCACAAGCATTAGCCACAGCTTTCACATTCAAAAGGTCAGGTAGTCATATGGAAATGAACCCCACCTTCCTTCAAGCACAGATACATCTGTGAATTTCCAGAGGAACACTAGTAAAGCTTTGGGGGCTGAGGGGGGGGGG
>JAAWXA010000028.1:21250-63842 GCA_038090715.1 Florisuga fusca
ACGAGGGGTGGGGGGAGAATTATTTAAGGGAATTTCATCACATGACTGCAGAGGCAATTTTGGACTCTCCATTTTTACTGAGGAGATCTCAAATTGATTAGGAACTCCCCCTTCCTAATTTAGTCAGTCTTACTGATACAAAATGCAGATGGGCTAGAAGTTTGTCTAATGTATGTTCTTGTATGCTTTCAGGCATGTTGCCTAAGACCATAATTGCAAAGGTATTTTGGGACAAGCAGTAAAACATTTCGTCATAGTAACACAGGGATTGATGTATTCAGGTTTGATATGCTGAGGTAATTTGGTGATGAAAGGGGTGTAGGTCCCTCAGAAATCCCCACTGAGGATTCCTTCATGTACCTAAATTATTTCATATATCTAGCCCAAATCAGACATTTCTGGGCCTAAATCGTCAGTTTTAGCATAGCTGGAAGAAATATAAGGAGGAGAATGGAGAATCTCCTGGTGTCTCCACACAGGTGTACAGGTCTTTCACCAGCCAGACACAACCAGCAGGTCCAAAATTAATGGCATTTTACCCTGAGGACTAATTGAGCTGCATTGAAATCAGTATTATCTGTCTGACCAAGTCATGGTCCTGATCAGTTCCTTGGAAGGTTTATTCAAGAGATGCTTTGTGTGGGACATGGACCACGCTGTATGACAATCGCGGCCTTTGTCAGACTTTAAAAATGTTAGTTTTTTTATATAAGACCGTTATAAAAGCTTTGAAGCCTGTTGCATTCAAAGACTTCTGCCCCTGTAGTTATGTGGCCAGTAACCCCAGCCATACAGCTCTTTCCCACCTAGTTTTATGGTGGCAATGTCAATACTTGTCACTTTTTATTTATGGATAAAATTTATGTTTAATAGGCTCAAGCTGGAAGATCAGTTCTTTGCCAGGTTCTTGTACCACTTGATGGCACACTTGCACTAGCACACCGCTGAAGGCAGAACAAATCAACAAGAAAATCCTGTCCAAAGCTGTTCCACTTAATTTGTTTCGCATCATCAATGTACCTGCACTGTAATTGATTGCAGGAATCTAACACTGTAGAACTGAGTAGGAATAAGCAGGGCATACACAGAATAATTACACCAAGAAAACCCTGTATTTTGTAACTTTAATCCCAGATATTGCCTGGATAACTAATCGCTTAATTCTTTCAGGAAGTTTGTTAAGAAATTTGCCTTTAGCTTACTGAGCCTTTTCTTCCAAAGGCTGGCAAATTTTCCTTGCCCAGTAGTTTCTTCTTTCTGTGTTAATCTAGAGATTAATTTTTCTGTATTGTCATGACTTCCTCTGTTATCCACTGAACTGCATGGGCAGCGGTAATTTCAGCATCAGGAAAAATAACTGCTGAACAATGATAACACTAAAGCTCCACAGCCTTTCCCAGTTATGTGTAAATTTTGTCCTTGAGTAATACTTGTGAACCTGGCTGAGCAGAGTAAGAGTAAGTGCCCTGGTAGGTTGGAGGATTGTGTAGGGCTGGAGCACCCTCCCTTTGCCTCCACTATAAAAGTCATGTGCACCTCTGCCCTCTGTCTAATGCTGGCAAGAGAATGAAAGCAACAGATCACAAATTGATTCTGCTCTAACAGAGGTCATGTCATCTGGTGAATGTAGGGGTGGGCCACCATCATCTCCGTTGCCATCATTTCTCTTCTGGTTTTGCATCAGCAGATTGTACTTCCACCAGTATTTGTCTGTCTCTGCTGAAACCTCTTGATCTTTGAATGCTATTTTGCTATTGTTCGTCTGTCCTTTCTACCTCATTTATTTCTACCCTTTCTGCTTCCTAATACTTGCATATTTTAGCAATGCCATCTAAAAACACCTCACATTTGCTAACAGGTCTTCCAAACTTCAGTCCTGCAAAGGAGAACTTTTTCTCTCTCTGCATTCCTGTGTGAAGGGAAACTGGAGTGATTTTCAATAACAAAGGAAATATCTTTATCCTGATTTGATGTAAACTACCTAAAATGAAAACACAAAGGAAACAAAAAGCCTTTGATGGACCTCAGAAAACTGGATGGATGCATTCACCTTCATCTACCATCCAAAGCTTGTCCAAGCTGAGTTGAACTTGTGCAGGTCTGCCCATAAGGTGACCAAGCTCTTCACAGTGCTAGCGTATAGCCTGAAGTTTCTTCCCCCCCCATCCATCAACACTTCTTGTGCCAGTTCCTCATTGCTGTTGGTGTATTTTGAGCAACACTGAATCACAGCACCCTGTGACAGGCTCGCTATCAGTTTGGTAAAGCATCTCTGATCTTGTGGGAAACAGAAGTCGCAATCTGTCCAGAAACAGCCAAGACTTACTACAGGCTGTCATGCAGAGTCAGGGGCTGAGAACATCAAACTTGTCAGCTTTACCTCGATAAGCCCATGAGTGTGAAAGACATGCCACATGCAATTTCCATTACAGAGATCATCAGGAATCCATGAGAACCATCAATGAGTGGAAGAAGTCAGACCAGTTATACAGACCAGAAACCTTGGGCAGTTCCAAGGTTTGCCTGCCTTCCATAGGAATCAAGGGGATTCTCAAAATTTTCTTAAAAGAGATCTTCCATTACAAAGTGCATTGAGATGGCAAGATAACACTCCAGATTAACCTTCCTGTCTTTCTTCTTTCAAGCAAAGGAAGGTAATAAATTCACAATCATATAGTGGTTTTAACGTAATCCAAAAATGTTTCAGTGCTTCCCCATGCAGAACCGTCTTCCTAGTTCACATAAGAGCAGTGTTCTACACCTTCCTTGTCTTTCCCTGACACTGTCAACTTCATGAGCAGGCACAAGCACCCTCTGCCTTTGTGCTGGAGGAGGGATGTTGCGGCAGTTGGCTTTCAGAGGAGGAGAACCCTGACTGTTCTTATGAGGAGAGATCAGCACTGAGGATCCTATTCTTTAGCAGCAGCTCAAATTCCATAGCTGTCTGAGCCAAGCACAGCAAAGGAATTGCCATGTGCCATGCTGCCACACAGGAAGATGCCATGCAGGAGCTGACTGCAGCTCAGCAATGAAGAGGACTGACTATCAGCTGGAGACCACCCCTTTTCCTCCCTCTGAAGGACAGCAATGATCTGTAATAACTACTTGCACTGTGGCACCCTTGCCAAACAGTAGCAGATGTCACTTCCTTGAATTTGGGGGTTCTGTCAAATGAGAAGTCACGATTTGATGCATGTGTTTGTACAGCAGTCTTAATTCATGCTTGCAACCAGCCTACAGTGGAAGACGTCATGAAAGGAAGGACTCTAGAGGAAAGCAGACCAGTCAGTGGGCTAAAGCAGGTGTTGTCCTACACACCCTGTATCTATGCCCCACTGCTGGCCATTAGGACCTTTACAGCTCAGCAGCCTTCTTGCATGAATCCAGCTAGGAGATGAAGGCTCATCTTCCCAGATCCGGCTCTTTGGTGTCAGCTGGGGGGAGGTACAAGGAGCCACCCAGCTCAGATGTGTTTATGCCTGGTGTCCAGGCACCAACTTTATTTTAAAATCTGATTGCAGTTAAGGAAGGAAACAAGCTTTTGTTACTTGCATTCACCCCCTCACAGAAAAGGCTTCTGCACCTGGAAGCTGGTAACAGCACAGCATATTGGTACAAGTTAAAAATACTGTTTCACTTTGGAAAAATAATGCCCTTTTACAAACTGCAATTAGTTGTAAAAGTGATGTAATATGCATATAAGATCTTTCAGACCAATGTAGCAGCGTAGTTTCAAAAGAGAATGTCAGATAATGGTTACTTTCTCAAGAAAAGTAGAAGCCAAGTCTGCTTGTGTCAATCAGTATGAAAATGTAATTTGATTCAGTGCAACAGAAATCAATTTTTCTCCTTGAATCTAAGATAACTAAATACCACATAGTCAGCTTAATTATTTTCTGATATTTGTCCAACTTCACCTTTAAACTCTGGAAAAATCACAGTTCCCATGTTTGTTCTTTGTAATTCCTTTACTGCTTAGAAGAAGGAGGTTTACAAAGCTTCATGGTGGCAATAGAGTCTTATTTCACTTCAGACCTTATTTTGTCTGCCATGAGAAATCACTGGAATCAATGCTCCATCAGGCCATCTCATTAGTAACAGTAAAGCAAGCTCAGCAAAAGAAAGAACACAATAACAGTGGTCTTTAAACCTTTAAAAACAACCAAACCTCTCCCTGTTCTCATCAGTGGCCTTCCCTTGAAAAGTAGCAGCACATAAACTACAGAAGGCACTCATTCAGTTGTTTGTTCCCCCAGAATTTTATCTGTCCAAGTCTTTCCTGGAATTAGTGGCTTCTCTGGAAGCTTCCTCTCTGCCAACTTGCAGTTCAGGGGCACCCAGATCCCGAAGTTTGGGCTAGGAGCTCTCACAAACTCTCACGTGCAAGCATACTACAGGACCTCTGCCCTCCTGTAGCCCTATCCCAAGCGTTCTCCAGCTATATTTTCTGGCCTGTCACACCACACAAGGCCCTGCAAGGAGCATTTAAACATATTAACACCAGAATAAATCTTTGTACCTGTGGTATGTGCCATGCCCTGACCCAGGGGGTGCTCAGCCAGCTGTACCAGTCTCGAGTGCCCAGAGCGCTCAGCTTGGAGGTGGGAGGCCAGTGGCAGGGTGCTGGGAGCACAGAGCAGGTCCCATGAGGAGGACAACACACAGATTACCAGGCCACAGCATCTTTACCAGAATGGGGCAGAGAAATAAGCAGAACTAGTAGCAACCACAAGTCCCACCAAAAACACAGTGACTACTAAACATGCAGGGTTTAGCAAGCTTTAAGACACGCTAAGAAAACTGGCAAGAAAATGAGGTGGGGGTTAGAAGCATCAAGAGAGGTTGATGAGGGTAAATAGCAGCTATTAGCACCCTCAAGCCCTGCCAGCTGGCCCTGCTTCTCAGGTTGGTTTGAGTCAAGGGTTTTACCTCCAGTCCATGAGACACACAAGATGCTTTGGTTTCCAAAATTCAGACTGCATGTCCTTGGTTAGAAGAGTTTTACTTGTTATAAATGTTTTAAGCAGACTCTTGCACTCATTCTTTATCCAAGATGAGGTCTGTAATGGTTGAACTGAATTGGCTTGTGTTTGGGCCAAGTTGGTCCCAGAAATCACCCAAGAGAAGGGTGGTTTCAGAGACCTCTCTAACACCTCTTCTCATTTCCATTGAAACGCTTTTTCTCTCACATACCCTACTGGCTACATAGTCATTTTCCAGGCTCATATGCTTATCCTTGAAGAAAATCAGGTCTGTGAATTTCACAGGCATTCAGGACAGGCCTGGTCCATCTGTTCCTATAGGTCACGTATGTAATCTAGGATGAAACAGATTTCTACCCCCATGTGATTAATGTACTGTTTTCTAGACCACAAATAAGCCCTTTCATTACAACATGCTCACTAAAGGGGGCTTTACAGCATACCATAGCTAACCAGAACTTTTACGACTATGGTTAGTTAGGGAGAGAAAAGGGACGGTTGCTTTAGCAGAGCTGTGTGGTTTTTTAAGTGCAAAGTCATGATGTGATAAAATGAAAGATGAAAATCTGCATGGCTATGCAACGTGCCGTGATAAAGATGATTATATCCTCTGGTTCTCTTTAAATTACCAAGGGCAAAGGGGTGAGAGCTTAGTTAATCAGACCTGAGGAATCCTTTCCCGATATCTTTTTTCCACCAGTGAAAGAATGAAAGCACAAATTATGAACATGATTCATTCTCAGCAAACAGAGGCATAAGAAGCTCAAAGTGCAGCTTAATTAAACCAGGCATTGCAGCCTGTTGATAATGCCCTCTCAAATCTCTTCTTTTTGAAGTGGCTGCATCCCAATTAGATTAAGACTTCAAGTAAAATTGCTCTGACAATGAAGGCAAAGAGTGTGTCACTGTCCTACCCTAACACCTAGATCCACTGAGGCAGAAGGCAGTACTAGTATTGCAGTCAGGGCACACGTGTCAGAAGCTGTATTGGGATCACTGTGTTTTTGCCATGTGTGTGGCTGCTGAGGATTTCAGAGGGATTACCTGAGTGACAAGCTGATTATCAGCAAAACCTGAAGCACGATACAGAAAACACAATCCTACCCTCAAAAACTTGCAATTCACAGTTTCATTATGGACTTTTGGTTTAGTCATAGCATTGCAGAGGTAAAGATATTGAGAAAAGATCATGTGCATGTGTCTGTATGAGAACTGATTGTAGAGGGAAAGAGAATAGTATAAAAATATTAACATTCAGACTGTCAGGAGAAGCACGTTGGCATGAGGCCAAGCCTCTGCAGCACATTTGATTACTGGTGCTGTTAAGAATTCTGTGCAAGGTTTGAAGTCTTCTCATCTTTATATTCCCACCAGAGTTGCTCATAACATGTAAAATGAAATCCCCTTCTAGAATCAGGGCTGCAGTCATTCTCTGCTAAGTCAGACCTGACAGTCTGCCCTACCAACACAGACATTAAAAATACCATGCATAGGAGAAGCCTAACTTTTTGTTAACGAAAGCTGATACTGCAGCATAGCTACTTCACTCCAGGAGGTGGATTTTTCTAGGAAAATTCAAAAACCTCAGGACTTGCAAGTTCATGCTATAAACTTTTCAGATCAGTTTTACATCAGAGGATGATTTTGTAGCCCATAATGGTGCTTGTCACTCCAAGCTGCAGCCTTCAAACTGGTCAAATGATGGAAAACAAAGGAAAGGCCTCCCCCCTTAAGAAGGATGACTTCTCTAACACAATGTATATTTCATTTTCCTTATATTTCATTAGTAAAAAATTGTCTAGTTTCAAACTGCAGCTTTTTAAGTCCATCTGCATTGCTGTGCACCAGCTTTTCAGAACTTTTGACAAGAGCTCGTATTGGGTCTCAGTTCGTCTTTTCAGGTGTACTTGCAACTTTCTCATCCTGTAAATTGCTGGTCAAGCTACTCAAATTTTAACTTTTTCCTGTCTTGACTTGTGTCTGATCCTCTTATTAATTTTTCACATATACTGGCAATTCTGCTGGAGTCTGCGACATAGAGCTACCTCCTTTACGCTACTCAAATAATAACTTCCATGTTGATTTGTCCTTGGGCTAGAAATACCTACAAAGGTCTCATATGTTTGTTAGCTGGGGAAAAATTAGGTTTATATGGAGATGGAAGGTGTTCATGACAAGAGTTAACAGTAGCACTCATTTTTGGATCTCTGTGGCTGTAACTACATTTGGCATAGATCACGGCCGACAAATTAGTGGCTGAGAGCAGAACTGACCTTTGAGATCATTGATGGGACAAATATTAGAATCCACTGTAATATTACTGACATCAAATAATGATGCAGAAAAAATAAGCAGCCTGCAGCCCATACGGATGGAAGGTACAGATCACACCTTTCTAGGACCTCTTGGTTTTCTGCATTGGTACCATCTATATTAAGATCCCATGTGTATGGTGGAGCATAGAGCAACCCCAGAGCAGCTTTAAATAATAATGTGGCCAGTTCTGGTCTGGAAAATCATTGCACTGGAAACAGCTTTCTCTTAGTCTGCAGTTTCTTACATGTTAATCAGTCTGCCTCAAGAACCTGACAGTACTCACTCTGCTGTATTTAAAGAAGAGGCTTTTCTAAAGCAGTCATGATTAATTTTGGTTACTTAATAAGACAGAGCAAGGAATTGCCCAATTAGCAAACATTGTCTGATACAAATTGTCCAATATTGAATGTCTGATCCCCTATCTGACCTTTGTTGAGTATTAGTGGTGGTTGATTACTAGTGCTATTTTCAAAGTGTCTGAGAAGACAGTTTTTTACTTTGCTAACCTGGACACAGGTAAATCTCACATAGCCACCCTTTTGTTCCTCTGTAGGATAGAGGTACATAGCTTGTGGCATGTAAAAAGTGTTCAATTCAGAATGTGTTCAATTTATTATGGAACAGCTTGTAGCAAACTACAGCTGTCCTTCTAGAAAGTGGCGGCCATGCTACTGTCCCTTACGTTGCTGTAGGTAGGGTGTAAGTCCCTTCATTTTACACAGAAGTGAGTTGGGCAGGCTGACACTTGCAGCCCTCTGGGATAGCCCCAGTTACTGACCTGTTTGCTAAACACTGGTTCAGTTGTGTCAGTTGTGTCGAAAACTATTTCTTGGCACCTGTGCTCAGCTCAAACTATTTTGCAGTAACACAGCCATGACTGTCTCCTTTCTTGAGAAAAATAACCTCTCTACTTAGGCCACTGAATACCTGGGTGTTAAACACCTTCCATCCCCTTTGTCAGCACCGTGTGCTGCCTTCTCCACTGTGAGAAACCATTCCTGTTCACAGCCTCTCCATTTGTCACGCTCCACATCCACAGACTGTTATTGGGGTTGTATCTGATGAGCTGCATGGCACAAAATGACCTCTGAACATTCTGGGCTGTGCAGCTGCATTTATGCTTAGAAGAAAAAACACAGAAGTGCTGTCCCTTGCACAGCAGAAACAGCAACAGCTGCCTTGGGCTGGGGGGGAAGCTGCTTCCTGAGAGGCACCAGAGCCTGAGGCTGCTTCCTTCCCTCAGTTCTTCGACTGAAGTCATTGGGAAATAACTGAGGAAAACACATCTAATTACAAAGATCAGTTCTGAACATCATGATAGCATTTTGTAGTAGAAATGTGCATAGCTCCTTCAGTAGCAAGCAATAACAGTTACTCACCAGCATGTCTGCGGTTATTAGAACACACTGTAAGCAGCATAGGCAAGGACTAGCTTTGTGTCTGCATAGCAAGTCCAGCACTGCTAGATAATAATTCACTTCGCATGACAGCACTTCTAATTTGAATAGGTACCATGCCATTGCATTTCAGAACCAGCTAATCCCATACGCTTCATTAGCACAGTGAGATTCATTTGGGGCTTGTCAATGAGATGAACAGTCCTGAGATTCTGCAGCTCAACAGGAGAAATGCATCGGAGCAGGGAAAAACTACAAAACTACATGGAAATTAGTGAAGGTGTAGTAACTTACTTTTTCTTTCCAATTATGTTACTGGAAATATACACATGAGTACAGCACGGGAAGAAAACGCTGAAGGAGATAGAGTGGCGACAATTCTGATAATAGACCAGAATTAGGCATCAGCAAGCAACACATCCAGAAAAAGACAGTGGCAATCTGGACTGCCTTTACAGAAGTACTCTGCTGCAGTCATTTCTTGAATTTCATGCTGAGTCTGGGCATTATTTTATCAGTGGGGAGAGGTCAGAGCTGAAAGAGAAAAAAATTGATTAGCAGAAAGCTGATTTGGAATGAGCAACTCGTGCTGTATGGGAAAGATTAAAAGTACTGAACTGATTTATGCCAGCTGAGGATCTGAGCTGGCTAGCTGAGCTCTAGCTTTTGGCTACTAGCCAGCCTAAAGGATGAGAATGGAGCTCAGCAGCCTGCAAATAACTGAAGTCTGTTAAATACCAAGGAGGAAATTAAATGATTTAATGAAGCCCACAAAGGTGTAACTAGGAGTAGTTTGACTTAATTAAGTAAGGGCAAATTGTAAATGAGTATCCAGAAAGCTTCCTGGTTAAATGGAGAACAGTTATGACAAACGTGACAGAGTAGCTAGGATAGCCCTTATCAAAGTTCTTGGGTTAAGAGATATTTCCTGAGCTGTCTCAAAATTCTCAGAAAATGCCCATGCTGGAGCAAAGGCACTACAACGGGACTCTCTGTGCAGTCCCAGGCAGGAGAGAAACTTTATGTCCGCTGGAGCCTTTATGTACCCCCATGATGGAAAGAAGAGGTGTAGAATTATTGCTGCTCCCTTGACATTAAAACTAGTAGTGACAATATGGGGAACTGACATTTCCATTTGTGAACAAACTGAATCATTAGCTCAGATATTTGAGATATGGGTATTATTCTGAATTTGCTAAAATGGCCACATCTGAATTTATTTCACAGCTCATTAGGGAGCTGTGTATAATAAATTACCCAGCATGTTCAGCTAACCTGCCAGTTCCCTGATTTGTTTTGTCCTCTGGGCTGCTAAATGTGAATAAACTAGCAGTGCCTATTCAACAACTGTTTCACTGTGCAAATGACAGAGACAGTGACTTCACAAAGCTTTTTTTCTTTCCACTGAACCTAAAGTGGTTTCTCAAAAACCTAGAGGTGATTTCTTGCTTTCTACATCCATGAGGGCTGTTTCCAACTGAAAAAGGACACATTAGCAGAAGATCAGAGCTACCTAAGGGCAGGAAGGTCTATTTTTGTTTCCTTAATGGTGCCCGCAGGGATGGTTCCTCTCTGCCCAGGGTGCAGGATTTCCAAGACAGGCTTGAGAAGTCTGGCTCAATTCATAAAAACACCCCCTTCCAACTACTGGAACAAGGGCAAGGTTGTGTTCTGCTGTGTGGCTGAGCAGCTCTTGCACCAAGATGGCTCTGGAGAATGGCAGGCGCCTAGCAGCAGCTGTGACTATCAGCATGTAACTGAGGGCAGGCTGTGCCATGCCTCAGCTTTGCTAGCTGTGGCCAGGGGAAAAGTTGTGCTCACTTCTGTATACTTGCTTTGATGATAAGTGCTCTGTTAGAGCTAGGTACTAGGGCTATGAAAAATGGCCTGTCTTCATCACCTGTGCAACTACTAAACAATCCTCCTTCACACAAACACACCCAAACAGCTCTGCAAACTTCTGATGCCTTCTGACAGTGACCTAAACAGGAGGTGGAAACAACCTGCTCCATGCAATGGAACAGAGGGATTTCCATTTTCTCCAAATCATACAGTCTACCTTAATTGCTTTCCTGTAATAACATAGTGATATGGTGTTGACTTTGTATGAATAACCCAGGGCAGTAAAACGATAAAGTGATCAACAAAAGATGGCTTACAGTGATTATTTAAATATATTAAATATGTTTAAGATATATTAAATATCTATATAATATATAGATATTTCAACGACAAAAAGATAGATCTGCAAGCGGAATGTGAAATACTACACTGAAAATATGTCCAAATACATTAACTGAGGCAGAGGAAAAACAAGTCAGCTGAAGACAGCGAATAAAACATTTCTGTGTTTCCGGAACGTATGCTACCTTCTCCTATTAAATAATGAACAAAAGATCCTTCCAAAATTCAGACAATCTCTTCTTGTGCAATGGATATGCTTTATATCATGAAAAAGAATAGTAAGACTTGATGATTACACAGGACTCTTTTTTAGTGCACTGGTTCATAAATGCGGCAGTGGGTATGCAGCAGCAATATGTAAGGGAACAGATTTTATGTATGGGCTACACATCATCAGAGGGTGCTTGGGCTTTAGATTAGAAAACATGCCCTGCATGTGAAAGTTTTTGTGCTGTTCCCCTCACTCCCCCATGGTGTGGGAGTGGTGACCCACAGCAGTAACAGAAGGCAGGTTAAAAACAAAACATGAAATATTGCAGCTCTGAATGTTCAGGTCCCAGTAGTGTTTTGTGCTGTCCCTCTGGGCCAGGGTCATGCTAGAACTGAAGATACTGGGGGAAACAGCTTTACAGAGCAAAACTCAGTGACTACTGAAGCCTCCTGATGGCTTCAGCTTTCTTAACAAACCCGAGTGATGGGGTGAGGAGCAGCTCACAATTCCACAAATCACCAGTTCCCAGAGAAGAGGGTCGCTGTCAATTGCTTCCTGCTCCAAGCACTGGGAAGGAAGGGAGCCTCCTGACAATGCAGAGCAGAATGGCCATCTCTTCCCGTGCTGCTCTTGCAAGCTAGCCACCAGGAAAACAGGTATAACAATATGTTTTATCTGGGAATCTGCTTGCATGCTCAATCCTCACTTCTGCACCTCCCCCTCAAGGAAACCTGTCAGTGTCCTGTTATAAACACTGGGAGAAGGGGGGAATGCATGGATGCACATTGGGAGTCTGAGTCTCTTGGCAGGGTGCGTGTTCAACCACTGCCTCTGCTGTGGAGGCACAAAGGACTGTGGGGCACCTATTGCTGCCCTGTACAGCCCACTCACAGGAGGCAGTATAGGCACAGCCACGTGGCCCAAGAGAACTGCATACTTTGTTGCCTAGACCTTGACCAAAAACCACAGCTTAACAACTGTTGTGAAGATCAAAGACTGCAAAGATGGAGGCCTTGAATTTTTAGGGACAACTCCAAAGTCACTCAAGTTCGGGTCACAGTTTGCTTTATGTAAATAATGTGTCCATGCAGTAATGGGGGTCTTTTTTGTGTCTCTTTACCCTTGAGAAGTGCAAGCACTGCTAATCATCTGCCTCTGAAATAAGCTTGGAGTTTCTCTTGAATTAAGTAAATTGCCTTATTAAATACATCCCTTTTTTCAACATTCCTTTGCATTTGAAGCAACTTAAAGGGGAATCTTCACAGTCAGAGAAAAAGAAAAAAAAAATATTGCCTCATCTCTTTTCCTCCCCATTCTATTATCCTTTATGCTATTCATTTGCCTACCCACTATTAAAATAACTATGTGATGGCAGCGTTACTTGGTGAAGTGATACAGATATGCTAAGTGGAGTGGGACAGATTAATTCCATAATTTGAAAACCTGCTAACTGTGAGTTAGCAGCCACTGCCTTTTTCTGTCTCTATTTACTATTAAGAGCTCTATTTGTCTGCACATAGTGTTCCAGTGACATGGTTTTCCCTGCAAAACATCTTAGTCAACAATTTTTTTTTAAACTAAAAATCTTCCCTTCTGAGTTCAGGTCGGCTGTGTAATATTGCTGTCATTTAGGCCAGAAAAAATACTTTGCTTTGCTAATAAGATGGCTTTTCATTAGCTTCCTGGAATGTAATTTTTTAATAGGTAAATTAAAACCATACTTATTAGTTGCAGTGCATGCAAGTGCCATTGGAATGCTTTCAGTATACCCATGCCAAAGCTCTTGCTGGCCAGGATGTGACAAGGGAGAGGTCTGAGGTTACATGAATCCATCTGGTGTGAGTGATCCTGATAGGAGATATGACAACAAATCCCACTTAATTCCTTTCTGTGATTGCTTTCTGCTTTAATTGCTTTTTGAAAAGACAGAATTATTGTCTTTTCGATAAACTGACATAGTTCTAAGATTGAAAATGTAAAGCGTTTTTCTTTGGTGGAGGCTTCCACTTTAATGGACTAGGCGTGCTTACAAACTCAGATAGCTTAACTCATTTTGGCTCAATTCAGTTCAGCAACAAATGTCTGAGGAGCTACTTCATTAAATATGTGCTGTGTGGCAGGGGAACATTGCTTTGCCAGATCTATACTTATTGTGAAGTATGTTGTTTTAAAGAGGAAAAGCCAGGATTTCGTTATGCATTTATTCCCATAGTGGAGATAATTGTCTCTCATACAGCAGCTTTCATGGACTTTAATAAACAAGAATTAAACCTAACCTAATTATTTACTCTGCAAACAAAATGATAAATATCCATCTCTAAAAACCAGCTCTCACGGGCTTTTATTCTATGCATGTGTTTGCTGTTAATTGGACTGAAAACGAAAGGCCAGCTCTTGGTGTTGGTTACCTACTAAAGAATGACAATAAATTTGCATGGGCTAACAGATTAATGCAGATGTTTTCACAATAAAAAGTTTGACTGCGAGTGTTAACGTTGGGATTGTGGCCTTGTTCTTCACTCTGTGGTGGCAGGTGTGCACAGGCTGATGAGAATGGGGCCTAAAGTTGCCTTAAGTCTGTTCTGAGTCCTGTGCTGCTGAAAGGCATTTTGTAGCTGAAATCCAAGATGCGGTTTCTCATTGCTTACAGATGCCCTGGGTCCCTGCCTACCTCTTGAGAAGTCTGCTAATCCAAAAATTTGGACCTGCAGAAGTTTATGTAGATAAGAAAGCAGACCTTCTTTTCCTTGAGTTTATGGCAGTGGGCATCTAGAATGGTATTCAGAGAGCTCAGCTTTAGGCAAGCAACTCCGTGGAAAAGGGAGTGGCTTTTTTACCTGGGTATGGCTAAGGCGTCTTGATTTACCTTCTGTCCAGTGTCTTTGTACATAGGAAAGATACAGAAAGCAGTTTCCTGTTCTGGATGGTGTGAATAGCCATTTTATTCACTCCTAGGCTAAAATCATCTAACAGAGACAACAACTCAACTGAAATCTTATAAAATCCTTTATCCCATAAAATGTTACTAGCCTTTTTAGGTTTCAAACTATCTAATATCTTAAGTGCTTCATTCAGATACTTTTAATCAAGGACACAAACAGGCTGGCATTACTCAACCAAAAGCAAGTTTCTTCTGGCTGCTGCTAAGAGTTTCATTTTAGTTCATGCTGTTCCTGAGCTCAGCTTCCAGGTCACTATCTGCTGAGCCCCCTGAGGCCTTCAGTTTTTGTTAAGCTCCCTCTGGCCAAATGCCCAGTCTACGCTAATGCACGTGCTGTGATTTTCAAAATTCTGCCCAGATGGTATTTTCCTAGCTTACGATGCTCAATCTCCCCTTTTCCTCAGGGGAGAAATACATAATTTAATTTGTGGTATTCAGTAGTCTTACTAATTACTTCCTGGTTGTTCTGTTGTTTTTAAGTAGTTACAGATGTTTCACTGGCACTTTTATATTGTCCTGTCTTGTTTCCATCAGCTGCTGGATTTCAGAAGGGAGAGATGTAACCTGCACTTCAGCTTCTTTGAGACAAAGTTGACAGAGCTATTGAAAATGACACACATGATGCTGCTGAAGATTGTGCTTTTTTGGGTTGCATTCTTGCAAGAGAGAGATGGAAAAGTATATCCATATGAGAAGCTAGTGATACTGAAATTTTTGTCTCTCAAAGTCTAAAGAGCATCAAGTGGGAAACCATTAACTTTTTGCTCAGAACTTGCCCTATAGCAATAGAAAGCTATTAAACAGAAGACTATTAAAACAACCTTTAACGATCTCACTGGTAAAGACATCTGACTACTCAGCAGAGCTAACTTAAGGCATGGCCCTGAGGAGCTCAGACTGTCTCCTGATCCAACAGGCTCACAGGGCTCAGCAGCGTGCTGCTGGGGGTAAGTCCAGCCTGGGTGTCAGCTCCAACAGGGGACCTCCTGGGCTGAGTGGCATTCCCTAAGCCTCTATGGCTCTTAAAAGAACCTCCTTCCTTGCTTAGGAACCTTTTAAAAAGGTATGCTGCAGTAGTTAGCATATAATAACCAAAATAATAAAAGCAGAACAAGCAGAAATTTTTTCATCCTTACCTTTTGGTAGGCCATTCAAAAGCAAGATGGATGGTGGCTATGTTCCTGTTCTGACAGGTTCTTTTTCACCCTTAAGTGCTACAGGTAGCTGAAAAAAAAATGTTTTCTGTGAGAAACTTCAAGACTCTCTTTTTTTGGTCCTATTCATTAAAGCTGTATTTTTATTCTTATGGAGGAATGAAATACTGAAGTTTAAATGGGTGTTAGTCTGCTAAGGGAGTGCTGTGAAAGAAATATTTTGAGGTGGAGTTTATGGTTCCCTCTAAGTAGGCAGACCTTTGCTCATCTTACAGCAATTGGTCAGTCTGTTTTACTCTAAATTATGTGAATTCAAAGAAAGGTGTGAATTCAAATGTTAATTAGAAACCTGAGGCTTTGCAATATGTCCATTTTTTAATTACTAAAACTGTATATACCAAAAGTTCACATTGCAGCTGGCTGCTTTAATAGCTAAACCTACAAAGAAAAACTGCAATAAACAGTGATCAAGTCTCTTTAGTAGTTATTTTCCATGGCTTTTCTTGGCTGTTGTGCTTTTGCATGCAAATCAGCTCCTTTGAGAACATAATCAAATTCCCAGTTCCTCTGCATGAACAGCAAACCAGGTTCTTTATAAATAAAGAAACTTGCAGGCACAGCCGGTTCTTCCTGGGGCTGACAAAATGACAAGAGCTCAGGAACAGTGACCACTAAATCTGATGGACTCAGGAATCTATGGTGCTTGTACGTGGTTTGCTCTCAGCAAAAAGTCACAGCTGAAAGCAAGCTGGAGCAGTGCTGACCACAGTTGTTTGCCACTCCAGAGACAGAAAAAAAGAGACAAACTGTGTAGGTACAAGTGTGGCTGTCACAAGTGAGTAGTGAGTCACCCTGGTCAACTCACAGCTCCCAGTCAGCATGACAGAGCAGTACACAAGGATTATGTCTAAGGACATCATGAACATGAGTTCATGATTTGCCAAGTACCTGACAGCATAAAGTATTGTGCATATGGAAAAATAGCTGATGGTTAGAAGAGAAAAAGAAGGCTCCACCTCACTGATTTTCAGGTTGCAACACCAGTTATTTATTAAGGCTGTACAGGCTGTCTAGCAACCTGACTGGTGGGACTGCTGGTCCTTACAAATGCAGATATACTTCAGTCTCCTGCTGTAAGACAGCACAGGTAAGTCAGGGTTCTTGCAGAGTTCTCCTCTTAGTAAAAACAGAAACAATAAATATGTATCTCTCATCGGCTTGTGGACCTAGTTATAACTGTATCATGGCTGTTGGGCAACTGTGGATTTTCCCTTTCCACTGGTAAATCCTGGAAGATTGCAGATGTGATACTGAATCTTACTTCATTTCACCCTTATATAAAAACTCTGTCTTCAACATTTTAGAGTACTTCCTACAGTTGGATACAGAGGAAGGACATTGTTTCTATCTTGGGGCTCTATTTACAGCATTTTTAAAAGCTGTTTATGGATCTGTGTTGCTTTCTGACACAGGTCCTGGTGAAGCATTCTGGTATCTGACCTGTAATGCCCCAGTGTTTTTTCCAGGACTGTTAAATGTCAGGCTCTCCTTGTCAGATCTATCTGGATGACCTTGCCCCCAGCATGAGTTTGGAAATTGCAGGAATGCCTAACACTTGTCAACCTTCCAA
The DNA here is from genome assembly GCA_038090715.1 of Florisuga fusca. NCBI lineage: Eukaryota > Metazoa > Chordata > Aves > Apodiformes > Trochilidae > Florisuga > Florisuga fusca. Next base: position 38,066 of record JAAWXA010000028.1, read on the forward strand.
CAGCATCAGCTTTTTTTTGTTTGTTTTTTTTTTTGGTTGGTTTTCAAAGCAAAGATAACTCTGACAGCTAGATGTAACCACACAGTGGTTGTCCTGATATTGCTTGCAAGCTGATCACAGTAACTCCTGACTAAGAGCTGTTAAATGGGAGCTCAGACTCCAGAGGTGTTGAGTGATGTGCTGTTGTCCTAATGTGTGAAGCAACAAGTGCTGTCTTTTGGCAGCCTGAGCTTATGTATCTGTTCCTGTCAAGGTTTTAAGAGTCTACTATGGCAACTGTCTCCTTCGTCTTTGCTTGTCCTCAGAGCCAAATTATGTACTGCTGTCACATGCTAACTTACACAAGCAGCAAGCCTCCTTTCTTATTTCTTACAGGACAAGGAATTCTGTGCCTTGCAAACTTCACACAATTTAGTGCATTCTTTCCTGCCAACTGTGCTGTACAGAAGCAAATATTTTACATTAAAATGCTTCTCTGCCAATGCTGGTGTGATAAAACAAAGCGTGAATAAACTGGGATGTGTCAGCAACAGAGAGCCAGGTGGAAAATGCACTTGTTTTTGTTTTTGTTTTTTTGTTTTTTTGTTTTTTTTAAAGCAGAAGGCACCAACTAGTCCAGGACAATACCCATACTGGGGTAGGGTAGAGTCAGTTCTTCATCAGGGTCATTATTGAGAATAGTAGTCGTCTGGGGGCAGGTAATTTACCCATATCAGCAAAAGCGTCTAAAAAGGAGAAGGAATTAGAAAAAATAAGAGTATTTCAATCTGATGTGCATATCTGCCTTAGTTTTTTAGTTTTGCTGCATGTAAATATTTTTCCAAATATTTCAGGCTTGAAAAAACATGGCACTGAACAACAGTTCGATTAAAAAAAAAAAATCCTCTTTTGTTCACTAAGTCCACGTTTTGAGAAAATCTGTTGTTTCTCAAAATCATTCTGCTTTGAGAGAAAAATGTCACAAGAAGACTTTTTCAGTCACAAAATAAATGTAAAAAAAGACCAATGAACTTCCTTTTAACTCAAGAATAATCTTTGGACTGAGCTTGAATATTAAAGATGTCGTATTAAATGAAAACTTTTCTGAAAACTTGAAGGTTTGTGAAAGAAGGTTATGCTGACAGATGTTTCAGAAACATACTCAGTGAAGCCCTGAAAGGAAAAAGACCAGGAACAATTTGGCTTCTTGTGTGAGAAGAAATAATGCATAACATCTCAAAACACCAGTCACCCCTAGAACTCCAAACAAAAAAGAACGATTGTAAAGCAGGTGTGAGGTTTCTTCTCATCATTGTAAACTTTTAAAACACATTTCTGGATAGAACACATTAAATTTTGTGACATTTATTGAGGTTGCAGGATTTTTACATGTTCTACACTGGCAAAAAAACCTTTTTGAATATTTTTATGTTGAACTAGCTCCTACAGGAACCTGCAGGTGCTCTAGTCAAGGTTGTTCTTTCCTCCTACTGCTCAGAAATTATTAAGGATACCAGATTGGTCTGAACCTCAAAATCTTCTCATACAAATAAATCATTTTAAGTGCTTCAGTGTCAATGAAAACTGCATACTTTAACAATGTTTTGTTTTCCTGAAACTATTCCAAGTGGCTCCAACTTCATCTTGCATGTAATAGTTTTGCACAAAATAAAGATGCATTTAGTCTCAGCTGATCACAACTTTGGGCTTTGCCAGTTCTGTACTACTGCCATTTGTGAAAAACGGCTTTGCCTTACTGCGTTTCTTTTCATCATCCTTGCTTAGTGGCTGATCAACTTCCTATAAGATTCAATCTTACCCTGTGAATTACAATCTATTACCTTGTCAGGAGGTGTTCCTGCAGGGGGATTAAAGAAATCCTGTCAGTAATACATACTCAGTTGAAATTAAGTGAGGACATGAAATAAGCTTACACCATTGCGAAGTACAGGGCATCAGCACCTGTCCTTCATTAATCCACTCAAGTCCTCTCTTTGTACTGTGAAGTGGCATGATAATATAAAACCACAATGAAATACATGAAAACTGTCCATCTGTCCATGCTTTGAGGACTTCTGTCCTCCTAGGTTCTGCCTTGTTGCTTGCTTTGCTGCTGGGCCTGAGTATGGGTGCTGAGACTGAGAGAAAGCTCATCACAGTGGCTTTACCCAAGACAGCAATGTCTTGATATTACAAGTATTTTGTCATTTCAGATGCCCAGTCCTGTTAACACTGTTCACTAGTTCATCCGTGCTAATTCACTGTTTGTTTCTCCTATGTCTTCTCAGTATTTCAGGACATGTCATGCATGAGGGCTTGACTGTCTAGAATTCAAGCATTTACATGACTTGGTGTATTCCACCAACAGCAACTAGATAAACTCATTCATGTGAAGATGATCATGCGTCAATAGCAACAGGAGAAGAGCTTTAGTTTGGAAATTGCCTTCCTTTGGGGGTCCCCCTCACTCTCATTTTTAATTCTTGCAACAACTTATGAAACAGTGTCTCCATTATTACATGGAGCTTCTGGTTCTGTGTTGCTAGACGAGATGTGTTAACCACTAAATTTTCTGTAAGCTATAGAAGAATGGAAAGAGCTGTCTGCAGAAATCCATGGTGCCCCTTCTCACACTGTAGTCCTAGGCAGCCCAGGGGAATTTAGGGAGAATGCCAGGAAGGAAAAGTGCTGCTATTTTTCTTAAATCCTACCAAAAAAGTCATAAAAGGAGAAAAAAAGTTCAAAAAGCCTTGGGGAAGCCCTTTTAGATAAATTGTTTTAGATTGGGTAATCCTTATTTTTACCATTAAGGCTAATTTGTTTGCTGTGGATTTGTGAGAAAACTAGTTATCGGGAAAGAATAAGAAAATAATGAAATGATCCATGCCTTGAATTGGTGCCTTTATGGTTTTAATTTCCTTTACTTCAATTGAGTTTCTCTGGCAGAGCTGCAAGGAAATCTCAACCCCATTAAATAACAGAGTCCACAGTACTAAATACAAGATGGTACAAGATCCTCTGTATATTTGCAAGCAACCACTATGTTTTGCTGCTGGACTCATGGCATTTCATTAGAAAATATTTCTAAAATAGATGACACTTGACATCATTTTGTAGATACATACTAAGGGTGCATACATACATACACACAGCTACCAGTACCTATGTATATATGTGGACACTCTTAAACATCTTTCTCTGTAGATAACAGTGGAATTTGGTGTATTCATTCCTGATTCCTTGGGGGCTCTGGAATGTCAGGATCTAACTTCTAGTAGGTAATCTCTAGACGTGTTGTTTCTAATACTAGTTTAAATATTTTAAATTATTTCTAGTGGTTTAAATTAAAAAGCCCCACAAACAAAGCAGCAGCAATACAGCACATTACAAGGGCGGGTTAAATATAGACATGGATTACAGAGCCATTGTTTTCACTCCTGCTAAATAAGACAATACTCTTTAAAAGGAACACCACTTGACCTTTCGAGTCTCATCAGTTTGTGACTGCATTTAACTAGCGGAGGGAGGAAACATTTTGCCCCTGGAACTGTCCTCTATTGGTATGACAATCACAAGTACTGGGTCACACCATGCAGGGGAGGCAGACTCTCAGCACTCCAGAACACCAGAAGGATCTTGCAGCTCTTGAAAGAGTTCTGCCCATGTCCCACAATGACAAACCCCCTTTTTTCAATTTCTCTCAGCTTGCGGTCTCTGCTGGCCACCTCAAACCACCATCAGTGCTCAAACATTCAAAAATCACTTACTTTGAAGTAGAAATTCTTGATGTACAAAGCAAGAAGCAGATCTGCATTGTGGACAAGGTGAGTGAATTACTTTTCAAGCATGCTGGGGGTGTACTTTGTTCATGTGCCAGTTCAGGGACTCTCTTTTCATTCTGTAATAGAAGTACATTTTTTTTTAGAAAAAAATTTCTCTAGAAAAGGTAGAAAAACTTTTTATCTAGAAAAGGCAGAATTTTTTTCCTCCAGGAGATACTATGAACTTCTCATTAGTCACAGCCCTTGGCTATCTCCCAGGTTTATCCAAATAATCCAGTGCTCCTTTCTTTTAGACCTCCTGGCTGCTTTGTGAAGTCAAGATACATGATTAGGCTGTGTCATGACACTTAGATTACAGTTTTTGTTTCGGAGCATGATACTTAAATGTCTACTTCAAAGTGGATATTGAGTTCTAATACATTTGTAAAGTTTAGCATCACTGCAATGCTGGGGTTTCTTCTTGGTATCTAAATGTATTCATCTGCACCCTACTCAGATCAGGTAGGAATGTGGTAATTAAAAAAAAATATTGTATTTTTAAACACAGAGTCTCAGCTAAAGGAAGTGGTTTTTCCATTATAATAATGTGAATCAAAAAATCATAACCTATAGTCAAGTTGCATAAGTAGGATGAGAGGACTGGGTAGGAAGGAAGTTTACAAGACAGTAAACAGCAGAAAAAATTTTCACAAATATTTGCACCACAGTTTTTGTGATTCGTTGTCTGTCAGCAGAAGAGCTGTCGGCTTGTGTGGCATGAAAATGGGAACCCTGATCTATTTAGACTACAGAATTGTTCAGTAGCATAGTGGGGTTTTAAGGCTTATTGTTTTGCTACAAGAAAAAAAAAAAAAAAATTCCCTTACCCTCACTGGCAACAGCTGGAACCAGCACATAAGTTTGCTTCAAATGCATAAATAATTAAGCCTTTTGAAATATGCAGGATGGAATACTACCAGATTTCTAATGTTCTTGATTGTTTAAAGGGTGTTTTTGCAATTTGTATGTCTAGTTAAAGGTAAATATGTCATTTGTGGGTTTTTTTCTCAATGAAGAAAAATATTTTTGAGGTTTTTTTTTTAATTGAGCCAATGAGGAAACATTTACAAAACAGTCAAAAAAACCTGTTGAGTATTAATACCAGCTTGAATGATAGTGTTTGCATTATTTGATTTACTCAGTGATATTTACCCAGTTAGTAAAAACGTTTATCTAAATAACATACTGAACCAGGTTTCGATCTAAAAAAAAGGACTGAGTCTGTTTCTTATCTTAAGCTTTCCTATGGTGTCATTAAAAGAAATAAATTAACAGAAACCAAACTAGGTGAAGAGCCATATTTTAGGAATCCTGTGATGCACGGAAGAACTGCCATCTGCTGATACACTAGCAGACCTACATTTTAAGCATTATTCTGAATTCTGATGAGCCTGGAGATTTTCTTCACCTTCTCCAAACCATGGACATGGGCAATGAAGCTGGTGTAAGGCCTAGAGCACAAGTCTTCTGAGGACCATCTGTGGGAACTGGGGTTGTTCAGTTTGGGGAAAAAGAGGCTGAAGGGGGACCTTATTACTCTCTACAACTACCTGAGAGGAGGTAAGGTGGGGGTCAGTTTCTTCTCCCAAGTAACAAGGGATAGGATGAGAGGACTAGAGGAAATGGCCTCAAGTTCCACCAAGGGATGTTCAGATTGGGTATTTTAGGAAAAATGGAAAAAAACCTGAAAGAATCTGCTCAGGAATCCATGTTGAGGTTACATGGCTATTGGAAATATTTATTTATTTATTTATTTTTCCCAGTACCAAGGGATTGGTGCACATATAGTGCAAAGCTGAGATTTCCAAGACTGCCTAAAGAATTTGGATTTTGAATGCAAATTCACCTGTCTAAATCCCTTAATCTGCCTTAATCCCCTCCTAAGGCAACCCTGCAATTGAGTTCCTTACCCAACATTGAGTTCCTTACTTCCATGAACACTTGTTAGTTCACCAACACAATTAAGTTGGTGAACTTAATTTCAGCTGGTTATTAGAGCAAACAAGAGACAATTTTACTGGATTATGCATAATCACCTGCTTAATTAAATGTAACATTGATACAGACCCAACATGACACTTCTAATGCCTGTTTTCTGTTTGTAAGATAATTATGATTAGCTTCATTTCTTGTGGTTGCATGTAATTACTACTTGTCAAGATTTATAATAGGAGAGAATAAGAACCATAGATTTTGAAATGTACGTATTTATGCTCTTTCTGCAGACTGTTAGTAGTTGAAACTCTTATGATTTAGCAAACATGTTCATAATATTCTTGGATTAATAAATCTAAAGGGACAAAACTATACTATAATGGCAGAGCTGTTTGATATACCTGGAAGAGAGAGACTGGGGAGCGGAGATGCTGGTACCTTTAGGACATTAAGCATTTGTAAAGGGATAATTTGAAGGATTACAGAAGCCAGACAGAAGACTACTACTTCACCTGATACTAATTTTCAAAGCTAAGAAGTGCTTTTAAGTGACAGCGTGGACAGGAGAGAGTGAAATACAATAAATGATTTTTAAAATTAAAGCCTGATTCAAAGTTCAGGGAAAAGGAGAGAATGAAGTCCTGAAACAGTGGTGGTGCTGCAGCTCTTCAAGAATGTAAACCATTCTGGCCAGTAGGAAAAGCCAGCAACCAGAAGTGTGAATATTGCCAGAGGTATATCTCTAAATCCTAGCCAGTGTGAAAATGTTCTCTTTCCCAACAGTGGAAGTTGTCCCAAGTGACATTTTAAGCCAGCTGCACATTTGCCTTATTGTATCAAAGATAATTCACAGCTTATTGCAAATCATGAATGTACTGGAGTAATATAAGACCACAGGGAGCTGTAGGTGTTTTATTAGTCTAATAGTTAATCAGCACAAGCCATGATGGAAATATAGGTGTAAAATGGCATCTCATATAGGCATTCCTGTAGCATTAAAATACTCCTGTCCATAATTTATTGGCCCACCAGAAAATGCTTCAGATTCTTTCTGAAATCAGACCTGCGAGTCTTCACAAAATACCTGAGCCATGCAGTAACGGATCTATAAATATGTATCAGTATATATTAATGTTATCATGATAACATTTCTGCCTCTGTTTAAACAATTTTGGATTTTAAAAAGTCCTTAAAATTCAGGCTTTCCTTTTTTATTATGTACAGCTCCTGTGCTACAAGAGAACAAACTGAGGCAGCCTGGTACAGAGAGCATGTCTTCACTGCACTTGGTATCATGAAATATACATAGACTTCTAACTTACCTGATGATGTCTAATTGTTCTCAGATGCAATCCTCATTTCCCATTCCTTTCTGCTTCTAATACTTCCTCTCAGGGGACATGCTGTCTCTCCATCTTTCCCTGCCTGCCCACTCCAGCATGACTTTGGACCTCCTGGCCAAATTTAAATATATCTGAAAAAGGGTCCTGGTTTGAGCCTCTCTTGTGGGTTCACTGAAATCCTCAGGTTTAAAAATGGGAGAGAGATGTAAAGTTGCTAAGAAGGGCTGAGTTAGAAATCCTGCGCTGGCTGAAAGCAGCACTGCCCTGAATCAACACATAGTCAGGAGTGCAGGAAGTGAAGACCATGGGCTCTGCTTTGAACTAGCACTGCTTGCTGAGCACGCTAAGCCTAACAGCCTGTCAGCTTCCCCCGACTTTATCAGCCAAGCAGCTCTCCAGAGCATGGGTTGGTCCTTGCTTCTGTTTCCCAGAACCCAGCATGGTGAGATGCCGATCCCCTGCAGTAATGCAGCATACACTGCATTTAGAAAGCAGTATCATCCTCCCTCACACTGGCAAGTCCTTGAGCTGAAAATGCCAGCTCTGAAAACCTGCACATCTGCCCTTGGCAGATTTTGGTTTGTAGTCCTGTGTGCCATATAATCACCGCCAGCTAACAGCACTTGCATCCATATCTGATGGATTGTGGGCTCCATACCTCACAGGTGTGAAACTAAAAGCTGTGAGAAAGCAATTTTGGGTAGTTGTAGAAGTTTTAAAAAGATAAAACCTCCCTTACTCCCATATTCAAGTCCACAACGGTTGTACCCATTACAAAAAAAGGCACATATAGACTATGGGGGACGTGGTGTTCTACTGGATGCAGAGTGGGATGGTGTAAATGCAATGAATACAAATAAAATTTCTTTCCTTTTTGAACTGAGGAAGAGATGGCTTCTTCTATTATTCGCTGTTGCCAGGAAGTAAAGGGATGCAGGTGGCATCAAGAACTCCAAGGGCAATGTCCCTTTCCTAGCTCAGCATTGTTTGGGTGCAAAACAGACCTTGGTGATGTTAGGATGGGTACCTCCCTGATATCAAGGAGCCCAGCCCTTGATTTAGGTGACACTAGTGCAGTTACACTTAGCAGATGCATCAGGGAGACAAGTTTAAGAGTTTAAATAGAGGTTCACTTACAGTGGTTTCTGCAACTAAGGACTTTTCCAATGTCCAGTAAAAAGAACCAGAAAAGAAAGCTTTCTCATTTAAACCCAGAAAACTAGGGAAAATCTGAACTTTACGTACCATTTGACACAGTTGTCATTTTACAGCTTTAGATCATTGAAATCTGTATTGAGCTCTCTGCCTGTTCATATTATGACTGGAAAAAAGATGGTTTACTCCTAAGCACTAATGGCACATACATTGTATATTTGCATGGGGTGCCAAATCATAGAAGATCAAACCTTTTGTTTCTGTACTGATTTGTGCTTTTCAATCAGCAGTTTTATTTTCTTACAACAGTATTTCTACAAACTCAACCTTTTCAGCAAAACATCCTATGTTAAGGTGCTGACTGTTCTCTACTAGCAGCATTTCTTATGTTCCTCTGGATTGTTTACATATTTATTGTCTCAATTAACTAGTATTACTTCTATGTAAAATAGAGAGAGATACGATTAGATAGACAGCACTAGTAACATTGGGAAGTTGTGGGACTACAAGTTAAAGATGGTGCCAAGATCCAAGTAAGGTTGAATAAATTGATTAATGATTAAGTGAATGACCTCTGACTAGGGCAGTGAAACAGAAACAGGATTTTCCAGCAAATCCCATAAAAAATTTTAGGTGGGAAGAGTCAGAAAAGCTTCTGAAGAGCAAAACTGTTGGGTTCCTGTGCAAGGGCCAAGGAGGCTATGTCAGGAAATTGCTACATTAGACTGAGGGAAGCTTGATATGAGGTGAACTGATGCCCAGACAGGGAAATTGGTGAAGTGGTTGTTACTCCACCTCAACTTGAAGAAACTCTGCTTCTCCCTAGGATTTTGGTATATGTCACCACCACTTCATCCTGGTATTAGCCTATGCTGTGAAGGTGCCTGCAGGTCTCCAGGCAAGATGTTTTTGTGCATTTTCTGCAATGATGAGGTCTCTCACCAGAGCCAAAACAAACCCGACAGTTAAGAGAGTTCCATTTACTGTTGAGTTCCAGAAGTCTCTGTGCTAAAATGGACAATATAGAATATTAATTCAGTGTCAACTGCAAAGGGATGGTCTTATTAAGACCCTTACCTCTTGCCACCCCAGTCTTAAGCTCAACATTCTACTTCCTGAAGTGTTCCATTGACTTTCCTTCTAAATGCAAGATGCTGCCTAAGTCTTTTGCTCTAGTAAACTCTAACTGCTTTTCTCAGATGCTTTGTGCAAAGTGTATAAAGAAATCAATATATATAATAAACAGAGCCTTAAAGGCCTGCCATCTAACACTGTGGCACCTGAATTGCTTCAGTGTACATGAACAGCATCATGCAGAAGCAGCCTCAATTCAGGCAGGAAGGACACAATCTGCCGTCTTTGAGGCTGAACCCCTCAGGAAAACTCTTTCATGTCTTTAAGAGATGTCCCACAATGCCTGAATCTAACTTTAAACAGCCCTTATGTTCTCCCTCTGGTTTGAGCGTGGGGCAGTTACTGCCTCAAACAGGGCCAGCAGCTTTCCCTTGGGACTTTACCCTTCCATTGGCCAAGCAGAGGTGGTCCAGATAATATGTAAAGCAACTGTAGACAGTCCTTAGTAGCATATAAACCTATGAGAGCAGTGCTGCTGACTTGCTTCATTACTGCTCAGGAACTTGCAGACAAATCGAATTATCTCTTTATTAGAAGAGGTGAGGAGGCCAAAGAAGCCTCAAATTGGTGCTGTGCACTAGGTGAGTTTACTATCAAAAAGTGTATGAGAAGGAAGACTCTTGATCCATTTGCTGTTTTGCAGAGTGAAGAAGACAGAGAAATTAATCTGCATGCATTTTGCTTTCTTTTCCAGATGTCTCCATCATCCACCCTTCTTGATGTGAAACTCAGATTTCACAAAGCATGTAAGTACTATGGCTAGTAGGCTGGAGGCATGGTTAGAGGCCTCTCAGCTTGGAGAAATTTTCAAATTTATTTTTTATGAAAGCTGAGACTGGCTTGACAGCTCCAGTGCTAAATAAAAGCAGTGTTTACACTGTAGTTCTACTGTAGCTATCAAAAATGTGAAAGGCTGGAAGGAGAAGGCTGCATAATTTATCACTGCCAGCCCATGAGGAGCAATACTTTTCAATTCTCTTTTTAACATTACACAGTATCAATTCAAGACCACAATTGCAATTGCCCTCCCAGTGTTATATTAGATAAGCTTTGATAACATGAGGCTGCTTGAAGAAGGCCATAGGCAGCCCGTGCAGACCAAACAACCACTATAGTGGGGAACTCAAGCACAGAGATTAAATCACTGAGTTGGCATTTTGCAGCCAATTTGACACTTCCCAAATGACTCAGCTACCTGCAGTTCCTTAATGATCAGGGCAACCTTCTTGCTCTTTCTTCTAGTACTATTTGGTTTTTTGTGTGTTTTTCATATCCATGAGAAGGAGAGAAATAGTGGGGGAGAGGGTAATTTTTGTAAAAAAGGATGCATATATGGACCTCGTACATGAGAAGAGATGCATACAATCATGCTTGAAAACCCCTCCTCTTCTCTCTTCTCTTCTCTTCTCTTCTCTTCTCTTCTCTTCTCTTCTCTTCTCTTCTCTTCTCTTCTCTTCTCTCTTCTCTTCTCTTCTCTTCTCTTCTCTTTTCTCTTCTCTCTCCTCTCCTCTCCTCTCCTCTCCTCTCCTCTCCTCTCCTCTCCTCTCCTCTCCTCTCCTCTCCTCTCCTCTCCTCTCCTCTCCTCTCCTCTCCTCTCCTCTCCTCTCCTCTCCTCTCCTCTCCTCTCCTCTCCTCTCCTCTCCTCTCCTCTCCTCTCCTCTCCTCTCCTCTCCTCTCCTCTCCTCTCCTCTCCTCTCCTCTCCTCTTCCTGCCAGATGAAAGCAGTTCTGTTGGATGCTTCCTTTCTGCCTCCTCCTAGACACGTTCCTCCTGCCCTTACTAGAGTGAGGTGGTTGGGAAGGTGGGAGAAAGAGCAGTGAAAGTAGCTGGGCACCAAAATGGCATTTACCTTTATCCACTGAATCCGTGGTCAGGGTTTTGAGGAGTGGGGCCAAATATACCTGAAACCTACAGGATGTGTCTGTGTGTATAGTGCCCTTTGAGTTCTGAAGTGCTCGAGTACTGCTGTAGTGTGCTTGTAGAAATCCTAATTGCCATCCTTCTTCCTAGACTGAGAAATGTTTTCTTCCACTCCTGCCTGTGGGAAGTAAGGTGCTACTTGTGATAAGAACTGGTAACCTTGAATGACACCCACATTTGAGATGTGCGGGTCTGTGCAAGGCCAATTTACTTGAGCTGAATTTCTTAGAACTGCAGAGCTATTCAGTTGAGCAGAAAAAGGTGCAATAAGAATTGAGAGTTGGAAGTGAAGGCTAGGGACACACTCAAATTAGGAATGAGGTATTCGGTTCCAAAAGGCAGTTTACTGTTGGAGTAAGTGTCTTAGATGATGGGCTTTCATTATTTTTACAAAAAAGAGTATTCAAATAAAAGCTATATTTCTTTTGCAAAAAGAGGTTTAGTCAAACACTAACATTCTGAGTTCAGACATGTAAGTAGAAGAAATATGCTTCTCCTCTGCGCTCAGAATTTTATAAAACACTAAAGCTGAAGGCTCCTCTGGTTGCATGAAGGCTCAGCTGATGAAGCAAAAGGCTGCTGACCTGACTGCTCTAAAACTACTTGTTTTCGCTCCCTGCAAGGGCTTGTAAATGGCAAAAGACCACAAGTTCAAAACCCCTACATCTGAATACGAAAAGACTGAGTGTTTAAGTTTTCATATTTCAGTAAGAGTATGTCCTCCCATCAGTTTGTGAAATGCAGGGCATTTCTGCTTAGACTTAATTAAATCAATTGAAACTTGATCTACATTGATGCAGCTTAAATCAGATGAAGATCACTGGAACAGGAGTTTATGCCAATGAAGTTTTTAATGGATTTGGGCTAAAATGGTGCAATTCTGTGTATATACTATGGTGCCTCTTTTCATATTTAGAGGTATCTTACTCCTCAAATATTGCTAGTGATGTAAGTGGAGCTGAGTACAAAGAAAGACAGTAAGCAACACAACAAAGGATGATACAAAATGTGAGCTGAAACTCTTGACAGTACTGTTTCCCAGCACACAGAAGGGCTGGTCTCTGTCTTCAATGCTTTTTCAGTTCTCTGGTTTTTATATTAATTCCTCCTTTTCTCAGGAGTACACCGTATCAGTGGCCTGTGTTCTTTCTTCCCATTCCAGCTCACTGCTTTGATCTCTCTTTTCCAGTTCAGCCTGGATGTCGTCTCATGAGGTTCCCCCCTCCTGCTTTCCCACTCACAAAGAACAAACCTTCCCCTTTTTCTCTTTATATAGCTTGGAGGATGACAGCTAATAGAATACAGTTCTTTCTAGGCAAGAGCTGAGAAGGGGCTGAAGCTGATCTGCAGATGCCTTTGGTTTCCATGCTATTTTTTGAATGCTCTTGCATTCATTTCTGTCATTTTCAAGTGTGCCAGATTCACATGTTCCCCTATAATCTCTTGCTAAAACACACTCCCATGCACACCCCCATAAAGTCTACGTCTTCATACATTCTCCTTTGATCACCCATGCAATTAAGTTTTCTCCTGAGCTGGTATCTTGTCAGCCCTTTAGTGAGAGGAACCCCTGTGCAGCAATTTCACAAGTATTTTCTCTGTCACTGATCAGTTTTCACTGCCTGATTCAAGATGAGGAAAAAAGACTGAATTGTGAATTGCAGCACAGGAGGCTGTTAATCATTAAAATAAAAGAAAAGGGATACAAGTGACACACAACATGTTTCTGTTCAGTAGTTTCTAAGTCAGTGAAACACTAGTTTGGACCTGTGGTTATATTAAAGACAGAATATGCATTTAGAATTCCAGGAACAAATATTGAAAGACAACTCAGACCTCACTACAGAAAAACCACCTCTGCTGAAACTACTCAGGGAAACATGAACCCCGTGCTTTCTGTGGCACTGAGTTCAGAGGGGCAATCCCAGTTCCATCACTGGAGATTTGGGATGTCTGCACTCCTAGGGGAGAGCAGACCTGTACTCCTAGGGGAGTGCAGAGACATACGTTTCCATGGGAATTCCAAGGCTTTCTCCAGACTGAAGACGGCTGTTGTGAATCAGCCCCTTATCTCTGCAGCCACTGCCCCTGGCAGCAGTTTCCCTGTTACAGCCTTCCAGCCATCAACTGTACAGGGGCTTTTTGTAACAGATGTTAGATCCAGGCTGTCATCCTTAATAGCAAACATCACACCTGCCCACCATGAATCTGTCTAATCCTTTTTAAACTTCCTTACAGTTTTGACCTCAGCAAAGTCCTTTGGAAAGGAGTTTCACAAAAAGTATATTGCAAACAATGTCTACACTTCTACTGCTTGGTATTTTCTGCCAAAAACTGAGTGGCAGCTCAGTGCCTGGGTGTTACTGGCCATCACTGTTTTATCTAAGTTATGGCCAAAGAAGCCTCAAATCAGTGCTGTGCACTAGGTGACTTTATTATCAAAAAGTGCATAAGAAGGAAGACTCTTGATCCATTTTCTGATTTGCTTATAATGAGTTAGGTACCTGGCATTTTCTTTATCTATAAGTATTACATTTTCAGTGGAGAAAGTAATACCTTTTAGGCTAAACTTTGCAAGCACTTTTCCTTGGCAATAACTCTTCACCTTTAATTTATTTTTATCTTTGCAAAATACATTGGACTGATAAGGGAGGAAACCTTACAGATAGAAAATGTAAAAACTGTAATAATAATGCTAATTCAAATATAAAAAATAAATACATCTAGAACAGGTAATATAGTGGAGTCAGTGATCATTAAATATTTCCAAGGTTGCTGGATGAAAGTTGCTGAAAAAGCTCTTGGAAGAAAAGGAAGAACAGAAGGGAGAGGGGAAAATACTGTAGCAAACTCTTGGGTGCAATCTCCTGCGATATCTCTTGGACATAACACACTGGAGCTTTAAAGTCAGAAAAGAGATCTTAGGGAGGTCAGAAATTGACCTTTAGGCAGAAGGAGAAGTCAGGGAGGGAGGGGAAGATGGAAGGAAGCCTGGCAATGGGTGGAAGGAAAAGGGGAAGTTGAAGAGAGAACTGAAAACATCATGTGCAGAGTAACTCTGCCTGCAGTGGGGAATGAGGTGCTCAAGGAATAAGTAACATCACAAGCTGCCAGCTGTCCCAGTAAAATACTAATTCCTAATCCTTCAACTCCAAAAATTGCAGGCTCCTCTATCTAAGCTAATAGATGTCACACAGGACATTTAAAATAAGCACTGCCAATGGAAGTAGAGCATTAAGATAGAAATTGTCAGTAGATGGCACTCAAGAATAAACAGCATAATTTCTGAACACTGCAATACTTGAGCCTACTTACAACTACAGGTATTTCTATAGCAATCCTATGAGCTATGGTCCCTGGAAAATCACTGAGATATTTGCTGTTGATTTCCTCTAGAGAGAGCACAAGGCAAAAGACAGTGCAATTCCTTCCTCACGATGGGCAACAATCTCTCTTTTAATCTCCTGTAGGGCAGTGTGTTAGGATGCGTTCATTTGCCAGGTCTCCTCTGCATGTTCCTCAGAAGCCATAGGATGCAGCCCTATAGATGTCATTGTGCTCCAGGCCACCTGATCAGAGCTTACCCCGTCTGACTCTCTGCACAGAAACAAGATCAGAGGCTCCTGTGCAGGCCCTTCCAACATGCCATTTCACCAAGTCTGCCAAACACTCCCACTGACTTCCATGTGCCTGGTGAAGAGCAGGGAAAACAATCTATAATTGCTTAGAAATGACAAATCAAGCCTTGTTAGAGGAGCTCAAGGCACAGGACGTACTAAAACTAATCACTTAGCAGAGCAAGTTCTCCTTCTTTTCTCCTTTCCAAGTAGTCTGGTAAGGGGTTTCGTTGTCTGAATCTGCGACTTCCCTGTTTTTAATCACATCTGAGAGCTGGTAGCATGATTCCAAGAGCAAGGGGTCATGGAATAACTCTGTATTTTGCCAGGCCTGTGCCAAAACACAAGACCTGGATGCAGAGCTGTTGTGTGACTCCATCACATACTTCCCTTCTAGAGGCTGTCCATGGTGTTACACTGCAAAGCTCAGAGGTGAGGAAGGATGCTGTGGGGATTAGTCATTAAGAGCAGAACTAGGGAGAATGGTGACTGCTAAGTCAGTGCCTCGCCTACCTGCTCTGTATAATCAAGATAAATGATAACAGAGCCTTGCTGAGAACCTGCAGTTCCTTCTATTTCTCTACACTATTACAGCTGGATTCTCAAGTTGAAGAAAGTTAATGAATTCTGTCAGTTTTGATGCCTGGAGAGACTCATACGCCCGATGAATACACCTGATGGGGACACAGAGATGCTGAATTATGCTATTTATGGCTTTCCCCAATCTGACTTCACACTCTTGGCCTGTCAATCAACCAGGAGCCCTTCATATGTCTCACAAACTGAAAAGACCCAAATAAGTAATATCTAGGGCATACAGCCTTCCAGAGGAATCTTTCCTCTGCCCTTCATTAGCAAATAAGGCTTTGGAAAAGTCAAAATTTTGGAGATCTGATCCTGCTGTGAGTCACCTTGAGCTGGATGCACTCCTGAGTCTGAAAGGCAGCTACAAAGGCTATGACTTTTAACATCTCAAACTTCTTCCCACCTCACTTTTGTCCTAAGTAGTTCATGCTGGCCCAAAGTGACAGCTGAACCCCACGTTGAAATGGGCTTCAAAGGGTCAGGCAAGATCCTGCTGGCTGACTGCAGAGTTCAGAGGCCCAGCATTATGTCTTCAGTAGAGATTCACAGAGCACATTTGGTTGTCAGTCACATCCAACTACTGCTTTCAATTAATTTTCTCCTCTCTGTATTTGTATCAACACAACTGGAAGTTAAGAACGAAGGCAAATCATTGGGGAGGGACAGTTACTGCAACAGTTACTGCAAATGGGCACTAACAAGTACAGTCATTTCATCTGGGTAAATTGCTCATTCATCTCTGTTGACTTTGTAAATGAAAGTGACTAGATTAGGAGGAAACACACTTTTTTTCATCTTATATATTTTTACAGTTTATTTTTCCTTTGTCTCAGTCATACAGCAGACAGCAATAGGAACCTGGTTTATGATGAATTTCAAGATCCCTCAAATGAGACAATTCTAAGTAAGCTCTTTTTTTTCTCCATGCCTGTCAACACAACTCTGCTTATTAGAAACTCCTCGATTTTCTTGTTACTGTCACAGTGAGGCTTGTATATACTTAAATACTTTACTTTTTGTTTCACAAAGCTAAGCACAAACCAAGCAACAGCTCCTGCCATAAAACTCAAACTATTCACTGCCATCTTCCTCCCCATTCGCAATCAGAGATCTAATCTGTGAGTAAATTGCTTCCTGCATCTGCAGTGGGTGCATGTCAGAACACAGACCTAAATTCTTGCCTTGGCAGGCTGCTTTAGCCACGAGGCCAGCCTGTGAGGCTTCATTTCTTGTGCAGGGAGACCTATCAAGAAGGTGGCCTCCTCACAGCTTATTTGTGGCATATCTAGGCAAATCTCTCTAAAAAAATTACAAGAGTCTGTCTGCTGGTACAGATTTGTATAGCTCGAATTTATGACTTAGCTGTCAAAATAATTGGAGCAGACCTGCAAATGCTGAGCGTACTTTCACTGCTTTTCTAACATACAGTCAGGGAATGAGAACGGTGTCACTGACCTAAGAGAGTTGAAAGACGACACCAAACTGAGTTAAGCTCAAGATTTTAATCTTCAAAATTACTAAAAATTTACCTTGTACTTAGACTCCAAAATATCTTCCCTTCCCTCCCCCATTTCCCTACCCCCCACTCTGCATTGGATTTACAGAAAACCAATTCAGGCCAGTTTTCAAAAGGGACAGACAAGGCATAGATTGCTAGAGCTGAAAACACTATGGTGTAGCCACCACCCTCCAGAAGGGCTGTGCACTTTGCAGACACTACTTTGCATCTTGAGCTGTGATCATAATAACCCTTACATTTGAGACATGACTCTTGTGCCTCTTGCTGGTGCTGCTAAAGCCCAAAACTTACATTTGGACATTTCTAGCTGGAGTGGTTATGTCTGACTCCTTTCTCTCAAGTTAATTGGATGTAATGATAGGAGCAAGCATCAGAAGAGGCACCTGCAGTTCACTTTTGCTGAGTGCTTCAAATTCATTATAAGTTAAGGAGAAGAGGTATTAAATCAGTCTGGAAAACATCTGGTCAGATATCCCTGGAGTTCTGCTTTCTGAAAGTACTGATTCAGGAAACTGTGGCTGAGGTGTGGCTCACCCGCTGGTTCAGCAGCAGTGCACTTAGTGACATAGCACCTTCAACAAAATTTGCAGGGTCCAATTTTTAAAGAAAGAGTTATGGCCTTCTAAAGGTAACAATAACAGCCAGAGGGCCAACTGGGATTTTTTAAGCCCCCTAATTCACACCGAAATCAATGTAATTATGTTAAGACTTAGGTCTTTAAGACTTGATTCAAAATGAATGGGAATCACACTACTTTCTCCCTTTTGAGCTTCATTTACTCATCTATAAAGAAGAATAATCAACCTGCCTTTCAGCCACCTTGGGGTCTTTTGTCTGTGTTGGCTGAGATCCTGCAAGAAACATTTGGGACAAATGATGAGTTAAATATATGCCTAATGACCTATTGAACCAGAGGGAGTAAGGTGTCTAAAAGACAAAAGCCAGACTGCCCATTAAATGCTCATAGAAATAAGATGACCTTCAGAAAAAAAATAGCAATATTTAAACTAGCAATGGGAAAAGTGAAGATCAACTTAAAACTTTAATATAAATTCACATTATTTCTCTTTTGTTTGCCAGCTGCTGCATCTGATGTTATTGCACTTCATTAGCGGGATTACAGCTATCATTTGAAATTAGTAACATAATAAAAGAAAAGGCAGCAAATCTACTGAGATGTAGCTTGAAGCAGAACTGGCCTCTCTGCTCTCTGGGATATTGTTCCCAGATGAGATTTACAGGGCTCTAACAATGCATCACAAATGACATCCTATGTAAACAACCAGAGAATAAATGTGATATGTTATTTAAATGCCTCATTAAGAAAAGGAAATTTCATACCTAGAATCTTTTCTTTTCCTGCCTTTGCAGGATTTAACTGACAGGTCTAGATGAGACACAACAAAATTTGTTTACTAGAATTGCCTATTATTAGTTACAATGTGTCTTGTTTTAGTGCCTAAATCAGGGCTGAGTGCCTAAATTAGGGCTGAAATCAGAAAAGGACAGTGCAAGGCCCAGTAGAAGTAATCTGGGCCCTAGGAGAATATCTAGTCTCAGGTAAAATGAAGAATTAAAGGCTACTGGACTCTTAACATAAGATGTCAAAATGATTTTGTTTTCTAAAGAGCTCCTGCATCAATTTAAACTGGGATATACCTTTTTGTCTGAAGCACAGACAGACTTCAGAGCTGGTGTTCACAACCAAATACATGTGGGCTTCATGTTCCCTCAGGGAACTCAAGATACTGAAAGCACCAGTGGGTGTTCATGATTGTGAAAACAATCTCAAATCCGTTAACAAGACAGACCCCTGGAGATTACAGCAGAGTAAAGATCAGTTCAGGCCTTTACACCTGCTCCCCACCTACACCAGGTTTTTCATAGAAGTTTTTGGACACCAGAGTTGGGAAGACGGTGTTAAAGGTTGTCTTAGTTTACACTGATATTACTGCTGGGCAGAACCTTTGTTGAAGGAATATTTCTGATCCTTAAAAAGAACTAACACTGTCCTTGAGGTTTTGGGGATCTCTCATAAATGTTTTGAAGCGAGTAGCTGTATGAGTCCAGAGGGTTTTCTGCTACCTAGATGCTGTGGTGTGAGGCAAGCTTTGACTGTGGCCAAGTACGGCCACAGTTGCTGTAAGGTTTGGACAAGATTGACAACATGCAGGTACAGGCATTTGACTCCAGGGTAAACACGGGTGCTTCTGGGTACGCTTAGCATACACTTGGGAAATCTTAACTTTGCTTCACTTCTTTGGTGTTGCTGTTGTCATGACACATTTTGGATGTGGACTTAAGGATGCAGCGTGGACACTTAGCCAGCTCTCAATGTACACTTACATTTTAACTTGATTTTGGGTAATATGGCTCATAATCTTGGTTTCCCATCAAAACAAATACAGGAGGCCCTATGTTTTCAAATCAATATTCCCAGCTCAGAAGGCTAAGTTATGCCTAGCATCAAATGATGAGACTGGGTTTTCTTCTTAAGGCAGGCAGACAGATCTACAAACCCTGCCTACCAGAACATACCAAAATTTCAGTCAAAGAAAATAAAGTTTATAGCATAAATTATTCCATAGATGTGGTTAGAAAGAAACTATGGAGGCAGAAAATGTAAACAGAGAATTATACATGGAAAATCAGAGGCTGAAAAAGAATACTGAATACAAGACTAAGGTTTTTTTTCTGGGTTTGTAATATACAACCTCAATTTCTCCATAAACTACTCTGAATTCTAAAACAGAAACTGTGTTTCAACAGTATCAAAAATGTTTTTTAAAACTTTCAACTAATTCTGCCTGCAAATAAGAAGGACAGCTCCAAAACCTGTCATCAAATGGCACAAAAATGGAACAAGCAGAAGGTTATGTCAGTGGTTTGTTTGCTTCGAACACTGTATGTTTCTCTGGTTTAAATACAGGCTACTGGGAAAAAAACAATTTGTCTATAACCCGCCCTTAGAGCATCAACTGAGAGTTAACAAACAGTCTGGATGAGCTGAGGCTGTAACATTTACAGAGGAAAATCAGTAAAGGTGTTCAGAGGATATGAGGTGTTTGTGGTATAGCTTCAGGTATGAGAATCAAAGTACTCACCAAGCAAAACCACCACAACCAAGCCCCTTGTTACCTGTGTCTGTGTAACTGGAAAAACAGCTGACTGGTCAGTTTTAAACATGTTACACTTATTTCTATATGACTGCCTCAAGGCTGATGTGCAGACAGCCTATCTGGGCTCATTTCCCACTGGGAAAGCTTGATCTGGCAGGTCCTGTGCTCTCCATGTGTGCTACAGCATCACTCGCAGGAGCTGGCCAGGAATCTACCATGTTTTCTGCTTATCCTCACAATGTCTCTGTTAACTGGAAAAGTACCATAGCCTTCTTTCACAGCAGGGGAACTGCAGCACGCAGGGGGAAATTCATTCTCCCTCTGTTGCAGAGCTGAGATGGGAAAAGCAGTTTCCCAAGCCTTGTGGCAGTGCTTCCTAGGCATAGAAGCCTCTGTTCAAGCTAACTAAGGTGGTGGGACACGCAATTGGACCATCCCAAATAAATTTCTTCCAGGAAGAATATGGAAGCATGTCTGAGCCTCTGGGGAAGCTGGGGAATACAACCTGATTAGACTAGAGGCTGGAGAGAGCCTAGTCCCCTGGACAATCAAATATCAAATGAAAATTATACTTCATTAGCATATCTTACTAGCTAGCTTACTAAGGAATGCTTTTAAAGAAACATAGCTAGATCCCAGGAAAGCACTCTCACCCTCCCAGTGCACCTGAGGTGGAGGCATTAATGGGGGTTTGAGCCATCTTTGGTGGCTCAGCTGTGATTGTCTGACCACTGGCAGTTGTCTGATGCTGCAATGCCCATCAGCAGGACCCTAAGCCTGCTGTACCCTGTACTGGTTCTGTGCTGCTTTCAGACTGTGTGCAGGCAGTGTGGGAGAAACAGTGAGCTTGCCAGTTCTCTGCCCTTCCCACAGCTCTGTGAAGAGCTGCTACCTAAACGTACTTAGCAGCAGTGCTGATTGCTGGGGTATCCAGACCAGAGCTTTCTGAAGTGAGGAGGCAAGGACTTGCATTATCAATGTCCTGCAACATGGTGTGTCTGTAACACTGCAGAGCACAGCACTGCTTGTTCTCTCAGAGCCTGGCACAGGCTGAAAATGAACATAGGTCTTAAAAGAAACAGTATTTCAAAGCAGGCCTTTATAACTTATTGCTTGCATTTTCGGAGACCATGAGGACGGTCAGAAATTTGTATTGAAGTGCTCTGCTTTACTGCCTGAGAAATCCTTGGCTGGCTTGGCTACTACGTCACCAGGTCAAGGCATCTGAACAGTTTCTCATATTTGGGTCACCCTTCGTATGAGGGATTCAACGATCGAGTTTATGGGGAGGAAGAGAACCCTGCTCAAATTCTCACATCCCCTTGATCCCTCTAGAATTATCGTGATCTTTCCAGGTAAGGACAAAGATAACTGCCAGAATACAGATCCTCTACCAGCATAAATTACTCATCTCTCTTTTCACTGCAGACCACTGTGTTGCCAGCCCAGTGCTCTTGGATCACAGGACACAGCCCTTCCTCTAGCTCTTGGTCCACAGACTCCCCACACCCCCTCCCTGACCGAGCTGCCACCACCCCAGCAGGACAGGGCACACCTCTGGCAGGGTGCTGTGTGGCACAGGCACTGCAGGCAGACACGAGCCCAGGGGAGCCAGCCCGTGGGCACCTGGCCAGGCAGAACCTGGGGCTCACTGCTGCCCCTCTGCTCTGCTCTGCCCAGCACGCCCTGCACTGAGGACAGGCCCGGGGGAGCCTTGCTTCAAGCCCCAGCCTTGTCAGAGGATCTACTGTCATGTTTCTCTGTATTCTGCTCTCTGGTTGCTATTAATGAATATCAGGTGAGCCACGTTCCCTTCCCTTGCCCACGCACAGCAATTTAAATGCAAAGCCGCACAGAAGGATCAAATGTAACTATACTTTCTGCAGCAGGCAACATGGAAAATTGAAATGCACTAGTCTGGCTTTTATTTTCCCTTTCTCTCTTTTTTTCCCCAGTGGTAGGGAGAAACAATGTATCAGAAATATTAAAATATGCATCGAAATGTTGTATGCCTGCTTGTTTTTAAGTTTATGATGGTTTTTGCTTGTCTAAATTTTCACAGCTGCTTGCAGAGTTACACTTTCAGAAGAAAAATTGAAAGCTTAATATGCTAGTGACATAAATTGACCTCTAAATGACAAATAATATTCTGTTAACCACTAATAACAATTGATCTTCATGAAGAAAAACTATGCTGACTCTTAAGAAATTTCCCATTATTGCCCAATCAGAATATCGCTAAAGTCCAAGATTTTTTTTTTAGAGAGAGAAAAAAAAAATAAAATATGTGGAGTAGAGGAATGCTCTGCTTCTCAATTAATTCAGGCACTATATAAGATTTTTCAGTGAAAATGCAATCAGGTGAATTTGTGACCCAGGGTGCAGTGCAGAGTTCCAGGGGATGGAATTCCCCACCTGGGCACAGTAACAGAAAATCAACTGTTCCAGAAATCAACAGAACTAGCCTGCTTGCCAGATTCTAGGCAAAAAAAGAAAAATTCTGAGACTTTTTAAGGGAAATGGTTGCAGGCATTGTATGCATTTTAATACTCTTTGCTATAGAGACATTAGGTATGCTCCGATCAGGCTCTGCAGGGTGTCAGTGGAGGTGCCACGGTGACAGCCATGTGACTTCAGCTAGGAAAAATGAATGCTCACACATTTTTATATTGTTCTGTCCCTTGGCCAGATCCTGTCCTTAGCACTGTTTGTCTTAGCAAACATCTGGAGACCTCAACCCAGCCTGCCCACTGCTTGCTCCCCTTGTATGGTTGGAGCTAAAAGAATTAATGTATTACACAAAACAGAAAAAAGAAAGGGATGCTTATGATCAAATAGTTCCTTTTTGAACTCCCCATGACATTAATAAAGTGGCTATTTGTATCCCCATAGCAACTAGAGGTCAGGGTGTCCTTGTAAAACACATGGCCAGAGATCTTTCCTCAAAAGCTTACAAATCAGAGAAAAGACTCAGAAAAAAAGCTTAAAAGGAAAAGGGATTTATCCCCACATGTAAGCCACTAAAAACAACATCCATTTCAGTACCCTGCTGTGATTTGACTGACCAGGACACGTTGGATCTCCTCTTACCACTGACTTTCCATAAAGAAAAGACATAGTTCTAGTTCTAAATCTTGCTCCTGCTCTTTAAATATTCTGATACACTATATCAAAGGTCCTTCCACAAGAAAAACACAGCCTAGCTGAATGGTCCTACATCCAGCAAGCACCTTCTCTGTGCCCTAAAGACTCAGTGAGAGGTGGAAGCAGCCTACAATTGTAGCCTGGCCCCTGCAAGCCCCTCTGGGCACAGGTCAGTACCATGCCAGGCCAGCACAGCTGAGTGGGCCCAGAGAGGGGCTGGCCAGAGCTGGGGTCTTTGTGTTAGCCCTGAAAAAACACAAGACCCAGGTGATTGTGCTGGCAGTCGGTGGGTGAAAGAAATAAAACATGATTTTGACCTGTTGCCAAAGGGGGGCTTTTGAGTGGGGCCACGTGAAATGACGCTGGGTCTTTGCTTGCCCTGGGCTTGCTGCTGAGATGCAGCTCCTGAGGGGCTCATAATTCAGACTGCAGTACCCAGCAGATGTCATTCACTACCGTGAAAGCAAGCACATCAAGGAATAGGTACTTCAGATACTTTCTCTCTTAGTTTTACTATGGTTTCGTAGGTGTGCTTTCCTTACTGCCATTTGCTCAGAAGTCACTCAAGTGCGACGCTAGCACAATAAACCCCACAACCTTTTATTCCAAATAAAACAGAAAAAACCAGCTACAAGTTATTTCAGTGTCTTGTTTTCTTGCTGCCAGCTTAGTGAGGCAGAGGTATGCCAACTTCAGTCCAGCCAAGACTGCACCTCTCAGCATGGTGGTATTTTTGTCTATTACTGTTCGCTCAGAAGTGTTCTGGAGACTGGTCAAACACACTTGATGCAACCAAAAAGAAACAGCACTTACTACCATTGCTGTTTGAAAATGCAGACATGGGACAACTGTGTGTGTTCAGCATTTACTGTCCCCTGCAAGTTTTCAGATAATCTGTATGTCAGTATCTGTCTGTCTTGATATATTATTCACAAACCCCCCATCCTCACACACATTAATATGTGAATCTTTCCTAACCATCTCTTCTTTTTGTTGCATAGATATCAGAACTACCAACTGGGTAAGGTGGTGGAATGCATTTCAGCCATGCTCAGTTCACATGAGCAAGTGCTGTTACATTTCCCAGCTGATGTGTAACATATGGAAACTGTCTAAGGGATATTGGTGCCCCACTAGTCCCCAGAATTTCATGTATTTCTGCAAATTTTAACAGCAAGCTGCTGCTTGGCTAGAGTAATTTTGTATTTCATTTCATCCTATTCATATCACAGCAGGTATTGCTTGTAATTATTAAGGCTATTTGTTGTTAGAGATGCATGGGTAGTGACATACAAGGAGAAGCAACTAATTTAACTGATAACAAAATTAGGTGATCATGGAAAGTCAATTTGCTAATTATCTCCAAACTGTTGCTGTCAGCTCTGTTTTTCATTACTTAGATTCCTCACTCCTCAGCAGAAGAGCTTTTGCAGGGCTGAGCTACAAAGAACACACAATTTCCCAGCCAGAGAAATCATCTTATTTCACCATCTAAGACCACACTGCCATGGGATCCTTCCACTGAAACACACTGTAATACCAGGCAGGGGAGGGTGAGGGGAAGATTCCAATTTCATGCAAGTGCACTGCATTTCAGGCTACCAAATAACTACTAATATCTGCTGTCCTGGAGCAAATTATCTCTTCTTTGATGAGCCAGACAGCTGCTCTTTTTCTGTCTTCCTTTTGTTATCTTTAATAGCCATGGATATTCGTGGTACCCTGAAAAAAAATACTTGCGACTTGATGGATGTCTCACCTTCTGCCATCAGCCTTGGTTCATGGGTTCACCTAATGCCTGTTCTTGCCTACAGAATCCAGACCAAGTGGTTTTGAAATGAGTGTGTTGGATGCCACGGCATGGTGGGTGCCGTGCACACTGTACAGCTCTTCTTCCCCTCCAGCTGGCAGGCTGGGGGGGTGAACAAGCTTTCCTCATCCTCCTCAAATACATTTAAGGTAGAAGCAGCCTCTGGAGCTCATTTGGTCCTGGCTGCTGCTCAGAGCAGTGCTGAATTTTGAGTTCTCAGGGTCTCGCTCAGCTGAGGCCTGACTACCTCCAAGGAAACAAATCCCACAGCTTCTCAGGGAACATGTTCCCCATTTGATCACATTAATTGCAGGTAATATTTTTCCATTTGCTTAAGGTAGGGGAATTCTAGTATCTTAAACACAGGAATACTAAAGTCCTAGTACTAATACTCAGGTCTAAAGAAGAGCATTTCTATATTTGACCAACTTCACCCAGACTTTGAACTGAAAATACAATGCAAATCTCTTTCAGGCTATCTACTGTCCTAAGAGGTGTCATTCTAGAAACGCAGTAGAAAGTCTGGCTGAGGGTGTTGAGAGTGCAGCTGTTCCCTCGCTTTCCTTTGTCAGACTTTGCTGCCCCCAAATCTCAGTCAACACCATGGGCTAAGTAAGATCTCCACAGGCTGCTCTAGGTCAGGTCTAATATTAGCCAAGTCAGCCCTTAAAAACCTTCATCAGGAAACCAAAGGGG